>JAWZYT010002550.1:30000-285000 GCA_034508575.1 Petrolisthes manimaculis | reverse complement strand
AAAGAAGGAGAAAGAAGAGAGAGAGAGAGAGAGGGAAAGGAAGAGGAGAGAGAGAGAGAGAGAGAAAGAAGGAAAAATACAGAGAGAGAGAGAGAGAAAGAAGGAAAAATACAGAGAGAGAGAGAGAGAAAGAAGGAAAAATACAGAGAGAGAGAGAGAGAAAGAAGGAAAAATACAGAGAGAGAGAGAGAGAGAAAGAAGGAAAAATACAGAGAGAGAGAGAGAGAAAGAAGGAAAAATACAGAGAGAGAGAGAGAGAAAGAAGGAAAAATACAGAGAGAGAGAGAGAGAAAGAAGGAAAAATACAGAGAGAGAGAGAGAGAAAGAAGGAAAAATACAGAGAGAGAGAGAGAGAAAGAAGGAAAAATACAGAGAGAGAGAGAGAGAAAGAAGGAAAAATACAGAGAGAGAGAGAGAGAAAGAAGGAAAAATACAGAGAGAGAGAGATAGAGAAAGAAGGAAAAATACAGAGAGAGAGAGAGAGAGAAAGAAGGAAAAATACAAAGAGAGAGAGAGAGTACATGACACGCTACACACGTCCACACACAGCTCCTGATTAAACTACAAATATCAGCTGTTATACTGCTCTCATAGCACTGACTTACTCACCACCTGTACATGAATATACACTGAACAGCCAGGTGCAATAACTTGACCTGGCAGTGTCAAGGTTCAGTTGTAATAGTGAAATTAAATAACAAAGGCAGTGCTGGAATGTCGTGGTGAGTGTCTGCTTAAGGGACCCTGTGTTGTAGTCAGAAAATTGGAGGTAAATGAGTCCTTCAAATATGGCCACGAAACACCACCTATAGGGAAGGAGCTTGTTTCGTGGCATAGTCAGGAGGAATCAGAAGCCTCCAATTTTCATACACAATCACAGGGTCCCTTAACACACAGCTTGCACCGCCTACCAACTGCTTCACTACAGCTCGACACCTACCAACTGCTTCATCACAACTCGACATCAACAACTGCTTCACCATCTCATTATCACTCTGTCTCGCTATTTCTATCATCGCTTGTTTTATTTCTGTTTTCCTTCTCCACTCTCTCACTGGTACTGACACAGCCTCTGGAGGATTTGCAGGAAGAACTCAACCCTGGGTGAATAAACACCGTTCAACCTCCCGAGTGTATGACAGTACCCCCTCCCTCCCTTCATCACCTCACTAACACCTCAACACTGTGACTATGCCAGGAGATGTGAGTCACCACCAGGCGCCTCATCACACGACCCCCGGGTCTCCCTGGATACCAGCCGGGTAGATGGTGTGCTGTTTGTGGCAAAACCACCTCTGACAAGACCATCATTGACTGTTCATCTGGTGATTGCCACAACACTTCCCACACCACCTGTCTCGGTAACAGTAACACATTTGACTGCTGCGAGGTCTCTGTTCTACGCACAGCTCTGGGAATCACCGCCCCGGTGGTTTACCAGGGGGCCACAGTAGACTCGCAAGACTTCTCTGACGTTTTAGATGCTGACACTTCTGATGTTATTGCAGCAGAAGATGATGATGATGATCTCGAAGATCTTTTGCAGCTGGATCGTAGAGAACTAGTCGAAAATATACGGCAGCTGAGGAAGGAACTAAAGAGAAAGAAAACTATTTTAAGGTTTTTCGAAGCCACCTCTCAAACACTGGCCGAGAAAAGGGACGCTGTAGTTACCGTCCTGGATCTCATTGATAATATCTGTTCTACAAGATCCAGTGCAGAGGAACTCGATACAAGATCTATCGCTGCCACTGCCAAGCCTCACAGAATAGACGAGGAGTGGGACAGACAAGTAGCCTCCAGCGACGAAACAGCAAACTGGTGGAAGTCAGTGAAACCTCGACCACTTCAGTCTACCGTCGCCACCACCTCCACCATCACCAACAACTCGTCTGGCCCCAGCCACCCATCACCACCACAGACTACTATTGTTCCATCTAAGGACGCCTCCACGGTGACTGACAGCTGCAGCGCCTAGAAATTCCCGTAACGGTAGGAATACGGTGAATAACAAAAACAAACATAATAAAACGCAACTGCAAACTGGACAACCTAATAAATCCCTCTCAGGTAATATAGTTACACCCCGAACCTCGCTACGTAACCAGCCAATAGATTACTGCAAAAATTGCGGGCGTAACGGACACACAGAAAATAACTGCCTGAGGAGGAATAAGTGTACCTACTGTCTTCGAGTGGGACATACTGTTCAGGAGTGTCGTACTCGCATTGCACAGGAGAGGGAGGAAAACCTCTTCCGAAGGATATCAAGTGAGCAGGCACAAAACAGCGCCTTACTTGTTCAGGCACTAAACCGATTCCTTCCCCCTGTTCCTCCTGCCCCTGGCCCTGCCATATCCCAGCCTGTCATCGGTAATTGGGCTCCAGGACATCAGGCTCACACACCACACTCACACTATCCTACCTACACCCATCCATATACACTCCAGCCGCCTAACCTTGTCAACACAGCCTGGAGTCATGCCCGTCTGTAAATCTAGAGATCAACTCACCATCATATCTGCCAATGTTAGGGGACTTGTTACGAACATCGGGGACCTCATCAACAGCCACGTGATTCCTCGTACCCCAGATATTGTTGCAACAGTAGAAACATTTATGAATGAGTCGGTCCCTAACAACTTTGGGCACCTGAGAGGATACTCGATGTGGCATCGACGCGACAGGACACGCGGGACCTTTGGTGGTGTCGCTGTCTCTTTTCACAAAAGTCTGTCAGTCCAACCACTCGAGGTCGCTCTTCCAACTCATCTGGAGATGATGTTCTTTAAGATATGGGCTCAACATCAGACCATCTTGCTGTGTGTGTGTTACCGCCCACAATGGCAGGGTAGTGAGCCCGTTGTGTTCCTACAAACTCACCTCGATGAGCTGCTGCAGCAACACGTGTACTTGTAACCATGTTATCATTGTTGGGGACATGAACCAGCACTTGGTTGCAACAACATTCGAAGAACTCCTCACAGTACATGGTCTTTTTAATCACGTTGACTTCCCTACACACACTTCCGGCTCATCTCTTGACCCTGTTGTGATTTAACGGACAGTGTGGTTACCTGCTCTCCACCCAGTGCCGTGGGATCGTCAGACCACATGGCTGTTCTGAGTGTGATTCAGATTGCACCTCAGCGGGATGCTGCCGTCACACGCACCAACTGGCTGTGGGGTAAAGCAGATTGGGAGGGTCTCTGCAACACACTACAACACACGCCCTGGAGCAACATCCTCGTAGGTGACATCAACAATCAAGTTGACACTTTTACACGTACTTTGCTCAAGAACCAAGAACAGTACGTCCCCTGTCATTCATACACTGTCAAGCCCCTCGACCAGCCCTGGTTTGGTTATCAGTGTAGAATGGCAGCTGATGAAAAGAGTCGCTCCTGGAGGCTCTACTCACGTCATCCTACCAACGCTAATAAGGAGCGCTATAGACACGCTTGTGCAGCCATGCGACAAGTACAGCAATGGGCTCAACAACGCTGGCAGGAAGATCTTAAGACCAAGCTCAGTGGCCGATCTGTGGGTAGTAAAACCTGGTGGACCACACTGAAGCAACATCAAGGCTTGACACAAGATGATGATGTACCACCCCTACACAAGTCTGATGGTACAGTGGCCACCAAAAACAAGGACAAGGCAGAGGTACTCGCATCTTTTTTCTCCAAAAAGATGTCAGTACCTGATCCTGAGCGCCCCACTCCGATTGTGCCACTACTCACAAACTCGAGCCTTTCCACCCTCACCATCACTACTGAGGATGTGCGGCAACGTTTGTCACAAGTTGACACAAACAAGGCTTTGGGCCCAGACAACATAAGTCCTCACATCCTTAAGCGTTGTGCCTCTCAGCTGGCAACGCCCCTCACCACCATATTCCAGCAATGTATCACCACTGGAGTGTGGCCCACCCTCTGGAAGGGAGCCAGAGTGGTGGCAATCCACAAAAAGGGCAAAAGGACTGATACCAAGAACTACAGACCTATCTCCCTTCTCTCAGTTCTTGGAAAAATACTTGAAGCCATCATAGCAGAAAAAATATCATGTTTTCTTGCCTCACACCATCTACTCAACAATAAACAGTTTGGCTTTAGAACAAACAGGTCAGCAGAAGACCTATTACTTCAATTATCCACCACTTGGCATAAGTCCCTAGATCAGGGAAGGGACACATTCATTGTTGCTCTTGATATAGCTGGAGCATTTGATAGGGTGTGGCATCACGGCCTCATCACCAAGCTGAACAGCTTGGGTGTCCGTGGTCATCTACTCCTCCTGCTCAAAGATTACCTGCAGGGCAGATACCTCAGAGTGGTGATGAATGGACAAACATCAGCCGAATATCCCATCTCTGCCAGTGTACCACAGGGTAGTGTTCTCGGCCCTCTGCTCTGGAATGCATATTTTAATGACTTGCTTCAGCTCATTCCAGAGGCACATGCATACGCCGATGATTGCACCCTCACATTTCCCTGTGACAGTGGTGATCACCGCACGACTGTCGCACACATCAACCAGGTCCTACAAACCATCGTCCTATGGGGTCGCCGATGGCAAGTAGATCTCGCTCCGGAGAAAACACAGGTGATGCTGGTCTCCAGAAGACAGCGTCCCCCTGACACTCCCGCCCCCATCATCTTGCTTGATGGGAGGTCACTGCCCTTACAAGACTCCATTTCAATACTGGGAGTGGAAATCAACAGTACCCTGACTTTCACTGGCCACGTCAAGAATATAGCCAGGAAAGCCGCTTGGAAACTAAGTTGTGTCCGACGGGTATCACATCTCCTCGACTCCCAGGGAATATCCACATTGTATGCTGCTCAAGTCCGCCCCCTCATGGAGTATGCCCCTCTCACCTGGTCGTCATGCCCCCCTTCATATTTAGGTATACTTGACAAGATTCAACGTCGAGCACACCGATTACTATGTATGAAGGCCCCACCGGACCAACCACCTTCACCTATGCAGCCCCTACAGCAGCGTCGTGATGTGGCAGGATTGTGTGTTATCTACAAGACCCACAAGCAGCACGCCCCACACCTAACTGCACTCCACCAACCTTGGGCTCAACCACACGGCCACACCACCCGTGCTGCCGTCACCAGGGATCACCAGCTCATCATCCCTTTTGCAAGAACAGAGACCTTCCTCCGTTCCTTCCTACCAAGATATACACGAATGTGGAATCATCTGGTACAGCAGACACAGCTTCACTACATCACCTCACTACACACCTTTAAGTCTGCTGTAAATACATGGATTAAACAGCCATAAATTGTATATAAACTTTTGTAATGCATATAACTGTTTGTTTATGTATTTATGTATTATGTATAGTGATCATAATTTATATGTCAAAGATAGTTTTCAGTAGCCCTACTGAAGCTCTTGACTAAATAATGTATCAAACATTTAAAATAAAGTAAAAAAAAAAAAAAAAAAAAAAAAAAAAAAAGAGAGAGAGAGAGAGAGAGAGAGAGAGAGAGAGAGAGAGAGAGAGAGAGAGAGAGAGAGTGAGTTACATAGATACACAGGCCACACAGACATTATTGCCCATAGCGAGGTGGTCTTGCCTTAATATTAATACCTAATATTGGTGTTATTTAATGTGGGATATGTGTCGGTCTAACCGGTTTTTAATCATTTCAATTGAACTACTTTCTATAACATGTTCAGGGAGATTATTCCATCTATCAACTACGTCGTTTGTAAAAAAGTACTTTGTTATATCTAGGTTGCTTCTATGACCTCTAAGTTTCAGGCTATTTCCTCTCGTTGGCAATGATGGTGCAAATGTAAAGAAATTTTCTATATCCACATTGTTGTATCCCTTAATTATTTTAAAACATTCAATTAATTTTCCTCTTAGCCTTCTCTTACTTAGTGAGAATAAGTTTAGATCCTGTAATCGTTCTTCGTAGGGTTTATTATGAAGTGAAGGGATTAATTTTGTAGCCCTACGTTGAACTGACTCTAGTTTGAGAATATCTTTTCTTAAGTGTGGGGCCCAAAACTGGATAGCATATTCAAGGTGCGGCCGGACTAGACTAATATATAATGGTAAAATGATATCCTTACTTTTGTAGGTAAAGTTTCTCTTAATAAAACCTAGTGTTCTATTTGCTTTTTTGGCTGCTACGTTACATTGCTGGGAGAATTTTAGGTTTTGGGAAATTGATATTCCAAGATCTTTCACACTAGGGGTAGCTACTATCTTCTGGCCCATCATATCATATTCATAATTCTTATTTGAATGTCCTACTTGCAACATCTGGCACTTGCTAACGTTAAATGGCATTTGCCATTTTTCAGACCATTCAGCAATTTTGTTTAGATCCTCTTGAAGTTTTACCCTGTCATCTTCGGTAACGATTGCATTTCCGATTTTGGTGTGATCTGCAAATTTGGACACTGTATTATTTAGGCCCACATCAAGATCATTTATATATATAATAAAGAGGATGGGTCCCAAGACTGACCCCTGAGGAACTCCACTAGTCACAGGGGACCAAGGCGATGATTCACCGTTAACTACAACTCTTTGTTTTCTATTGTGTAGCCAATCTTCTATCCAATTTCCTATGGTACCGTTAATGCCAAGAGCCCTAACTTTAATCATTAGTTGGTCATGGGGAACTTTATCAAAAGCCTTCTGGAAGTCAAGAAATATAATATCAAGGGCTTTGGTTTTATCGTGAACATTTATGAGATTATGATAAAATTCAAGGAGGTTTGTAAGACACGACCTATTCTTTCTAAATCCGTGTTGAGTGTTTTTTATTAATGTATGCTTTTCAAGGTAATCTACAACTTTATCCCTAATTATAGACTCTAGAATTTTACATATGATTGATGTGAGGCTAATTGGGCGGTAGTTGCCTGGGATTTCACGGTTTCCCTTTTTGAAGATTGGGGTGACATCAGCCGTTTTCCAGTCGATTGGTACGGCTCCAGATTGGAGGGATTTATTAAAAATTTGGGCAAGAGGTTTCACTATTTCATGTTTCACTTGTTTGATAACTGTAGGATAAAAACGGTCTGGTCCTGGACTCTTATTAGTTTTTAGTTCGTCTAGTTGCTTTAATACCTCAGATTCTGTGATGACTAGATCTGATATTGAATGGGATGTATTAAGGGTCGCTTCTGGCAGGGGGTTACTACATCTTTGTGTGAATACTGAGCTAAAGAAATTGTTTAAGGTAGTTGCTATGCCCTTGTTGTCGTCAATTTGGTGACCATCTTCACTTACAAGGGGTCCAATACCACTTTTTATGTTTTTCTTTTTATTAATATATCTGTAAAACAATTTGGGATTAGTAGCACTCTCTTTTGCTATGTTAATTTCATATTCTTTTTTGGCTTGTTTAACTTGCCTTTTCACTTCTCTCCTAGCTGTATTATATAAGGTAACTAAGTAAGGACTGTCATTTGATTTGTTTTTCTTGAATAGCATATTTCTTTTTCTGATTGCATGTGAGATGGCTGGGGTGAACCATTCCGGTTTGTTATTTGAACAGTTGTTTTTGTTGCGTGAAGGTATGAATGTGTTCTGATGGAACATAAATTGATTCTTAAAATCTTCCCACAATTCATTAGAGTCTTCTCCTCTGAAGGACAATTGTTGTAGTGTATTTTTAAACCCGTTAAAGTCTGCTAGTTTAAAATTTGGGACATTAGTTTTATTGATTGAGGATTGGGTACAATGATTTATTTTAAATCTAATTAAGTTATGGTCACAGGTGCCTAAGTGTTCACCGACCTGGGTGTTTGTTATTAGGTGTTCCTGTGATGCAAGGATTAGATCAAGTATGTTATTTCCTCTTGTTGGTTCTGTTACAGTTTGATATAGGAAATGGTCCTCGACAAAATCAATCAGTCTGTTAGATTCACTTTCAACTCCAGATATATTTTTCCAGCAAATTTCTGGGAGGTTAAAATCACCCAATATTATAGCCTCCTTATCCTTGATTGATTCGTGTATACTTGTGTACATGGCTGTATCTGTATCTAGTGGTTGACTAGGTCTTCTATATACTACATTAATTAATATTTTTTTATTCCTGTTAGTGTTAATTTGTACACACATATGTTCTACTTTGGGATTTGCACTTGTTTTGATTTCTATGGGATTGAGGTTTGACCTGACATAGAGTGCACAGCCACCACCCCTACCTATTCTGTCCCTAACATAGAGATTAAAGTCTGGTAGTGAGTATTCACCAATCAGATCGATATTTTCTGTATCAAGGAATGTTTCTGTGAGTGCAATGACATCTATGGATTCTGTGTTTACCAAACACCTTAGTTCATTCATTTTATTTCTTAGTGATCTCACATTTGTGTAAATTCCACTAATTTGTGCTGGGATTTTGGGTTGGGTAGTCAAGAGAGGGGGATTGATATCAGATAGTTTAGGGATTTGGGTCCTAGTGGGAGGGCTGTCTGCACATGTTGGTAAATTGGGGAATTTATTTTTATCTCTCTCTAGAGTTTTTCTAACATAATTTAGCAAAAATTTGTTTTAGCATCTAATTGTGAGGCAATTCCTTTGTTTATTGCTGAGGTTAAAAGTTTTGATCCTCTCGGGGTAAGATGGGTGCCGTCCCTCTGGTATAGGCTTCTATCTTTTATGAAGTCATCCCATGGGTCTATGAAGTTGATCTTAGCCTCTTTACATAGTGAAGCAAGTCTATCATTTATGTGAAGTGCACGGCTTAGTGCAAATGTTCCTACTTTCATTCGTGGAATTACAGCTACTAATGCAATATTGTCAGCTCTGTCTTTCAGTTTGCTAATTAAATCTTTATAGTCCTCTACTATTACTTCAGAAGCTGCATCCTTGTGGTAGACGTCGTTACTGCCCACATTTACCACTACACACGATTTTTTGTCGGGTAGTGTATTATTTGTCACTTGTCTTTTTACATGGTTTATCCTAGCACCTGGGTATACATGCACAATTCTCCCAGTTTTAGGTCTTGAGAAATATTTGCTCGTACCTCTGACTATACTGTCTCCCAGAATCATAGAGGAATCTTCTGTGATTGGGGTGGGGGGACATTCATTTTCTGCTTCTGCTAGGACATCGAACATATTTGATAGCTTGACTGGGTGCTGGGGAATAGTCCGTTTCCTGGGGTAATTTCTATTTTTAACTACTGTGTATGGGTTTGTGGTTGTTGGGAGAGGTGGGAAGTTTTGGTCATATGTTGGAAAAGTGGTGAGAGTCTGGTGGGGGAGGGGGGGTGGGTTTACTGGATTTGATACGTTTGTCTGGGCAGGGTGGGAGTGTATTGCATTATTTACAGTGTGGACTCTAGATGGGGGATTGACTGGGGGATATCTCTGTGGGGGATTGAATGGGGGGTGAGGGGGATATCCAGGTGGGGGGTTGAGTGAGAGAAGTCCAGGGGGAGGGATGGGGAGGGGGAGTCCTGGGGGTGAGGTGAGGTGAGGAAATCTGGGGGGTGAGGTGAGGTGAGGGAATGTGGAGGGTGAGGTGAGGTGAGGGAATCTGGGGGGTGAGGTGAGGTGAGGGAATGTGGAGGGTGAGGTGAGGTGAGGGAATCTGGGGGGGGGGGGTGACATAGTGTATTATTTATAGGTGGTGGGTGTTGTTGTTTGACTAGGCATTGAATCTCGGAGGTTAGGGTTTTATTTTGTTCTGTCAGGGACCTAATCGCTAGCATACCCTGTTCAATTTTAGATGCTAGGTCGGAGTGATGATGACAGAATAGACATTTTTCAAATTGGCCAACAACGCTGGTGTGGACGAAAAAGTCCTTGATAAAGGTTTTTTTGCATGTCATACACTCATAGCGCTTTGCTGGACCCATATTTGTGGATAAAACTTAGTAGAACAATAAGTATATGCTATAATGGGACAGAGAGAGAGGGAGAACGAGTAATAATAATAAACTTAGCCGATCTGTAGACTGTCTCCTTCAGAAGCACTGGTTCCAGGCTCGGCTCACGTGCAGTTAACTCAGCGCACCGTGCTAGCTCCAACCACAGCAGGTGGTGGGGTTGGTCACGTGGCGGCTATAGGCCTACGTGCAGGTCGAGTAAGCACATTTATTCACTATAATCACAGTATTCGTTATAAGGCCCTTCACAGTACGTTGATATACACTATAGTATAGCGAATATTTACGTTAGATACAAGTGTAAAGGGAGAAAAAGTTACACTTTAGGAGAGGCACCATAGCACGTCCTCTCACTGACTGACTGACTGGAAGAGAGAGAGAGAGAGAGAGAGAGAGAGAGAGAGAGAGAGAGAGAGAGAGAGAGAGAGAGAGAGAGAGAGAGAGTCAAAGTCAAAGTCAAAGTCAAAATTGTTTATTCCATGAATCATGGTTATTCTTTGAGCATACATATCATAAAATATTATTAAAAGGAAACAGATTTCTATTAGTGCAAAATCACCTAATATAAAGTTAAGATGAAATGTCAAATGAATCAGTATATATATACAGTACAACTTCAAACAAGAAGAATCAATTGTTGTGTTTTAACAATATGTCTTTGAGGCTGGCTTTAAACATGTGTAGACTTGTAGATGTTACAGTGTGTTGTGGTAAATCATTCCACAACTTGGGTCCACACACTATAGTGGCCCTGGCTCCAGATTCAGTTCTAGTTCTAGGTACATATAACTTATTTTCTTGTCTTGTTGTACTTCCTGTATTTTCATTAACTGTGGAGAACTTTATGTACCACTCTGGGTATAGTCCATTGATTGCTTTATATACTACGCTGCATTTTTCAAAAAGGTATTTATCTTTAATAGTAAGCCACTCTAGCTCTTTTAGAAAAGGTGTCACATGGTCATACTTTCTTGCACCTCCAATCGCAATTTTTGCAGCAAAATTTTGTAATTTTTGTGCACTATGAAGGACAGATTTATTGCTACAACCCCATATACTAATGCAATAATTTAATAAACTTAACACCAATGACTGCACAATTGTTTTCCGGGTTCCTTTGTCAAAGTTATCACTAACTCTATTAATAAACATTAATATTCCTGAGATTTTCTTACTTAATTCTAAAATATGAATATCAAAGAGCATATATCTATCAAAATACACTCCCAGGTTTTTTACATGTGTGCTTGGGTGTATATGTACTCCATCACAATCTATAAAGGTATCAGGAGGTATTTGTGATAAAAGCTGTCTATTTCCTATAAACATGCATTGCGTTTTTTTGGGATTTATCAGTAGTCCGTTAGTTAAAAAATATAATTTTATATTGCGCAATGTATTTTCAGTGTTAAAAATAAGATTAGAAAGATTATCAACAGTATCAGCTTGGAGAAACTGTGTGTCATCTGCATATTGTACCATACAACATGTGTCAATTTTCTCAGCAAGGTCATTAACAAATATGGAGAATAAAATAGGTCCGAGAATTGAGCCCTGCGGAACACCATAATTTACATTTACTTTCTTAGATATTGTATTGCTTAAGCGGATAGACTGTGATCTATTTTTAATATAACTTGAGAACCAAAAGTTATCAATATTAAGTTTAGAACATTTACGTAACAAATTTTCATGATTAACACTATCAAAAGCTTTTGACAGATCACATAGAGTCAAGATACAGATTTTCTTTGAGTCAATATTATCATATATTTTGTCGGTAATAATAGTAAGAGCAGTCTCTGTAGACAGTCTGGGACGGAATCCATGCTGTGTATTGGATAAAAGTTTATTGTCCTCCAAGAACTGTACTAGTTGACTAGCAACAACTTTTTCAAGTATTTTAGAAACAATGGGCAAAAGTGAAATTGGTCTAAAATTGTTTAAGTCCTTAGTGTCACCACTTTTAAAGAGAGGAACTACCAATGCATGTTTCCAAGAAGTAGGGACAATACCTGTAACAATGGAAGTGTTGATAATACAAGTTAAATATAAAGCCATTACATACAAAGAATCCTTAACAAATTTCAACGAAATACCATCAGAGCCTACTGAAGTAGTTTCATTAAGGCCTTTTATAGTTAAGATAATAGTTTCTATGTCCACAGGCTGTGGTCTAAAAATATTATCATTAAAATTTATATTTACATCATTAAAATCATTAAAATGCTGTACATTTCCACCAGGCTGTGGTCTAAAATTATTATCAACATTAAAATTTATATTTACATAATTAAAATCATTAAAATCATTAAAATGCTGTACATTTCCACCAGGCTGTGGTCTAAAATTATTTTCAACATTAAAATTTATATATACATCATTAAAATCATTAAAATGTGGTACATTTCCATCAGGCTGTGGTCTAAAAGTATTATCAACATTAAAATTTACATTTACATCATTAAAATAATTAAAATGCGGTACATTTCCACCATGGAGTGTTTCCTGAGTTTTTTCGTAAGTGTTTTTTCCAACATTTGCAAAATGCAAATTAAATTCATTTGCTTTATTTATTTTGTCATCAAAGTTACAACCACTCTCTTTACTTTTACAATTAGGAACAATTTCCCTAATAGTTTTCCAAGTCTTATTAGCATTACCTCTGTTCTCATGAAATTTATTATGGTAATGTAGAGCTTTACTTTCAGCAATGAGGGTCTTGACTTGCTTCTTCTCATGTTTGTATTGTTCCTGTAAAGCATCATTATGTCTGTCACACTTTAGTTTTTTCTGAGTGTCATCTCTAAGTTTCATGGCTTTTTGTAGATTAGTATTCATCCATGGTGCAAATGGTCGCTTAATTTCTTTAGTTACATAAGGTGCACAAGCATCCAAACAATTGATAAAACTAGAGGTAAAAATATCAACCTGCCTATTGACATCATCTGTGTTTAAAATTGTATTAAAATGCTCTTGATTATTAAAAAGGTTTAGGCAAAAATGTTCTTTCGTATATTTACCTAGATGGCGAAAATTTCTAATTACAGGTAATTTCTTAGGTTTACTGACATCTACCGTGATACCGATGAGATCATGATCAGCGATCTCTAGTGGAGTAACATTACAAGAAAGTACGGTATTGGGCTGATTAGTGATAACTAGATCTAAAAGCGTTGATGATGTATGCGTAATCCTGGTTGGTTTATTCACCAACTGCGTTAAGTTGCTGCTTTTTAAAAGCTTGGTCATTTTATTATCCTTAGCAAGTAAGTTGTCATTAAAATCACCTAAAACATACAATGCCTTATTTTTTAAACATAGTGTTTTAAACATATCTTGTATGTAGTTAAAAGACACAATGGAAGCCTTGGGATGTCGGTAGATACAACCTATGATGATAGATGGCAACTTCCGACATTGAACTGTCACCCATACGTCTTCAACGCCCTCCTGCTTCGGAACATCTAAATTAAGCATGTTTACTGTTAAAATGTTCTTTATATAAATACATACACCGCCACCACGTCCACTATCAAAACGAAAAATATTATAACCTGATATCTCAACAAAAATATCCAGAAGATTAGGAAGAAGCCACGTTTCACTTATGCATAAAATATCAGTATTTCTTTCTTTCACTAGCAATCTAATTTCATCTATATTACCCAAAAGTGACTGAGCATTTATATGACCAATTGCCAGGGAATTTCCATTATTTTTCACATCAGAGAGAGAGAGAGAGAGAGAGAGAGAGAGAGAGTGAGAGAGAGAGAGAGAGAGAGAGAGACTGGCTGAAAAATATTCATCTGACTTAGGTCAGTATGCAAACGGACGTCGGAAAGAAATATAGCATCATCAGTATACTAATAGCTATCACATTTATTTACCTATTTCATTTACTCTGCATAACATTTGATGGTAACCGTGCGATACATTATCTGGCAGCACATGGAAAGGGGGATTACACAGAGATAACGTATTATATATTGCCTAAAATTTGATGTCGTTCTATTCTAACCCATCAACTGTAATATTATTACTGCATCGGATAAAAAAAAAATACTCTCACCAAAGTATCTTTAATACAGAAACACATACCGCACATTGACTCATAATAAAATGACTAACTGACATCCTCATTCATTCATCTTACTACCATCTACAAATGCGCCAGCCAGCCGCTCTTATCAGGGGTACCAACTGCCTGACCTGTGCTCCACAACACGGCTGTCCCAGGTTCATCTGTGGGCAACTGTACATCCATGAACACAAAATTAATATAGATGGATGGGATGTATAAACTTGCTCATTGAAATGAGCATGAAAAGATTCAGCTGAATTGTCGGTACGCTTTGTATTTGAAGGGACTTCAGCCCAAAGCACTGGAGAATATCTTGATTCTGCTGTTACGTAATTATCAATCAGATAGTCTGCAAAGCGAGTGCATCTCTCATCTTGAGGAGCGTCTGTCATTACCTCCTCCACGAAGCAATCTTCTACATCTGTTGGGTCAATGAAATGTAGACCAAATTATAATTTCTCAGTCTCAGTTAACACCGTGTGAAGCATTATGACACACCGAATGATACTTAATGATTAACCTTTAAAGGGGTTAACCTTGCCGCGCATTTGATAATGGTTTATTGGTGAGGTTCCAACGCGGTCACTTTTCGAATCTGCGCTTTTGATATACGGCCCAGTCAGGAGGGGCGCGATATTATTGTCCACGACTGTACAACTCTCACAAAAATATGATGCTCCCATCGCCCTGAATAAAGCAAAGATTGTAAGCCTTAAACGATTGCTAGCTTACATTGATACTACAAAATACCCGTACATTAAGATATAGTTTCACATCAAGAGATACTGCCACCAGCAAATTTAACACCATCTCATAGTGAGTTACTAGACTATGATTCATTTTCTCCAGCCCTCCACCTCTACCTTCTCAATTATTATTATGTAGATGTGGGTATACAGTAGGTATACTATTATAGAGTACAATAAGGTCCTGTGGTTTACTTCAGAGTTGTGTGTGTGTTGGAGGGGGGTGGGGGTGTTCCTGCCTATCGGTCAAGGCTGTTGTCAAGATAGCTGCTTGCTTCCCGTTCTATTCTTCCCTCCCTGCCTTACCCCCTCACCCTTCCTGACTGACCTTGAAGTTATGTGTGTTGAGTGACTGTTAGGGGTAGGGGGAGGATGGGTTGGTAATTAGGGAATGAGTGAGGAAAGGTGATGAGGGAAGTAAGAAAGGGAGTGGAGATAGCAGGGTATTAATGGTGGGGAGAAATAGGTAAAAGAAAGTACTGAAAAAGGAAAGATTAAAGTAGTGGGAACGAAAGAGAGGGAGATGATGAACGGGTAGAGAGAGAACGAGGGTGGAATGAGGGAATGAAATAAGTGGAGTGTGAGAAGAGTGGTAGAGAGAAGGATTACCGAGGAAGGATGAGAGAGAAAGAGAACGAGTAGTGGGATGGGACAGGAGAAAGTGTACAGTCAGTCGATGCATGTACAGCTCCGGACAGATTAATGGTCCACACTTCTTCCACCCTTGCCTTGGTGTGGGCCTCAACGGATATGGTATCACTGACAGGTGGAGGGGGGAGGGGAGAAATGTGGGCGGAGTTATATAGGGGGGGTAGCGTTACCAATGTTGAGCCATCCAGAAATTTGAATCCCGAACCACTTGTGACCATGGATGTGAACCACTCACTTGAAGGTGGTAGGAGAGGAGGGGTTGGGTTGAGGAGAGGGGGTAAAGCTTCACCAGTGATCGAGATGGAGAAAATTATTGAATCAAGTAGCTAAATGTTTTCTTCTGTAATCTAAATCCAACTCTGATGCTGCATTCCATGGGATATTCTTTATTATTTGAAATGAATCCAGATTTTACCTAATATAATTAACACGACACCAGTTTTTGATGACTAATATATCAAGCGATGCACCACCTACCCAGTGTTAAGTTACATTTCAAGTAAATCCTTTATTTTTATCCTGTATCATTCATGACATTTTCTAAGAAACGTTTATTGTGTAACTGGTTACCAAAGGATAATATTTATAGTGTAAGATGGTAATTACCCAATTACTACTCCATCTGTTCTTCCTCACCCCGTCCTCCCTTATTCAATTCACTGTTTCCTCTCCCTCCATCCCACCATTCCTTTACTCTCCATCTTACCACCACCACCATCATTCTGTGTGTTGCTGCATAATCTGTTAATGCGCAAACACGACCAGAATAGAAATAATAGTGATATCTGGTATGCAAATACAATCAGTTATATATGACGAATATATTTATTACTTTTATTTATTTATGTGAGGTCAAAATCTAGGCCAGCCATTCAGATGCCCAGTGTTAGTGAACCAATCACAACATTTAGAGGATATTGTGTCACAACTATTGTTATTACTAATTAAAATAGGGAAAAATTGAAATAAAAAAATTATTGGTTATTGTTTATATGACTTTGTCAATTTGTGAAATCACCACAAGTTCTCGTCACGAAGCATTCAAACCCATAATCCAACTGGGTCTATAGGCACCACACTGTAATTATAATAACCACAATTATAACAACTGTTAACTTATTATAACCTGAAGTTTATACTTCAACCTCACGTTTGCATTAAGCATGTGTAATGTTTGTTTTGTTGTCTTATTATTATTATAAGCACCTATATATGTATTGCTTTAGACCCTTAGCCACGATGATATACAGTATATACACTATTTATATACACTTCTATGAAGATATTAAGGCTTGAAATACTGTAGATTACATATTTCATTTCATTACTCATCAATTGACAGTCTCCAGTCGCTCGGGCATTGAGGCACCATGCCTCCTCACTGTATAATATTTATGGTTTTCCCCGAAAAATCTCTCACTGTGTTCTGGTGTGACGTAGCAAATCTGCTGTGGTTCTCTGTCGTTCTGGCTCCCACGTGTTAACGATAGAATCTCATACATTTTCTATAGGGTTCATATCGCAGTCTTAAATAGACAAATCTATCACCTGCAAATAATCATGAGCAGTAAAACATTTTTGAACTTTCCTCGCAATATGGATAGGGCATCGGTCGTGTATAGGACAGATAAGGGTGAGTAGTTGAAAAGAAATTAAAAACATTTAGAATATGTGCTTCATTATATTGCATTTGATCGATCTATTAAACAAAGACACTGTCTGTTGTTCACCCCCGTAGAGAGATACTGATTATAATTATTATCCTTTGGATATTAAGCAACAAATAACGGAGCCGAGACTATTAATTTTCTGTCTTCAGCTTTAACTGTATTCTTTTCACTCCTCATGCTGGTAGTCCCCCTCTTTATCACCTTTTCTCCCCGTAAAATAAACTTAATACCTATATCTTTCAAGTAACTGGCAACCTCACACAACCTCCTCTCCCCTGTCTTCTCTCTCTCTCTCTCTCTCTCTCTCTCTCTCTCTCTCTCTCTCTCATCCTTCCTTGCCTTCTGAAATATTCTTTATCTTTTCTTTCTCATATTTTTAACCCTCTCATTCGTTCTTTCATAGTTTAATGACATAGGCCTTTTTCCCTTATCACCCATAGTCCTTCAAATTTATGTAAGCGAAAGGATATGATAATAGTTATGTAGAACAAAGGTGTTGGCAGATACGCATTGTTGCCTGCATAATCCCACCCACAGCATTTCGCCTTCTTAAATCAGAAGGAATATTGTTTTCATGTATTGCCATTTGCCAGTATGTTGCTAGTCTGAATTATGGCCATTTGTTATCAAAATCTATATGTAGATATATAAACTTACTTTTACTTACGTCCAGCATTACTGTGCAGAACATGTGACACAATATGGACCACAAGGACAGTAATGGTAGTCAACGTAATTCTCATGTATCTCTCTATATGCTACTGAAAACAATGTTTTATGCTCAACTACAGAATTATGTTCTCAGAATGATATTGATAACCAAATATAATGAAAACAATATAAACAAATTAACATTTATTGCGCAACAAAGGATGCTACTGTTTCAATGGAGTAACCAGCCCACACTATATATGACGGTGTGCAATCTTTCAACATGTTTTCCATACGGTGTTGGCTACATAGGACAAGCTACTCCCACAGGGTTTCAAATTACATAAGCTTACAATATTCATGCATATTACAATACCAGCTATGTCTTAACACGGTCGATTTGGATGTCAAATCGTAGAGTTTAAGGAAATATCAGGGATGACGACGGTGATAATTATCGCAAGCCAGTGAGATGAAAAGATGAATTTTCTCTACTTGAAGATAGTACTAATGAATAGTAATAATTCTAGACCCAGCTTATTGACAATATTTTTATACATATGCACGTCAGCGTTATTGCGTTCCAGAACATTTCGGTAGGTTATGAGTTGAATTGATAAATGGGTATTCTCTTGATCCTGGGTAGAGATATCCTTATCGTCTATATTACAAGATAAATATGATTTCGTAAAGATAATCTATCCACATAGAGTAAATCTTGGTGTGACGAAAGGTAATTTTGTTAAGGGAACTAATTTCTAACCACAGTTGGCTATACATTTAAGGGAACACTATATCTTCTTGTAAAATTGAAGTTCCATGAATACTCCAGACTATGCCAGAAAGCAGACGACCTTGGTGTTTCTTATGAGGGATCAGTTTCGTGGCAAAGTTTGGAGGATGCGTAGAGCTCCAATTTAGCAGACAGCATCCTCTTAACTTCTCATCTCTTGCCACCACTTCCCGAAACTCAGATATGGATTGATGAGGTAAGAATAAAACCATAATGACTACTACACCATAAATACATAAGATATTTATACATTAACGAGAAACGACAGTGGTTCAGTTGTCTTTTATATGGATGACAGTAAACATTGTTACTCAGGACAGACCAACAGTTCCATATTGTGTCAACTGTTGAAATGAATGAATCTGAAAGTACCGAATCACATAGTTCCTCTCCGTCAACTGAGACTGTATCGTACTGACATGAGTATTATTTGTCAAATCTGTGAACTATATAGTTTTAACTGTAGCGAAGAAAACACAAAATAAAGTAGTTAGTAGATAAACTTGTGTCACGTGACACTATACGCAGCGGTTAGGGTTCCTGCCATGAACACAGAGGTATCAGCCACCTCGGGGCACCAGTCACACCAGGTCACAATGGAAAACATGTTGGAAGATTGCACACCGTCATATATATATATATATATATATATATATATATATATATATATATATATATATATATATATATATATATATATATATATATATATATATATATATATATATATATATATAACTATTATCATATCCTTTTGCTTGCATAAATTTGAAGGACTATGGGTAATAAGGGAGAAAGGCCTATGTCATTAAACTTTGAAAGAACGAATGAGAGGGATAAAATTATGAGAAAGAAAAGATAAAGAATATTTCAGAAGGCAAGGAAGGATGAGAGAGAGAGAGAGAGAGAGAGAGAGAGAGAGAGAGAGAAGACAGGGGAGAGGAGGTTGTGTGAGGTTGCCAGTTACTTGAAAGATATAGGTATTAAGTTTATTTTACGGCGAGAAAAGGTGATAAAGAGGGGGACTACCAGCATGAGGGGTGAAAAGAATACAGTTAAAGCTGAAGACAGAAAATTATTTGTCTCGGCTCCGTTATTTGTTGCTTAATATGCAAAGGATAATAATTATAATCAGTATCTCTCTACGGGGGTGAACAACAGACAGTGTCTTTGTTTAATAGATCGATCAAATGCAATTATAATGAAGCACATATTCTAAATGTTTTTAATTTCTTTTCAACTACTCACCCTTATCTGTCCTATACACGACCGATGCCCTATCCATATGGCGAGGAAAGTTAAAAAATGGTTTACTGCTCATGATTATTTGCAGGTGATAGATTTGTCTATTTAAGACTGCGATATGAACCCTATAGAAAATGTATGAGGTTCTATCGTTAACACGTGGGAGCCAGAACGACAGAGAACCACAGCAGATTTGCTATGTCACACCAGAACACAGTGGGAGATTTTTCGGGGAAAATTATATATATTATACAGTGAGGAGGCATGGTGCCTCAATGCCCGAGCAACTGCAGGCTGTCATTGAGAAGGAGGGTGATTGAACACGATACTAACAACAAATTGATGAGTAATAAAATGAAATATGTAATCTACAGTATTTCAAGCCTTAATATCTTCATAGAAGTGTATATAAATAGTGTATATACTGTATATCATCGTGGCTAAGGGTATAAAGCAATACATATATCGGTGATTATAATAATAATAAGAAAACAAAACAAACATTACACATGCTTAATGTAACGTGAGGTCGAAGTAAAAATTTCAGGTATTATTAAGTTAACAGAGTTATTATAATTGTATGACACCAACGTGTTCATCATTTACAGTGTGGTGCCTACAGACTCAGTTGGATTATGGGTTTGAATGCTTCGTGACGAGGACTTGTGGAGATTTCACAAATTGACAAAGTCATGTAAACAATAACCAATAAATGTCTTATTTCAATTTTTCCCTATTTTAATTAGTAATAACAATAGTTGTGACACAATATCCTTTAAATGTTGTGATTGGTTCACTAACACTGGGCGTCTGAATGGCTGGCCTAGATGTTGACCTCAGATAAATAAATAAAGGTAATAAATATATTCGTCATATATAACGGTTTGTATTTGCATACCAGATATCACTATTATTATTTCTATTGTGGTCGTGTTTGCGCATTAACAGATTATGCAGCAACACACAGAATGATGGTAGTGGTGGTAAGATGGAGAGTAAAGGAATGGTGGGATGGAGGGAGAGGAAACAGTGAATTGAATAAGGGAGGACTGGATGAGGAAGAACAGATGGAGTAGTAATTGGGTAATTAACATCTTACACTATAACTATTATCCTTTGGTAACCAGTTACACAATCAACGTTTCTTAGAAAATGTCATGAATGATACAGGATAAAAATAAAGGATTTACTTGAAATGTAACTTAACACTGAGTAGGTGGTGCATCGCTTGATATATTAGTCATAAAAAACTGGTGTCGTGTTAATTATATTAGGTAAAATCTGGATTCATTTCAAATAATAAAGAATATCCCATGGAATGCAGCATCAGAGTTGGATTTAGATTACAGAAGAAAACATTTAGCTACTTGATCCAATAATTCTCTCCATCTCGATCACTGGTGAAGCTTTACCCCCCTCTCCCCAACCCAACCCCTCCTCTCGGGATTCAAATTTCTGGATGGCTCAACATTGGTAACGCTACCCCCCCTATATAACTCCGCCCACATTTCTCCCCTCCCCCCTCCACCTGTCAGTGATACCATATCCGTTGAGGCCCACACCAAGGCAAGGGTGGAAGAAGTGTGGACCATTGATCAGTCCGGAGCTGTACATGGTGGATGAACTCAAAAGATTTAATAGGGCAGCAGTGATAGGAATTCTCCCCAGACTTGGTGCCAGTCCCCATGCTCTCTCTAAGGCCATTGGGGTAAATGAGAGGCTTGAGGACATGTGTACCCCTCTTGGTGTTCGGTTTGTGGACCCATACAATGTGTTTTATGGGCGAGCAGACCTTTTCTTACCGGATGGGGTGCACCTCAACAAGCGAGGAAAGGAAGTCTTCGGGGACATGGTAAACCAGGTCCTCTACCGGTTAGTTAGATCTACCCATGTGGTCAGAGAGGATCGTCAACCCAACGACAGTGATGCTCCTGAAGTGACACCCATAGAGGTGACACCACCCTTGGAGGAAAGGGTGGGAGCATCCTGTCAGAACGATGGAGGTTCTTCCACAGAAGGTACCCCGGTACCTCAAGTGGTTGCACCACCTTCTACGGTAGCTGATGCTACCAACCTTAGCCTGGTCAGCAGTGAGCCTTCGGGAAACGTGTCAGGCTAGGGAGTCAGTCAGTTCAGACAGACTCCCTCAGTGTAGTACTGATAAATGCTAGGTCAGTTAGAAACAAATTTAATGAGCTCAGAGCTCTGATAGCAACTGAAAAAGTAGATATAATAGCTATAACAGAGTCCTGGATCCATACAAGTGGAAGGGACTATATAGGGGAATTCCATATCCCTACCTTTAGATTATTTCATAGAGATCGACCCGATCGGGAGGGAGGAGGAGTAGCCCTGTATATCCGAGACTCCCTAGATCCAGTGATCTACAAAGTCGGGTCAGAACAAGAAGTGTTAGGTGTTGACATGACAGTGGGAAGTGGAGTGTATAGATTCATTGTTGTCTACCGTCCACCACACCAACCCATTGATGATGATTCTAAGTTATATAATGAACTTAGTGATCTAATAGGGGAGAAGATTACCATTATACTAGGTGACTTCAACTGCCATATTAACTGGGTAGATAAAACGGGAGATGCAGAATCAAGAAGGCTCATTGACTTTGCTGATGAAGCTTTCTTGACTCAGTGGGTGACTGAGCCCACAAGGGGAACCAATATATTAGATCTTGTGTTCACCTCCGAAGATGACCTTGTCTCTAGCTTGACTGTAGATGAGCCATTGGGAGGAAGTGACCATAATATGATTAGGTTCTCACTGCAAGTACCCAAGTCTAAAGTTAAAATTCAGAAACAGAGTAAACCCGACCTCAGTAGAGCAGATTTCTGTAATCTGTGAAAGGGAGTTAGTGCAATGCATTTGGAAATGGGCCAAGGGGTGAATGAGTCTTGGTGCTTATTCCGAGACTGCTTTATGGCACAACAATCAATGTTCGTGCCCTCTAAGCCAGTTGGATCCCCAATGTCCCAACCCAAATGGTTCACACGAGAAATAGCAGCTACAATTAGGAAAAGAAAGGTAGCCTACCGCCAGTTCAAAAGAACTGGTAATTTAGAGATACAAAGTGAATATTACCACCTACGTAGGAAGGTGAAATCACTTGTAGACAGAGCTAAGCGTAACGAGGAACTCCGGATTGCAGCCTTGTGTAAGGAGAATCCCAAGGAGTTTTTTGGTTATGTAAACAGCAGAAAACCAATTAGAAACAAGATAGGCCCATTGCATGATGGGAACGGTGTTTTGCAAAACACTAATGAAAAGATGGCAGACATTCTAAATTCCCATTTCTCATCAGTGTTCACCCGAGAAGATGGGGGTAACATCCCTGAGCCAGGCACTACTCATGAGGGTTTTACCATAGAAAGAGTCCAATGTAGTGAAGAAAAAGTTAGAGACAGAATAGGTAAATTAAGTGTCAACAAATATCCCGGTCCTGATGAATTTCTTCCTAGGGTCTTGCGAGAGGTATGTGACCAGGTAACCCCTTACCTGGCTGCTATCTTCAATATATCACTTGAAACAGGAGAGGTCCCATCTGACTGGAAGGAAGCAAATGTGACTCCCATATTTAAAAAGGGAGATCGCCATCTTCCTGGAAACTACCGTCCAATCAGCCTTACATCTGTAGTAGGAAAGGTATTGGAGGGTATAGTTGCAGATAGAATAGTAGATCATCTTGAATCATATAATTTATTGTATGATTCACAGCATGGCTTTAGGCGTCGGCGTTCATGTTTGACCAACTTGATTGAATTTTTCCATGGTATGCTTTCTGAGTATGACCAGTGCCGGGCAATAGACATCCTTTATCTGGACTTTCAGAAAGCCTTTGATAAAGTACCTCATCAGAGGTTGATGGCAAAAACCCGTGCACTGGGAATAAGAGGCATGCTTGCTAAATGGATTGAGAATTGGCTAACTGACCGGCGCCAAAGAGTAGTAATCAATGGGGAAGCCTCAAGTTGGACATCAGTCACAAGTGGGGTTCCTCAAGGTTCAGTTCTAGGTCCGCTACTCTTTATAATCTACATTAATGATATAGATGTGGGCATTGTCAGTCAAATTGCAAAATTTGCTGATGACACCAAGTTAGGGTGTAATGCTTCATCATTTGAAAAGGTAGAACAATTACATAAAGACCTAGAGAAAGTAGGAAAGTGGTCTGAACGATGGCTGATGCCATTCAATTTGGACAAGTGTAAAGTCATGCACATAGGTCCAGCCAACCGGAGAGCCAGTTACTCTCTGTTGGGAAGTGAAAGTAGTAGTACTGACTTGGAGAAAGACTTAGGTGTACTGATCAGCAGTGACCTCAAATTCTCCAAGCAGTGCCTCACAGTAGAGAAGAAAGCCCAGAGGCTTCTTGGTTACATAAAGAGGCAATTTAGATTTAGAAATAAAGAGATAGTCCTCACTCTGTACAATTCTTTGGTTCGGCCACATCTGGAATATGCTGTGCAGTTCTGGTCGCCGACTCTCAAGAAAGACATTGCGAGGCTTGAGAGAGTCCAGGCTAGGGCCACCAAACTGATCCCATCAATTAAACACATGGGCTACCAGAGAAGGCTGCAGGCACTAGGTCTCTTCTCATTAGAGACGAGACGCTTGAGAGGTCAACTAATTGAAGTTTTCAAAATCCTTTGTGGATATGAAAACATTGATTATCAGTGCCTGTTTAGCTTAAACACTAATGCAACTAGAAACCATGGATGGAAACTAGACTTGAAACGCTTCCGCCATAATACGTTAGGAAATTACTTCACATATAAAATCTGCAATGTCTGGAATCAGCTACCAGCAGAGGTAGTTGATAGTTCATCGATAGAACAGTTCAAGAAACAGTTAGACAAAGTTCTGCCAAGCGTGGTAGAGTTATAGGGATTGTTTCCTCCTTTCCTATACACAAATTTCCTAGCCCGGCCTTTTTTCCCCCGGGTTAGGTACATTTCCATTTCCATACCCGCAATGCGGGTGGGAGAGGTGGGTGGGGAGAGCCTTCTCTTTACTATACTTTATCTCTCACTATTAGTTAGCAACTACTACTACACCTACGGTACCTCCTTGGTATGGGTCGTAAGACCTTTTGAAGTGCTACTTGTCCTTGTAACTCTCTCTCTCTCTCTCTCTCTCTCTCTCTCTCTCTCTCTCTCTCTCTCTCTCTCTCTCTCTCTCTCTCTTATTTATTTTATTATCTCTCTTTATTTTCTATTCTCCACCCTCTCTCTTTCTCTCTTTCTTCGTAAGGGGATAATTATGTTATGTTGGTTATGTAAGTTTACGGGGGTGCGGGAGTAGGGGACAGGCTTGGGGGGTTCTAGGTGGGTGTGGGGGTTGGGGACAGGCTTCGGGGTGGGTCTAGGTGGGTGCGGGAGTAGGGGACAGGCTTGTGGGGTGTTTGGGGAGTGCGGGAATAGGAAGATAGTGTGTGTGTGTGTGTGTGTGAAATCTATGGTGTTGATGGTGCTTCAGATTACAAAGTGATGTGTGTGTGTGTGTGTGTGTGTGTGTGTGTAACAAATTGGGGGATGAAGGAATAATATATCTTTGTGTGTGTGTGTGTGTTTGTGTATGTCAAATTAGTGGATGAAGGTATAATGTATCTGTGTTCGTGTGTGTGTGTGTGTGTGTGTACGTGAAACCTATGGTGTTGATGGTGTTACTGATTAGAAATGGTGTGTGTGTGTGTGTTTGTGTGTGTGTGTGAATCTAATAGTGTTTGTGTGTGTGTGTGAAAATAATAGTGTTAATGATGTTACAGATTACAAAATGGTGGATAAGGGCATATTATGAAGTGAAAGGGAATCAACAAAGTCTTGTAGGTGAGCAACAGTGTCCCCGAGGTGTGGTTGGCTTCCCTTACAAGAAGCTGAGTGTGTTGTGTTTTGACGGTGATTACTGTGGTCATGTGTTATCACCTCCCACCATAACAGGTCAGTAACACCAATATACTTCTATTAGTACCATATATCTATTCATACATCTATCTCTTTACACACATACACACACAGACACACACACACACACACAGGGTGAGAGAGATGATTCCTGTGTTTGTGTGTTATCACCCCCCACCATAACAGGTCAGTAACACCAATATACTTCTATCAGTATAATATTATGATATATTTTTATATCCATCTTTTTACACACACACACACACACACACACACACACACACACAAAGAGAGAGAGAGAGAGAGAGAGAGAGAGAGAGAGAGAGAGAGAGAGAGAGAGAGAGAGAGAGAGAGAGAAAATAGAGGGAAGGTGGAAAAAGAAGGCAAGAGAGAGAGAGAGAGAGAGAGAGAGAGAGAGAGAGAGAGAGAGAGAAATATAGAGAAGGGGGGAAAGAAGGCATGAGAGAGAGAGAGAAGGGGAAAGAAAGGCATGAGAGAGAGAAAGGGGGAAGGTAGAAAAGAAGCATGAAAGAGAGAGAAGGAAAATATAATGAAAGATGGAAAAAGAAGGAAGGAAGTTAATGAGAGAAAAAAGACAGAGATAGAGAGTAGGTGAAAAAATGCATGAGAGAGAGAGAGAGAGAGAGAGAGAGAGAGAGAGAGAGAGAGAGAGAGAGAGAGAGAGAGAGAGAGAGAGAGAAATGGGTTACAAGAAGAGAGATTACTAAAGTAGGTGTAATTTAAAAATAATTATTTTATCATACTTACCCATATAAAACTGTGCTTGCTAATCGTTTTCTATAACAAAAGTCACCAGAGAAAACGAATTAAGCATCAACTATTATTTTATTTATTGTAATTGCTACCAGTCCCTCCTTTCATTATATTTCCTTTGTTCTCTCTGTCCCACCTCTCTTTCGCTATTGACTAAATCCTACAAGGCCTCTCTCTCTCTCTCTCTCTCTCTCTCTCTCTCTCTCTCTCTCTCTCTTGAGCTATAACTGCATTGATAAGGAAGGGTAGAGAAGGAGGTTATGAAGGTGAACACAACATTATCATTTCATTGTCTCACCTTCAGAGTACACCAAACTAAAGTCATCATCGCCTGTGAGGAAAATAGATGTGATGGAAGGGAAGAAACAGGAGACCAGACTTACTTTCAAAGGCCTACCAAACCAACACTGGAGTATTGGGTTGTCGTACTCTAGTGATGATGTTGAGAATGATGCAACTGGTGCCTCTATAATAATGTCTCACACTCCAAACAACACCATGGGTCAACACGTGTGGTTGGAGGTGAGGTGTGGTATGTACTTTCTTGACTACACCGGTGTTAAGGTGTACAATGACACACCTTCAACCACATCACCTCCACGATACTACTTGGTTCAGGTTAGTTGTGTTCAGTTTACTTCATTAATAGGTCATGTCTCTCTCTCTCTCTCTCTCTCATTATTATACTTATTAACTATCCCTTTCATTATTATTATTATTATTATTATTAACACTCTCATTATTATTTATATTATCATTATTAATATCTTTTTCTTGCTGCTGTTGTTGTTGTTGTTGTCACTGTTGTTGTTGCTGTTGTTATTGTTTTTTGTTGTGCTGTTATTGTTGTTGTTCTTGTGCTGCTGTTGTTGTTGTTGTTGTTGTGCTGCTGCTTTTGATGTTGTTGTTGTTGTTACTCTTGTTGTTGCTGTTGTTGTTGTTGTTTTTGTTAATTATTATTATTGATTATTATTAATAATTTATGGCAATGATAGTAATCATATATCTATAACAATATTATCTATATCAATGATGATGGTCATAATAATATTAATGATAGTAATAAAAATATTTTTTATTATTATAATATAATAATAATAATGATAATGAAAGTAATGTTAATAATAATGATAATACAAATAATAATAATAATAATAATAATAATAATAATAATAATAATAATAATAATAATGATGATAATAATAATAATGATGACGACGACGACGACGACGACGACGACGACGATAATTATAATGATAATGATAATGATAATAATATATATATATATATATATATATATATATATATATATATATATATATATATATATATATATATATATATATATATATATATATATATATATATATATATATATATATATATATATATATATATGTGTGTATGTGTGTGTGTGTTTGTGTGTGTGGAAGAATCAGTAACCTTCGAATCAACCCACTCATTACATACACACAGACAAAATAAAATGATAATATTGTGAATCCAACTGGAAATGTGTGTGTGTGTGTGTTCTATGTTGGATGATGTTTCCATGTATGTATGTATGTGTGTGTGTGTGTGTGTACCTCTCTGAGTTTTCTCTTGGGTAATTTTTCCACGTGTGTGTGTGTGTATTGTATTTCACTGAATACAGTTATATTAATACAAGTGTTCACATTATATGTACATTCGGCATGTACATATATACACATTATGTACATTAGGCCTGTACACATATACACATTATGTACAGTCGCAGCACATAGTCCTTGAACAGACTTTCCTTCACACCCTGGTCAAGGACTATATGTTACAACTGTACTGTACATTATACTAGGTGTGTTTATGAATGTGTAATAATCATAATTTAATCTTACAGGTAGGAATAGACTGGATGAGGGTGACTGAGACCACACCAGGACACAACCAGACTGTACAACAATACAACTGTACCCGACCACTTCCTCGTTTTCCCAACCTCACAATTACTCTAAATTGTTATTTTACGAAGGAATGTGGTACAGTGAATCAACCCTGTCCCACTGGTGAGTGTAACCAAACTTATCCTATACACAATATAACATACAATCTGACCTATCAACACACACACACACACAGAGAGAGAGGAAACTCAATGGTTTACACACACACACACACACAGAAACACACACACACAAGAGGAAACACCAACCAACAAAGTAATTCAGTGGTTTACACACACACACACACACAATCATCAACTAACAGACAAATAATTGATTTACAAACACAATTCATTAGTTTACACACAAACTCACACACATACACATCAACCAACAGACAACTCATTGAATTTCACACACACACACACACACACACACACACAAAGAGTATCTATAGTGTTAAGAAATAATCCCTTGTTCACAGTATAAGTAAATATCAATTTAATGATAAGAAAATTATATCGTTATTCTCTCTCTCTCTCTCTCTCTCTCTCTCTCTCACTCTCTCTCTCTCTCTCTCTCTCTCTCTCTCTCAACATTGGTGTTAATATTTTTCTCACTCTCTCTATCTCTTTTTCTCTTATACTCAACATGTGTGTTAATATTTCAGACGTTTTACAAGATGTTACGGACATTGAGAAAGATATCACGGAAATAAAAAAAGAAATTTCTGACCTTGAACCCAACACTACTGACTCTGAACAAGAAACAAACTCAACACAGAACATGACGTTGTGTGACCAGGTGTGGAAGGCAGAAATCCTCAATGTAGGTTTGTATGTGCCGAGGGTAGAAATAGTGACCCTGTTCTTTGCCACAATAATATCTGCATTTATATACTTCTCTTGGATTAGGTTTGTGGACATTAACATTATGCTGTACCTTGCCCCAATGTGTCGTAGGCTGGCTCTCCTTTTTAGACGAGCACCAGTACCAGATAGTGATGGTAGTGGTAGTAGTGGTGGTACTGGTCGTAGTAGTAGTAGTAGTGGTGGTAGTGGATATGGTGGTAGTAGTGGATATGATGGTGGTAGTAGTGGTAGTAGTGTAGGTGGTAGTAGTGTAGGTGGTGGTAGTGTTGATAGTAGTAGTAGTAGTGGAAGTGGTGGTAATGGTCATAGTAGTAGTGGTGGTGGTAGTAGTGGTGGTGGTGATGGTAGTAGTGGAGATGGTAGTGGTTGATGTAGTGGTTGATGTAGTGGTGGTGATGGTAGTAGTAGTAGTGGTGGTGGTGGTAGTGTGGGTAGTAGTAGTGATAGTAGTGGTAGTGATTCCCTCAATGGTACCAATAAAGTATCAGTTGTTTGATGACATAGTTTACAAGAATCTCCAGAGACCTTCACCAACAAGAGAATCAAACCTTTAATTAACTCTCTCAATTAATAAAAGAATTACCACCAGTTTCCATATTTACTTATAACAATGGAACGATACAATACTAATCATTAAGAGACCCTGTGATGTAGTCAGAAAATTGGAGGTCAATGAGTCCTTCATATATTGCCACGAAACACCACTTATATGGAAAGAGTTTGTTTCATGGCATGGTCAGGAGGAATCAGAAGTCTCCATTACGATTACAGGGTCCTAATTAACAGAGGTATACAATGTCAGAATGTTCTTGTTTTGCCTTCAAGTAATTAATCAATTCACAGTAAACAATAATCATACTTTGTCTCTTTGACCATAATACTAGTAGTGTTTAAAAAGTCACACTTAGTTGTCCTATAAATGTTGTGTTGCAAAAAGTCATCTACACGGCTAAGATTCTTTCGTTTGCATGTTAACAAACCATTATGAACCACTGTGGAATCGACCCTCTGTACAGCTCCGGACAAAACTCTCTCGACTTGGTTGGCAGCATTTGGCAACTCTGAATCTTGAGAGAAGCACAAACTACTGTACACTGGCTCTAAGTATACTATCATACATACATACACAGGTCCTCCCACTGATAGCACACATACACACACACTGAATATTAAAATTTAGTGAAAAGTCTCCCCTAACTCCAACCCCCATCACCCTATCAGATGCCAAATGCTGCCATACGAGTCGAGAGAGTTTTGTCCGGAGCTGTACAGTCGTGGTCAGTAATAATCATCCTCTTATACGTAACTTTATAACAATTTGCTGTTTAATGTTTTCATGTTCACATGTAATGTTATTGTTTTAAGTAGCGTGTAGCTGCTTGTATTAAATTAAACGATGGTACTTAAAGTGAGTGTGTGTGTGTAATAATTGTTTTAAGTAGCGTGTAGCCGCTTGTAATAAATTAAATGATGGTACTTAACAACCTATTTAATGGAAAGTTGATCAGCTAAGGAACAGAGGGAAGCTGTTAAAATCTGACGTGAGTTACTCTTATATGGATGATTTATTGACCACAACTGTAGGTTACAATGTAACCGAATATGTATCATTCATTGTTTATATCTGATGCTTACTGGTGTTTTTATTCTGTGTGTGTTTTTTTTTTGTTTTTTTTTTTTTGGGTGTGTGTGAGTTGGATGGAGAGAGAGAGAGAGAGAGAGAGAGAGAGAGAGAGAGAGAGAGAGAGAGAGAGAGAGAGTTGGTGTGTTTTTTATTCTTTTGTATGAGAGAAATGGAGAAAGAGAAAGTGTGTGTGTGTTCTATAATATCTAGAATAAAAAGAATGAGTGATTCTGACACTCTGTGGTTGGACTGACACACACACAGACCTTTACTGTTTTCTGTACTGGTATTTACTTTAAATATAACCTGCATTTCAATGAGATAGTAGTCTATACTTTTGGTACAGCCACAATCAAATAACCAACGACACTTTCCTTCCATCGTGCAATTAAATCAGTATCATATCAAAATATAATAAAACAACACCTTATGTCAACTCAACCCCCTCAAATTATTATTATAAGGTGGTGCAAAATTATACACGTGTTGTTCTTTATTACCAAGATATTTACTACGATGGAAGGAAAGTGTTGGAGGATATTTGATTGTGGCTGTACACCCGAGATCGTAAATTCGTGACCATGTACTTTGATGTTTATGCCATTTAAGCTGATAAAGTTTATTTGGTGAGGAATCAGAGTAGGTGAAACATAGTAGAGAGACATGATACAATCTTTCACCTACAATGACACCTTCCCCACACAGTGTTACCAGCTCAGATGACATAAACATTTTGGTCGCGAAATTACGAGCTCAGGTGTACATTGAAATGCCTTGATTCACCTAAAGTATGCCAGGAAATAATACCAGATGAGTCAAAATAATTGTGGCCTGATGTTGCTGGCAATAGTTTGTTGGAATTATTTGCTATAAATGTAACCTGTGATTAATAAAAACAAAAATGTTGCATTTGTTGCATATCAATGTTGTATTATTATATCCTTTGTTTATTTAGAACTCTATGATTGTGTATGAAAATTGGAGGCTTCTGATTCCTCCTGTCTATGCAACGAAACAAATAAGCTAAATAAGCTCCTTCTATATAGATGTGTGTGTAAATTGGAGGCTTTTGATTCCTCCTGTCTATGCCAAGAAACATATATGTTCCTTCCATATGGATGTGTGTGTTTCATAGCAATATTTGGAGGACTCATTTATTTCCAAATTGTTTACTATATCACAGGATCCCTTAAAGTCTTTTTATCTGTGATGGACAATAAGGGTGAAGTGATACATACATACAGCTGGTCAAACTCCCGTGAGGCCGACCCAGCGTTGTCAACGTTGGCCGAGATAACCCCGAATCACTAGTTATGAGCTCTGCTCGTTCAAACCATTCACTGGTGGGAGGGAGAAGTAAGGAGGGGTTTGAGGAGGGTAAGAGGGGGGGGGGGGAGGGGGTGGCTATACAAGAGATGAGAAATTATTCTTCGGGAGGTGAAAAATGTGTGGATGCCCAGTTATCAATTATTAATATACCGATATCTGTGTCAATTATTAACATAATTAAAGATCAGATTAACTTTTTAATATTATGATGCATCACAAAACCGAGGAAACATTATTGTATACTTTTTTTCGTATAATATTCACTGCCTATTATCAAGCACTAAATTCTGAAAAATTCTTACATAATAACTGAATAAGTATTATGAACGAGAATGTTCTTTATTGAATGAAGCCAATGTGAATACCTTCATATTACATGTGTTAAGTGTTGATACCACTAACACACTTCAATATCCCCCATATCTACCTAACAGTTTATAATCAAGGCTCTCATTATCCCTCACGTGATAGCAGCCTTGTAATATTCTGAATATGTTTAATAATAGCCTGTTGTATTGAATTATTCGGAATTGACTATGAAACCATTGTTTTGTCATTTGTCTCTTGGTAGCAAAAACTATTTGCTCTGTATCTCTCTTTTCTGTGGGCATGTAATATACTTATATACTGTATATAAGCCAGTACACACACATAACATAATATTTTTGGTGACAGAGGTTCTATTGGTTTTATCTGTCATGAATTGGGAGAGAACTATATATATATTCATAAATATTTAATCATTGTAATAGTTCCATCAAGTAATACATGGGATGCTCAGTTGAGGTTTCATCAAACATGTTAATAAAGAACCTGGCAACCATTTTCAATATTTCTTAAAATTAAACTTTATCGAAGGCGTGTTAAGGTCTGAAATCCTGTATTTCCCATCATACAACACCTTCCCATTACTCATACGGTTGTATTTATTACCATATTGGTCTTTACTGTCTTCTGCTACAAGGTTGATATTAGTGTGACTTTCCATAATTATACACTCTACCACTACTCAAACCGTTGTATTTGATGCCGTGTTGGTCTTTATTGTCTTCTGCAACAAGGTTGATATTAGTGTGAATCTCCATATACACGTTGCCTTGTGAACTGACTGACTGCACCACCTTACACATCTTCAAATCATCAGGACTGCCAACATGTTGGAGAGAGAATATTTCCACACTCAGTCTTCAGTACCCTTCCTTACCAGTTTAGTGGTTTTCAACCAACTCATAATCCTGTGGGTGTCAGACACAATCTCCCTGGCCTCTGCTCACTAGTATTTTCTGCCAAAATAAACATTTTTTGCTACCTAGAAACAGATGAAATACCGAGGGATTCATAGTAAATTACCTAACAGCACGTGTTCACTATATTCAATACAACAGACTATTATTAAAAGTATTCAGAATTACAAGGTTACTTTCACGTGATGGATAATGAAAGCCTTTATATTTGACAAGAATATTATAAACTGTTAGGTAGATACGGGGGAAATGGAAGTGTGTTATTGGTATCAACACTTAACCCATGTAATATAAAGGTAATATAAATATTTGCTTCATTCATCATGATTTTTATTCAGTTATTGTGTAAGACATTTTTGAGTGTTTTGTGGTTGATGATAACCATTGAATATTATATAAAAACATTATACAATAATTTTATCTCAGTTGTTTTTGTGTTACATCATAATATGAATAAGTTAGTCTTATCTTTAATTATGTTAATAATTGACACGAATATCGGTATGTTAATAATTGATAACTGGGCATCCACACATTTTTCACCTCCTGAAGAAGAAGAATTTTAGGACTTTATGCCTATCGACTCGTAATGGTCATTAAGTCAGTGAGTCTTATTACATCAACATATCTTCCCCCAGCCTTTTACAGCCAGGTATCTACTTACTGCTAGGTGAATAGGGACATACGGGCTTGGGAAAATTGTCTAACAATTCCACTGACCCGGGAATCGAACCCAGGATCTCTCGCTTGCCAGGCGAGTGTGCTAACCATTACACCATCAGCACCCTTGATTGTACCTCCCTTTCATGTGTCCAACTGAATGAATATTTGATGAACTCTAGTTATGGAAGGGAGTTTCTTTATCCCCTTCCTAGGCTCCTGATACCCTTAGGACCCTACACGTTAGTGAAGTGATATAATATAACGACAGATAGAGGCTACACCTATGTACAATAAACTGGATTTATTTACTCAAGACAATAAAAATAAATATATCTCCAATTCTGCAAAATCTGCAACATATTAAAGAAAAGGGCTTTGTTGAGTGTGAGGTACAGTGAAATGTTGATGAAACAAGGGGACGGACTGAGAGAGTGAGATACGGGATGAGATGATAATACCAGCGGAAGAGGATGAGAGAAGGGAATGAGTAACTGGCTGATCCTGTGTGTATGTGTGAGTGAGTGAGGAAGGGAGGGGAAGGCTGGAGGGTGAGCTGGATTGATGGATGACTGGTTGAATGACTGATCCTCATCCCATAGACTAGATTAGACTAGACTAGTATTGACTGACTCACTTTTGGTGTTTTCCTTCATTAGTCAACACCTCGCCCTCACAAGATCAAGGACAGATCGAGCCAAGGTCCTGCTGGGATCGAGCCTTAAGAGCCAACCGAACATTCTTTGAATATACTGATTAAGGCTCAGCCACTTAAACCATCTAAATACCATCTTAGCTCCATTAAACATAGAGTTAACCCACAAAAAATCAATGAACCTAAGTAACACACATAAAATTTACCTTAACCCCTAAAGACCGGTTGACGTGATAGAGCGTCTTACGTAAGGAACCGGGCAACAGCACCTACCGTCACAGCGATTTAGCGCTATTTCGCACCCTGTAGGGCTAGTTTTTCTTGTCGTTGGGCGAGAAAATACACTCACAATATCGATCCGCTACCCACTCAGTCGATTTTGGGACCCCATGATGGTTGGGCAATTTTTAAGTAATTGCCCTTGTCCTAATTTGTGCTCTAACGATCGTAAGACAATACCGTAGTGAATATATGTACGTGAGTGACACCATGATATTCCTACAAGGTTACAAATTATTATTTAGTGTATAGATCATGACACACGATACATAATGGGGTAGTAATAAGAAAATAACACCACAAAACACACCCATATAGGCACAATTGATAGTAAATATACGTGTTTCCTACGGTACAAGTCGGTTTGTTTATCATTTTCTAAGTGACAGTTACACGATGATATATTCCTACAAGTGTTCATACTATTTTTAGTGTTGAAATCATGACATACGATACATAATAGTAGTAATACGAGTGAGTTGACAATGGAATTACGCGGGAAACTGTACACTAAGCCGCGGTCGACTCTATCCCGCGCGTACATACAGACATAATGCAGATTCGCGCGCAGACATGGTCTACTTAAACTCGCCCTATCTCCTCAACTATTCATCGTACAGCCCTCCCGATGGTACCATTGGAAAGAGGAAGAGTTGAAGGTAAGGATGGAATAATTTTGAAGTCAGTACACTATATAAGTTAAGAGGAATTTTGACGCTAGCGGCAGGGTAGAAATGTGGAGGCAGGGACACCCCCCTCCCGTTCTGCAGGGGTTAAAGTAAATATTCAGTACAGTATAAAAAGTGTATATCCCCATTAATGCTAACCCTGGAAAGACTTATGTCTGCACTTTCATGTCCAAAAACTCCCCAGTATATACATAAAATGATAATAAATGATACAAGTATAAATAACTTCACTAGTGAACTTCGACTAATTGACTGGTCGGAGGTTGAATGTTCCAGTTGCCCCAATGAATCCTATAACATGTTTTGTGAGTACCTTTAGTAATTTATTTCATAAACATTTTCCAGTGAGAAAGATTTTAATTAAGAAAAAGAATGAGAGAAGTCCATATATTACTAAGGCCTTAAAGAAAAGTATAACAGAAAGAAATAGATTAGAACGATTAGCAAGTAAATGGCCAATAACTTATAGAGAATCTTACAGAAAATATAGGAATAAACTCACATCAATTCTCAGAGCAGCAAAAAATAAATATTACAAAGATCAATTAAAAGAGAATCAAGGTGATCCGAAAAGTCAATGGAGATCTATCAATAACATTCTTGGCAGAACAAGTAATAAAATCTCTCATCCGTCAAATTTCACAGATATTGCAGAAAAATTTAATGATTATTTTATAAGTGTCTGTAGTCCACTGAATCGGGAAACTAATACTAAAGAACATGTTCAATACTTATATAATCCTCCGAATTTTTCTATGTTTTTATCTCCAGTCAGTGGTGATGAAATTATAAAATACTTAAAGAATCTCAAACCAACAGCTGCTGGTTATGACGATATACCACCTAACATACTTGCATCTTCCTCCTTGTATATTAATGTCCCATTAACACATATAATCAATCTCTCTTTTAAAACTGGAATTTTCCCCGACAATCTGAAAAAAGCTAAAGTAACTCCTGTGTATAAATTAGGCAATAGAGAAGATTTAAACAACTACAGACCCATATCAGTTTTACTAGCTGTTAGTAAAATCATAGAAAAAGCAATATACACTCGACTTATTAATTACCTTGAGAATAATGGCTTTCTAACAAACTGTCAACATGGTTTCCGTGCGAAGAAATCTACAGAAACTGCATTATTACAATTTGTTAAAGATATATATAGGGAATTAGAAGCAAAGCAATATGTTGTGGGGGTATTTATGGATTTGTCTAAGGCATTTGATTCTCTTAGTCATTGTATCTTACACGATAAGTTAGAAAAATCTGGGAATTAGAGGCATACCTTTACAGATACTTGACAGTTACCTTAGTAATAGAAAACAATATACTTATTGTAATGATTTATTCTCCTCGTACAAACCTATATCAAGGGGTGTGCCACAAGGATCAATCTTGGGACCACTCTTATTTTTAATATATATCAATGATATTACAAATGCTAGTTCAAAATTTAAATATGTGTTGTATGCAGATGACACAAATCTCATATTATCAGATGAAAATCTAACAATGCTACACCACAACTTACTTATAGAATTAAATTTGGTAAGCCAGTGGTTTAAATCCAATCATCTGAAGCTTAATGTAAAGAAAACTAAACATATATTATTTCAAAACAGATCAATAAGGAATATATTTCCATCAGTATCAATAGGAGATGAAGAAATTGAAAAAGTTCACTGTACAAAATTCCTTGGGGTTCATATTGATGAAAATCTAAACTGAAATAACCATATAAGTGAAGTATGTCTAAAGTTGTCCAAAATATGTGGCATTCTGTATAGAGTACGACATCAACTAACAACAGAAAGTTTAATCACCATTTATTACACCTTATGCTATCCTCATTTGATGTATTGTGTTTCAGTCTGGGCATGCACTTGGCCTTCATTTTTGAATAAAATTACAGTAGCCCAAAACAAAATATTACGTTGTATTCTTTTTATGGGCAAATTTGACTCTACAGCCAATGCATACACCACGCTGAAACTACTGAAATTTATGTCCATCCATAAGTATTTTTTGTTAATGTTAATATACAAAATTATTACAAATTGTCCAATAAATGAGTACTTCACTCTTTTGGGAAACAGGCGAAATACAAGAGGTAGTAATATTAATTTGGTATATCCACGATTTAGGACAACTCTTTATAAGAATAGTGCACTATACCTTGGGCCGCATCTCTGGAATTCTCTGCCCTGTGAATTAAAATGCCTTGACAATGTCAATAGCATAATGCAATTTAAAAATAAAATAAAAAATTACTTAAATATGTATAATACAGCTTAGTAATACAAATTCAATGTGTAGGGTGGACTTGGGATGCGGCTCTACTGGAAAATATGTGGATTTTTTTAATTTTGCATTTGTTCAGATGTGTAAAACATGTATAACATGTATAAATGGGCTTGATGCGTGTATCTATATGTGGCTTAACTGCTTCAAGGGATGGGTGTGTGTGTCACGTTATTGTTGGTGCTTTGTGTATTTTGTGTATTTTGTGTATTTTGTCAGTGTTCATTTAAGCAAGTAGATGCCTGCCATTGTCGTTAAATTTTGATGATTCACATTTCTGTCTGTTGGGGAGCTTCGGCTCGACAGACTGTGCCTGATGAATGATATTGGAATTGTGTATTTCTTTATGTATTTATGGCAATAAACCTTTTATTACTTTTTTATTACTTTCCACCTGAACAACCACCAAGAACAGAGAAAAATGAAAATCAAATGGGATCAAAAGATCCTAGAAAATTGCAAGTATCCAGTGTATTTGGGTGTAACACTCGATCGAACGCTCTACTTCAAGAAGCATACTAACAAGCTGAAAGAAAAGCTATTCAACCGCAACAACCTACTTAGGAAGCTTGCAAACCTAAAACAGACAACATTGACATTGTGCAATTTAACTGCCGAATATTGCATCCCTGTTTGGGCTAGGTCATGCCATGCATCTAAGGTCGATCCCAAATTAAATAAGGCTTGCCGAACCATCACTGATACCCTTAAACCTACACCACTACCAGTGCTGTACAAACTAGCAAGCATTGCACCACCCTCCATCAAACGTAATACTCTCACAAAATGCGAGAGAGACAAGCAGCTAAGCGATAACCGACACCCACTATACGGTTACCAAGAGATGAGAAGACGACTTAAGTCACGCAACAGCTATGTGACAACAAATAGCTTATAAGGAAACCGCAAGCCACAATAAGACTGATTGGAGCTGTGGAAAAACACTAACCAGCTCCTGCCCAATGACTACATCCCAGAACCAAGTGACAGCCTCCCCATGGGTCATCTTTCTATAGGAAGGACTGGGTGGCCTTAAATAGAGCTAGAACCAAGGTGGGGAGAACAGGAGGCAACCATGCTGATGGGAGACTATCAGATAACGCTGCTTGTCTATGTGAAAAACAGACCCAGACCATGGACTATATTCTTCAAGGGTGTACACTAGGACCATCCTGCTCCAACGAAGACTTATTAGAAGCAAATGATGCAGCCCTGCAGTGGACTCTGTGGTGGCGTGATAAGATATGATGATTCTTTATATGCAACATCCATGGCTTGTATTATATGTTTATTTGTTTGTTTTCTTGCAGGATTATATAAATGATTGTATGTGGATGTATATAATTTTATTAATATTCAAAGGTGGAGCTTATAACTGCCAGCAAGTAATTAAATAATTCTGGAAAAGATTCGGAACGAATGTGAACATTGGATACAAGAAATGTCCTTTCCTTTTTTTACTCTAACTAACAATATTTTAAATGTGAGTTTAATAATAGTGACTATAATAATTATATTCCATTAGATTTACACATCATTTTGGGGTAGATGGTCCATTGTTGACACTTGGCAGAGGTTTGGGGTTACAGAACACTCTGGTTTCTGTAGTTAGTTAGCAAATTTTAAAACAACTTAAACAAGATTACTGTTGAGTAAGTAATTAATGAATAGTAACTAGTAATTGTAATTATTAGTAATTATTAGCAATGATAAAACTAATGTCCACTTTGATATTAGATGAAACAAAACATTTTAGTAAATCTAAGTATGCATTCATTGTTTCTATAATAGTAGATAATTATAATATTTGATGCTTAGAAATAGAGTTGAGTAATCTTGTCCTTTCATATACATGGCATAATTTTTATTCAAGAAACAGATGTTAGTTGGTTCACAAACTCCTGAAAACGTTCAATGTCTACAAGTCCCTTCATTTCAATTACGAGAGAGAAGTGTTACGCCCAACGTACTTGTTATTTCAATTCTCTATTGGCCATGCCTGAATATTGGGCCCAACACTAGATTTAAAATTAAAGGGTGAACGCTTAATAGTTCTGACTGCAAGATCAGTATAATTTAAGGCATGAAGAAAGATAAATTAGTTTTACACAATTATATTACAAAGATATTAAAGACACAGAAATAAACACATAAGAAACAACATTACACAATATTAAATACACGAAATATAAGTAAACCATATATACACAAGGAGAGGGCAGAGGTGAGATTTCTAAAGTTATATATTATATACTCAACACAATGAAGTGAGTGATGGGCAGAGCTGAGAGACACAGAGTTAATCCTGGTGGAAGACTGGAACACACTGTGTGTATGCCATCCGAAAGCTCTCTGTGGAGTCCTACCTCGAACCACCTGTCCCCGCTATTTATACATTTTTATTTCCCGCCAAAACCCAAATCCTCCTCTCCTATTGGTAGAGGGAAAATGACATTATTGGTGGAAACCTAAACAAAGGCCTAATCTGCTAAACCACCGTCTTGGTAGTTCCCTGTAGATGAACCCACAAGTTTCGTATTGAGGGTCGTAACAGAAGGGTATATTTATAACTATAGTTTCCATCCGTAAATCACATGATAACATCCTGGCTACTGTGTGTCCCCGACAACTGCTGGTGTGTCCCCGCCAAGTGATGGTGTGTCCCCGCCAAGTGATGGTGTGTCCCCGCCAAGTTATGGTGTGTCCCCGCCATGGGATGGTGTGTCCCCGACAAGTGATGGTGTGTCCCCGCCAAGTGATGGTGTGTCCCCGCCAAGTGATGGTGTGTCCCCGCCAAGTGATGGTGTGTCCCCGCCAAGTGATGGTGTGTCTCCGCCAAGTGATGGTTTGTCCCCGCCAAGTTATGGTCCGCCAGATGGTGGTCTGGGTGCAAATCGTGATGGTGATGGTTATGGTGCATGTCATGCTGGTGGAGGTGCAAGTCTTGTTGATGCTGGTGGAGGTGCAAGTCTTGTTGATGCTGGTGGAGGTGCAAGTCTTGTTGATGCTGGTGGAGGTGCAAGTCTTGTTGATGCAGGTTGAGGTGCAAGTCTTGTTGATGCAGGTGGAGGTGCAAGTCTTGTTGATGCAGGTGGAGGTGCAAGTCTTGTTGATGCAGGTGGAGGTGCAAGTCTTGTTGATGCAGGTGGAGGTGCAAGTCTTGTTGATGCAGGTGGAGGTGCAAGTCTTGTTGATGCAGGTTGAGGTGCAAGTCTTGTTGATGCAGGTGGAGGTGCAAGTCTTGTTGATGCAGGTGGAGGTGCAAGTCTTGTTGATGCTGGTGGAGGTGCAAGTCTTGTTGATGCAGGTGGAGGTGCAAGTCTTGTTGATGCAGGTGGAGGTGCAAGTCTTGTTGATGCAGGTGGAGGTGCAAGTCTTGTTGATGCAGGTGGAAGTGCAAGTCTTGTTGATGCAGGTGGAGGTGCAAGTCTTGTTGATGCAGGTGGAGGTGCAAGTCTTGTTGATGCTGGTGGAGGTGCAAGTCTTGTTGATGCAGGTTGAGGTGCAAGTCTTGTTGATGCAGGTGGAGGTGCAAGTCTTGTTGATGCAGGTTGAGGTGCAAGTCTTGTTGATGCAGGTGGAGGTGCAAGTCTTGTTGATGCTGGTGGAGGTGCAAGTCTTGTTGATGCAGGTTGAGGTGCAAGTCTTGTTGATGCAGGTGGAGGTGCAAGTCCAGAACAATTTAGTTGAGCAGCCTCCACAGCGGCCGTGACTGTAAAGTAATAGTATATTGATCATTAAAACCTGGTGATGCAAAGGACTGTGTAGAATCTAAACAGTCTTTAGATCATATATAAGTATGTCAAAAACTCTGATTAATAAATTATGTGAAGAAGGATAATCTGAACCAATGTCCATATAATACTATTTAAGTATTATAATATAATATATTATATACCTGGTGGGTACCTTAAGACAGCCTTGTATGCCCACGTCACATATACAGTATAAAATACCCTATGTTACTCCTCAAGTCGGGTATTACATATTTATACCCTATAGTCCCTCATCTGTTACTAACAAACATACATATAAACCCTATAGTCCCTCATCTGTTACTAACAAACATACATATAAACCCTATAGTCCCTCATCTGTTACTAACAAACATATATATAAACCCTATAGTCCCTCATCTGTTACTAACAAACATACATATAAACCCTATAGTCCCTCATCTGTTACTAACAAACATACATATATACCCTATAGTCCCTCATCTGTTACTAACAAACATATATATAAACCCTATAGTCCCTCATCTGTTACTAACAAACGTACATAGTCGGATACTACATATTTCCACACTATTGTCCCTCATCTGGGGTTGAGTTTGTTGTTTTAGCTAACAAACATACATAGAAAGATACTGTAGGTATATATTAGTAGTGTTTGGAATGACTTTGTATCTGATGTGAGAGAATAGCAGGAAATGAATCCTTACTTCTATGTGGCAGGAGGAAGGAAAGTTAGAGGAGGAAATTCACAACCCCCATTATCAAGTACTACTAAACACTGGAGATAACTCCTTACTGCCACAACTATATAATTATATATTTAGTGGCAGTACGTTTTATAATACTCCCCATCACTGCTTTGTATGACTAATTACAAATTAATGTATGTGTGAGTTCGGCCTTATTATTATTTTGTATTCCATTTGATAAGTAATTAAATGTTATATATGACTGCTTCTTGAATACTAGTAACATGTCTTGAGGACTCTGCCAAATCAGTCATAAAGTAAGGAAAAACACAGAAAGTCAGAATGACGCCACGGAAACAAATAAAGGTACAGATGTAAGGAAATAGAACAAAAACAATATAATGAAGTTTTAGTGACACAGTAAACATACATTCAATGCAGCAGTGACAGGATTCGGGAGTTGAGCAGAAACATGGGTACGATTTGTATCCCTTCTGACATGGCACATCCTTCCTCACGCAGGTACCGTTGTACTGTTGGCATATTGGCAATGGTCTGCAATTGTGGATGCAATGGCACTGGTCCGGATCGCTGCATGGTAACGTGCTTGTATAGGTACGATTACTTAAATCAACTTCATATTTAACATCATGGACACACCTCCCAGGGTCCTTCCCTCCAAAGGAACACGCAGATGCATTTGCACATGGACGGCAACATCTGAAATACAACAACATACAAGTAACATAACCTCCTTACTGAAGGTAGAGAAGGTTGTTTCTCAAATAATAATTATATAAAATATCAACATGTATTAAAGATGATGCCTAAGATCTCGATAACATTGTTAGTTTAATCAAATTGATGAAATATTCACTGTAACAGTGACAAAGTATTTTTATGGAGTAAGAATAATATCACTGTGTGTTTACAGTACACACGCCTCATATTCTTAACATAGTCTTAACAATTCACTTGAGTTTAAAGGTAAATAGGAATGTCATGATGCCAAGAACAGAAAAGTAATACTTTGTGTGTGTTGGTTACAGAATTGATTTTGGAGACATTAATTACATAATTATATGAAATAGGTGAGAGTGGGTGAAGAAAAGGGTTAAGGTGACAATATACTTTTGATACATTACAGCATCTTGATTCTTCTAAAGTCTAAAGTATGCCTGGAAAGAGGACTTCATTAACAAAAATAATGGCCATATGTTGTTGGAAATAATTTAGATAAAGTAGTTGTTCCAGAACTACCAACATTACCACATTACGAACAGATTACGTGTAACTGGTGTGGTAGGGATAAACATTTATATTGTGTACCAGGAACAGTGGTAAAATTAGAGTGTACAGTCACGAGCACTAATAAATATACAGTTTAGGTTGAAGCTTTGATCAGTCCAATTCACCAACTAAGTAATTCCAATGGAGATCATATGGTGCATCTATTTACTGTCTCTAGGTATTTGAAGCACACCTGGATACTTCTTAGTGCTCATGACTGTACACTTTATCACACATTGAAGAGAAGACCCAGGAAGTTTGCAGAGAAACATACCCACTCTCTCCCCAGTCGTTTACAGCAAGTCCAAAAACTTAAAGAAAACCCCATATCTAAAATACAAGTTTAGTTAACAAGTGTTACTAGACGTTTTCATCAAATTTTCTCTCGTATATAGTTTGGTTTATATTGTCATTACATAGTAAACATTAAAGGAATAATACACTTTTGATATAATGGACTAACTTGATACCTCCAAAATATATGTCAGGAAACAGGAAAACATTAAGAGAAATAATGATGTTCTGTTGTTTGGAATAATGTAGATGAATGAGTTACAGCAGAATTACCAATACTCTATTACCCCCTTAAGATCAATAGATTAGAATAGACCCATGAGTAGACCTGAGTATTCTGTTGTTTGGAATAGTGAAGATGAATGAGTTACTGTACATTTACCAATACTTAAGATCAGAGTAGACCCATGAGTAGACCAATAGATTCTAGTATTCTATTGGTCTTGGTAAACATGTTCGTCACTCGCGGCTGTCCAAGATCACGTTAATCTCCTCCAACTCTACATAAAAATTTATACGAATATATAATTGCATATAACTTACTAGCAGCGAAATCCAACGTTGTCCGGGTGAAGGTCCTACATGTGGTTTTGTCGATAAACTTCATTTAATTATTTTTATGCGAACTTATTAGGAGGGTGGGAGGAGTCCATTATCCGGTGTGGTTGCTGGTCCCCAAGAGAAACCATGCCAGCTTTACAACCACAAAAATTATCCATTACGCATCTACAGCAGAAGGTGGCATTGTAACAGGCACGATTAAATAGCAAGGCCCGAGTGGCGAATTGAGCTGCAGGAGTACTGGGATCGATCCCACCCCCACTGGTCATTTTAAAACTTTTTGTTTTCACTGTCATTAAATTTAGTATTAAATTTAGGTGTTCAGCATTTTGTGGTTTAAATTCATTCCAAAACTGGGCATGCAAGCCAGGCCTGCCTGCATACTTTATGCTTGAGACCATATAGTCTATGTTGAGAAAGCCACAAATCTTTGGTTGTTTTAAGCTAATAATTCAAGAAACACATATCCACCAAAAATTAAATTAGATCGAGGACATTCCCGTGACTACACCAGTCAGAATACTGTATCATTTGTCAACAATTTTTTTTTAATTGTACCCCCACAGGGGATTCGAACCTGGGATCTTTCGGTTAAGGCCAAATAACACCCTTTGGCTTGGGCTGAAGGGGTTCGAACCCTCCCATTAGTCATTTATTTTTATTTTTTTCTAGGCCTAGGACGTTTCACAGGCTTCATCAATCAGAATGACGTATACCTTTTTACGCTAGGTCTAAAGATGCGGCCGTGCATAGCGACTAAACAGACAGACAGACAGACGGAGTGTTGTATATAATAGATATTTCTATACCTGATTTACTACCACAAGGAGAGGGGACACACACATATACACAAACACACACACAAACACATGATAGCCTTATGATGGGATGAAATCATATGCATAATCATTAGAACGAAATACTGAAAATAAGCACACACACACACACTGAATTATACTGACGTGCATGCATGAGTAGGAGAGAGAGAGAGAGAGAGAGAGAGAGAGAGAGAAAGAGAGAGAGAGAGAGAGAGAGAGAGAGAGAGAGAGAGAAAGAGAATTATACTGACGTGCATACATGAGTAGGAGAGAGAGAGAATTATACTGACGTGTCTGCATTAGCTGGACAAGGATTGGACACATCAGGATACTCGGATGGTTTACAATCTGTCTTACACGTGCCGTTCACTTTATCACAGTCTGATCCACACTTACAGTCTAAAAGGAAAAGGAAAATATTAGTGACTCAATGATTAACGTTTGTCCTTATGATAAAGTTCCGTAGTGATGTGGGTAATACTAGAAAGGATTGGGCGCTCCTTCGGCCCCAGTCATTCCATTTTAGTTCTTCAACAGTCCATTTCATTCTATTTCCTTCCTGTTTGTTAACACACCTTTCTATCACCTTCTCCTGGCGCTATATGACCTCACTGTTACCGCGCCTAATATCAATAATATTGATCAATCAATCAACTTTACTACAAGTCACCACTTGGTCAGAGTTAGATTCCTAAAATCTGTTTGAATCCTGTGATCTGTAAGGGTTCATTGTTTCATATGTTGTAATTACTTCTCTTGTCTATCAGACCCCCTAACGGGAACCACCTTGACGTGGTGGGGGGCTTGTGTGTCTCTGAGATCTTGCTAGACTAGAGGGGGTTCCTGCCCCTGCTCTGCTCCGATTTCGGGGAAAGAGGTCTTCCCATGCTAGGAAGGTTGCCAGTGAGATACCAGACTAAATGGTTAACATATTTCAGTTCTTCAACTGTCCCTCTTTTCTTTTTATTTACTTCCTGCTTGCTGTCAAACCTCTCTATCACCTTTTTCTGCCACAATATGACCTCGATGTTGCAGCGCCTAATACCCATCTATCAATCAATCTTGTCTACCGGACAGAGAACAAGGGGTGGTGTATGTATGTGTGTGTGTGGGGGGGGGGGTGATTTTCAAGTGTTCGATCGTTCGCCCATGATAATGGATTTGGCTTTCATGTCTGTAATTAACATTTTAATTTTTGGAAAAATACATTTGGAAATATGTCAGGACTTCACACTGTAATTTTGTCACTATAATTTTGAATAACCCTGTATAATATATTGCCACGTGCAAATGTTACTTGTCGGGTCATCTTAAATATTATATCATTGAACCAGTCTTCAAATTTCATATCCTATTTAAAATGTATGAGAATATTTTTAAGGTGAATTTGAAGTGAAGAGAAGAAACAAAATCTTAGCCTATTAGGTGTCCTGTACTGATGGTGGAAGAGAATATAAGTGGAATTAATGTATATAATGAAGTTAACAAACTTACCTATACAACATTTACACTGTGTGTAACCGCAGAGGTGAAATGCTCTTGATCCGTAGTAACACGGTCCAACCCAACTGCGAGGTTTGCATTCACCACCCAGTATTTCACATTTCGTTCTAGGGAATTTTGATAAGTAAATGATTATTTATGATAATACAGTAAAAGACATATGAATAAATTAACCTGGATAACATAAGGAATAATATTGGCAACTAGAAGACCTAACTAACAATGATAAATATGTGACAAGACTATATTTTGATTAAAGGAGGACTGCCTTACTTATGAACAGCATCTATTCCCTGTCCAAAGACCAATGACTAGTGATGTTAGATGTTAAAATAATGGCTATACATACATCAAACTCTCCGATGTAACCCTAGAATCTATCTACCTTTCAAGTAACTTCCTAGTATGGGACAACACGATTGACCAGGATAAAATAAGAATATTTTGGTTAACCTCATCTTCAGTGTATTTGTTTTATCTATGTGGGATATGAGGCTCACGGTTCATGGAGTATACCATGAACAATATTGTTTGGGGTTTACTCTCCCTGGCGTGAACCATAAACTTCGGTCCGAGACATATATCTGAAGCATTTACTAGTGAGGGAGAGATGGGAACGGGGGTTGGCAGCCTTGTATGATGAGCGATGTATCTGTCCTGTCTTTCTTTAAAGCCATTCATTGTTTTTCCATTTGATACCTACCTTGGAAGCTTGTTCCATTCATTCACCATCCTATTTCCAAACCAATATCTTCCTATATAACTATGGGTGATTTATACTGATGCCAACTGAACCATCAAGTCGATTACTTACCCAAGGGTACAACATCCACCTGACTGACGTGTGCCACGTTCCTCCATCACAGATTCACCATCCACTTGTTTTATATCTGCCTCCTGCAATACTACATCGCCGTTCCGGTATCTTGTTTTCACATTCATTGATTCCTTTGGTTCAAGAAGGTCCTGGTTTATGAAATAATTGTCTTCATTTATGTTTATTTATTTCTAATGGATTATAATTCACTGTTTGGTACAGTAATATATATATATATATATATATATATATATATATATATATATATATATATATATATATATATATATATATATATATATATATATATATATATATATATATATATATATATATATATATATATATGAAGAATTATTATCAGTAGTTATTCTTATTGATGAATTGAGTTAAAGTGATATTTTGTTTATAATTCTAAATTGAGGTTTATATATCAGTCACCTTCAAAACAATAATATGAGATGTGTGTGCTCACGTATATAGGATACCGTAAATAAGCTCCCTTTTGTAACTGTACCTTTCTTGTTATATTTTAATTATTATCTTAATTATATTATCTGTTATATTTTAATGAAAATCAAGACAAACTACACCAGACAATCTCACAATTACCTAAATATTTGCAACTTAAACATACTGAAATTTATTTGAAGGAAGGGAAAATTAATTTGGCTATAACCTACAGTGTTATATAGGCCTGGATACTGATAGACAAGACTGAAGAAATCTACTCGAAACATGTGTTTATAAAGTCATATTAAAGTCATGAATGTTGGTTTACGTGAAGAACACACACACACACACACAGAGGCCTGGGAAACATACTGGGGAAAATACTGGAAGGTATATAACGGGACTGTGGGATGAGGCATGTGGATATAGAGAAAGCCATACTAAGGACTGTATGCAAGAATATTCGTCGTGTTGACGATGGTGTAGTACCGGTACAATGGCCCTGTAGTTTGTCTATGAAGTCGTTGTACCAATATCATTCATCTTCAACCCCATAAAATAATGTTCTTGCATATGACCCTTTAACTGACCATCTTCTTTCAATATTACAGGTAGGAAATCTCCATATGTTACGCTTGTTTAGGAAAGGAATTAATTGAAATGTGTCAGAAAGATGTTAGGTTTATGTGATACCATAGTACTATTTTGTGTTTGTGTGCGTTAGGAGTCTAGTAAGCAACATGAAGGTAGGTGGACATAGAAATAGGAGCCTATGAAAATTGTGCAACATGAAGGAGTTAGGAGTAACACTAATATAGTTAATACTGTTGAGCATACTGACCTCACAATTAGCGAGTGCCAACAACAGAGCAGTGAATAACAATATCATCATTGTTGGCCGTGATGGTCCTTGCCTTGGTGCCTTCCCAGTATCTGCAATCTAAGGAGGTTCGTTATAACATTGGCAGCCACATAAAGTTCTTGAACTAATTAAATAAAGCCTTCCACATTTACAGAAGCAAGTCACCATTAAATGTTCTTTGTTCAAATTATTTCCTCACCCACGAGCTTTTCATTTTCTTACTCTTGTTTTTCTGTAAATTCACTGCAAGTTATTCGTAAAATGCAGAAGCTGCTGCAGCAACTCCCTCACTTGACATTATGAGAACAAGTGAAGTGTGGACAGGTAAACAAGTTTACCAACAACATTGTTTTTTAGTGTGGACAGGCCTTATAACCAAGCTATTATACATCCAAAGAAGTCGAAGGTGAAATTAGTCAGGAATAAAGTATTATATTCTCCACTCGTGCTTCTCTCACCACTCAACTACATTCTTAATTATATTAAAATTAGAGTTTTGTTTTGTGGTATAGATGGGATAAATCAGTAGCCCTTCTATCCATGATTCCAAAGAAGAAAAAATACACAATAATAATAGGGAGAGATGTCGGTGAGAGACTGCAAGGTTACATTTGGGCCTACAATAACTAATGGCCTCGGCACATAAGGGCAGCAATCAACAACAAGTGACCCGGATGTGGCGTGAGTAGGTGAGAGCCAATGGGGACAGGTAAAGGGTTGAATGTGAGGTGACAGGATTGATGACCAGGAATAAGGATGGCTTAGACGCCAATGGGGCGAGTGGTAAAGAAAGGGTTATGGACGCTGATTAGGCTGGAATGGGCACAGATGCCAATAAGGAGGCGGTGTAGGGAAAAGGGCAATGGAAAGGGTTTATACCCACTCAGTGAGGTGGACTGTACATAAATATAGACATTAAATTGAATACAGATATGAAGTAAAAATAGTAATGATGTGGTTCCCTTAGTATATGTTTCAGTTGTAGTCCCTCAAGTTACACTTAGAATTACTCTGGAGTATTAACGCTTCAGCAACGCAAAACATTCATTGCAAGAGGTAATCATCCGGGGAATATATTTATATATTAATTTTACTTACTTTAATTTTATACTTTTGTCTCTGAGCCTGGCAATGATTTCTTCTTAACATATATAGTACCAGATCCTGGTCATGACACATAAGGAAAAGAGTTTATGTCAAAACAGTTCAACATTTAGTGGGTGTAATTGTGGCATAATAATAGAGTCTACTGATAGGCTACATACTCACAAAAGGTGACGCTAACACTAAATATATTAGTGAGCATAAAGCGACAAGTCAGTGGCATTATACCTGAAGCAAATTTCAGTAAGATTAGATGTGAAGGGAAATCAGATTTCTCGGATGTCGTTCTGTGAAGTGAGTGAAGATTCGGTGCCACTTCTGGGGTTTATAAGGGATGTTTGCCTGCGTGCTTCCCAGTTGCCAAGAGGGATTTGAATATTTATTCATATAGTTTCTTTTTCTCTATTAGCGAGAGGGAATGATGGTAAACATGTTGAGAGGGAACACTACGAATACTTCTACAGAAGAATATACAGTGTCTGTACAGAAAATAGGGATGCAAAGTAGGGATAATTAATTGATTTACAACAAAAGTGGTAGGCAATATTACCAAGCTGGAAAGAACACGTGTCAGAAGGGGGCAGTGAGTGGGGACGGGGGTGTGCCAACTCATCCACACATGCTCATATTAGAGTGTTTGTTTGTTTATCTTCCGTATAAATAGGAGAGATGAATATAATTTAGGAGAGTTTTACTGTTAAATTAGCAAGAACTATATCTATATATATATACCTCTTATTGAATTCTTCGGTACTCTCAATGAGAAAAATTCTCCAACTTGGATACTTCTATAATATTATGTCCGTCTCTCTCAGTAAACAATCAAACATTTTATTCCATTTGTTCCATGTGGCCATACCACCTTAAGAACCCTGTGATCGTGTGTGAGAGTTAGTGGCTTCTGATTCCTCCTGTTTATGCCACGAAACATGTTCCTTCAATATAGGTGGTGTTTAGTGGCAATATTTGAAGGACTCACTAACCTACAATTTTCTTACTACATGACGGGGCCCCTTAAATTCTTCAACACCACATCGCTCACAGATTTCTTCATTAGTCATCCTATCCACCTGTGTAACTCCACAATCTCCTCTCTGAGAAACATCTGCTATCACACTTGACATTTGTTCCTTTAAGGCAGAGAAACGTTAATGAAGACGACGTGTTCTGTCATTATTTAGTATCTTATTACCAAAATAATGCCCGTACTGGTGGCAGAAAATGTATGTGTAGTCCCACGGTTGAATCAGAGACAAACATATTATTACGAACTGTGTACTAGCTCGTCCCCTGGTTAGGTTAGATTACTGATTATTCTATAAGAAACATGTAAAGTGAGCTGGCAGTATTATTACAAACTGTATACTGGCTCGTCCTCTGGTTAGGTTAGGCTACTGGTTAGGCTATAAGAAACATGTAACGTGAGCTGGGTAAGGCAATATGAGACTATTTTTAAAGGATAATCATATGGTAAGTTTTATGGCTACAGCCTAAGTGTCATTATAAGCTTTTTATGGAGCTAACCCCTATAAGAATAGTGACGAGCCAATATACAGATCAAAAGAGACGACGTTGTCTTGTTGAGACTGGCTTCAGTTTGTGTTTTGGTACATTTGGATACATGAATGGGTGGTACAGCCCAGGTGAAAGATACTTGTCCCATTTGAGTAACCAGTGTCTATTATCAGGTACTTGATTTTTATTACAATCCTCAATACTGACTTCTGCCCCTGATGTGTCCTATTTGGCAATAAGGAACTTGATATCGGAAGAAATGGACCATCTTTCACTTGGGCTGTACGACCCATTCATGTGTCCAACTGTACATTATTTGTCAAAGCTCATCAAATATTGCCAGATTTCAACCAATCTTGTATCATTTTTTCACCATGTGACTTGGTTAGTTAAATTAGCATAACAATCTTATATTTCTTTAGCTTTATGGTAATTTATGGTAATTTATGTAATTTAATGGTGTTAATCATTCCAAATTAACATTTATCCATTATCAATTATTCAACAATCTCAAAATACATCCCATACAAACAAGGCTTAGAGCTTGAAATTCGAGAGAGCAGAGTGGTAAAGAAAGTAACAAAATAACTAGTTTACATCATCGTTACAAAATTAGACAAACTTGATCTTCCAACCTTTATTTCACAAGAACGTGTAGTGTGCTCAGTGGTAGGTGGTCGGTGGTGTGTGGCGTGGTTTGCTCCAATGTATGTACAGCAACAATCAAATAACCACCGACACTTTCCTTCCTTCCATCGTCCAAATAAATCAGTATCATATCAAAATTTAAGCATATAACACCTCATGTCAACTCAACCCCCTCAAATTTTATTATGAAGTGCTGCAAATTCTTACACGTGTTGTTCTTTATTACCAAGATATTTACCAAGATAGTAGTAAAGTGACGGTGGATATTTGATTGTGGATATACATTGGACAATATAAAAATTGACCCACTCAAATTCTCGAGAGTCGCCGCCGGGAATCAATAAAACACTCTCCAACCAGGTACAGTTGCCTTCACTCGTAGCGAACCCAGTCTCAGGTGTGTGTGGCGAAATGTGGCAGCACTGGGTTTGTTTACTCGTGGTCACTTCACTATAAGATTTCCCTAGCAAAGGGATACCTCCAGCATGGAGATAAATGTCTGATATATATATATATATATATATATATATATATATATATATATATATATATATATATATATATATATATATATATATATATATATATATATATATATATATATATATAACGCTTGTGTTATAATGATAGAACCAACCATGGAATAAAATTGGAAATAGTCTCATTCTCTTGTCCAGCTAATTTAATCTATAATTACGTAACGTAATCTAACCAAACCAGGACCTAACCTACCCGAGCGCGTGCATGTACTAATTTTCTTTTAATTGATGGATATTAGGCGTCGCAACATCGTGGTCCCATAGCGCCAGAAAAAGGTAATAGAGAGGTGTGACAGCAAGCAGGAAAGAAATAAAAAGAAAAGAGGGACAATTGAAGGACTGAAAGCTAATGGCTGGGGCCGAAGGGGCGCCAAAACCCTGTAAGTATGCGTGCATGTACTAGGTTGGAAAGTGTTTCTATGCCACCGGGAATCGAACCGCAAACCAACGCATTGATAAGGTAACATATTACCTCAACAACCAATGAAGTGCCCAGTATGTCAGCCTTTGTTTTTGTTGTTGTTGTTGATGCCTCTACTTTTGTTGTTTTTACTGCTATTATTGTTATGACTACCACTTTTGTTATTGTTGCTGTTATATCACTTATATTATATCGTTTTTATAGTTGTTTTTGTTATTAGTTTTACATCTACCACTGTTGTTGTTATTACTGTTCTTGCCAGCATTACTGTCATGTTATTGCTAGCATTACCGTTTTTGTAGGCATTACTGGTCAATACAGGTGGCAGAAGGACTACCATGTGTAACTCCCCTTTACTACCAACAAGTGTTCTTGTGACATGGGATTTAACTTCCAGTGACGGATTAAAGATGTAGGGCCGTAGTTACTCTGAGATAAAAAAGCAGGATATTACACTGTTGTGACTTGATATTCAGCAATAATAATTTCATAACAAAACACGGGTGTGATAAATCCATGAGACTAATAAAACTATATATATATATATATATATATATATATATATATATATATATATATATATATATATATATATATATATATATATATATATATATATATATATATATATATATATATATATATATATATATATATATGTTTGTAGGTTCCATAACACAACACATTGGTGGAAATGGGTGGAGTAAGAAAATCCTGGGTATATATATATATATATATATATATATATATATATATATATATATATATATATATATATATATATATATATATATATATATATATATATATATTGGTAGGTTCCATGACACAACACATTGGTGGAAATGGGTGGAGTAAGAAAATCCTGGGTACACATCGGGAGTCTTTATTTACGGGGCATGGAGTCCCATTTTTCAGTAGTCTTGTACTGAGGAAGCTATAAGCAAAACGTCAATAAAGACTCCAGGAATGTACCCAGGAATTTCTTACTCCACACACTGCCATATATATATATATATATATATATACCAAGAAGGCAGGTCTATGCAACGTTTGTAACAAACACAAACATGTTGTTTAGTTGCATGCTCTGTTGATCGATTCAGATATCAGTGGGATATTTATTATAATAGGCCCACACACACACACACTTCTGTACACAGTCGCAATCAGAAAGTTTTGCTTTTGGTTATTGGATATTAAAGCTTATCGGTTTGGTTAGATGCCATTAAGGTAATGTAATTTTTTATACTCGTGGGGCACTAGCAAATACAAAAAAGTTGATTAGTTGCATGCTCTGTTGATCGATTCTGATATCATTCGAATATTTATTTTAATGCTCACACACACACACTTGTGCACAATATTGCAGTGGCCCTGGCGGTAGTGGAGCTGGTTGTACATTTCCTGTTCTTATTCATATTATCATATTCATTATTTTTAGCTCCTGCCTAAGCCTCTTGGGGCTCTAGGTTTTATCGTAATTATTGTTCTTGTTCTTGTTCTTGTTCTTCTGGTTCAACTGACTCACTCACTCACTCACTCACTCACTCTCTTCCTCCCATTCATTTTCTTTTACCAACATTGAATCATTTTTTCAACTGAGAGGGGGTTCAACCGAGGGGTTCACCCTCAATAAAAAGGGTTCATTTTCAAAATTTCAATATAACCATATGAATACGAAAATCCAGATAAAACATAATTAATATTTTTGAGACCTTTACATATGGATATTATATTATTTCACTTGAATCATTAAGAGCCGGAGCTTTTGAAGGGTTTTCCTTCATGTTCTTGTTTTTTTAATACCTCAAACTCGGGACTGTAGGCTGTCAGTAGCCCGTGACTTTTACGAGGCCCCGAGATTATTAGGAGTCGGACCAGATGAGACAGTGGAGCTTCAAGGTGTTGGTAACTTCTCATTTACCCCGCTCCATTATCACTCACAGTATCTTGGAATATGGTCGCCAGGTCTCAGAGACACGCAAGCCCCCCCACCAGGTTAAGGTGGGGAGAAGAAGCAGAATCTATCATAACTGAAGCACCATTTCACAGATTATTGTAAATGATATTGTGTCTCTACATACATTATCCTATGTTTGTGGTAGAGCCTGCATGGTGTAGCCTACCACAGCAATTTTTTTTTTTTTTTTTTTTTTTTTTTAAGAGCATGGTCTCTTTCACCATTTATACGAACACTTGCATTTTAATTTGCCTTATATAAGTGAATTTTCACTCTAGTATTACATGTTAAAAGTTTTATCAATTATTTTACATACTATTGTATTCATATTGTTATTCTATGGCAAATGATGTGAGCTGTTGCTCCTCCATGCCAAAGTCACCTTCTGAATCATTCAATCAAGTTTCACATGTCTGGCAGTCCAAGGATTTATTCATACAAAAAATAATGCATGCAATTTACTCCAACACCAGAAGGATACGATATTTCAGAAGGTAAATAAAACTAAATCTCATTAGAAAAATGCAAGAAATTGAACACGTAGTGGATGATTGTATGAAATAAAATTGTAGTCACTTCGTTGCCTTGGCACCGTTCTCACCTGAGGCATTAAACACCTGCGTCAACCATCAGAAAAAATGACAATAAATCATAATATTTTCTGATATACTCACGCACTCAGACCTGTCTGTATGATAACTGTAAACCATCACGTGAAACCAAACCGATAAGCTTTAATATCCAATAACCAAAAGCAAAACTTTCTGATTGCGACTGTGTACAGAAGTGTGTGTGTGTGTGAGCCTATTATAATAAATATCCCACTGATATCTGAATCGATCAACAGAGCATGCAACTAAACAACATTTTTGTGTTTGTTACAAACGTTGCATAGACCTGCCTTCTTGGTATATATATATATATATATATATATATATATATATATATATATATATATATATATATATATATATATATATATATATATATATATATATATATATATATATATATATATGGCAGTGTGTGGAGTAAGAAATTCCTGGGTACATTCCTGGAGTCTTTATTGACGTTTTGCTTATAGCTTCCTCAGTACAAGACTACTGAAAAATGGGACTCCATGCCCCGTAAATAAAGACTCCCGATGTGTACCCAGGATTTTCTTACTCCACCCATTTCCACCAATGTGTTGTGTCATGGAACCTACCAACATATATATATATATATATATATATATATATATATATATATATATATATATATATATATATATATATATATATATATATATATATATATATATATATATATATATATATATATATATATATATATATATATATATACCCAGGATTTTCTTACTCCACCCATTTCCACCAATGTGTTGTGTTATGGAACCTACAAACATATATATATATATATATATATATATATATATATATATATATATATATATATATATATATATATATATATATATATATATATATATATATATATATATATATATATATATATATATATATATATATATATATATATATATATAGTTTTATTAGTCTCATGGATTTATCACACCCGTGTTTTGTTATGAAATTATTATTGCTGAATATCAAGTCACAACAGTGTAATATCCTGCTTTTTTATCTCAGAGTAACTACGGCCCTACATCTTTAATCCGTCACTGGAAGTTAAATCCCATGTCACAAGAACACTTGTTGGTAGTAAAGGGGAGTTACACATGGTAGTCCTTCTGCCACCTGTATTGACCAGTAATGCCTACAAAAACGGTAATGCTAGCAATAACATGACAGTAATGCTGGCAAGAACAGTAATAACAACAACAGTGGTAGATGTAAAACTAATAACAAAAACAACTATAAAAACGATATAATATAAGTGATATAACAGCAACAATAATAAAAGTGGTAGTCATAACAATAATAGCAGTAAAAACAACAAAAGTAGAGGCATCAACAACAACAACAAAAACAAAGGCTGACATACTGGGCACTTCATTGGTTGTTGAGGTAATATGTTACCTTATCAATGCGTTGGTTTGCGGTTCGATTCCCGGTGGCATAGAAACACTTTCCAACCTAGTACATGCACGCATACTTACAGGGTTTTGGCACCCCTTCGGCCCCAGCCATTAGCTTTCAGTCCTTCAATTGTCCCTCTTTTCTTTTTATTTCTTTCCTGCTTGCTGTCACACCTCTCTATTACCTTTTTCTGGCGCTATGGGACCACGATGTTGCGACGCCTAATATCCATCAATTAAAAGAAAATTAGTACATGCACGCGCTCGGGTAGGTTAGGTCCTGGTTTGGTTAGATTACGTTACGTAATTATAGATTAAATTAGCTGGACAAGAGAATGAGACTATTTCCAATTTTATTCCATGGTTGGTTCTATCATTATAACACAAGCGTTATATATATATATATATATATATATATATATATATATATATATATATATATATATATATATATATATATATATATATATATATATATATCAGACATTTATCTCCATGCTGGAGGTATCCCTTTGCTAGGGAAATCTTATAGTGAAGTGACCACGAGTAAACAAACCCAGTGCTGCCACATTTCGCCACACACACCTGAGACTGGGTTCGCTACGAGTGAAGGCAACTGTACCTGGTTGGAGAGTGTTTTATTGATTCCCGGCGGCGACTCTCGAGAATTTGAGTGGGTCAATTTTTATATTGTCCAATGTATATCCACAATCAAATATCCACCGTCACTTTACTACTATCTTAGTAAATATCTTGGTAATAAAGAACAACACGTGTAAGAATTTGCAGCACTTCATAATAAAATTTGAGGGGGTTGAGTTGACATGAGGTGTTATATGCTTAAAGTTTGATATGATACTGATTTATTTGGACGATGGAAGGAAGGAAAGTGTCGGTGGTTATTTGATTGTTGCTGTACATACATTGGAGCAAACCACGCCACACACCACCGACCACCTACCACTGAGCACACTACACGTTCTTGTGAAATAAAGGTTGGAAGATCAAGTTTGTCTAATTTTGTAACGATGATGTAAACTAGTTATTTTGTTACTTTCTTTACCACTCTGCTCTCTCGAATTTCAAGCTCTAAGCCTTGTTTGTATGGGATGTATTTTGAGATTGTTGAATAATTGATAATGGATAAATGTTAATTTGGAATGATTAACACCATTAAATTACATAAATTACCATAAATTGCCATAAAACTAACGAAATATAAGATTGTTATGCTAATTTAACTAACCAAGTCACATGGTGAAAAAATGATACAAGATTGGTTGAAATCTGGCAATATTTGATGAGCTTTGACAAATAATGTACAGTTGGACACATGAATGGGTCGTACAGCCCAAGTGAAAGATGGTCCATTTCTTCCGATATCAAGTTCCTTATTGCCAAATAGGACACATCAGGGGCAGAAGTCAGTATTGAGGATTGTAATAAAAATCAAGTACCTGATAATAGACACTGGTTACTCAAATGGGACAAGTATCTTTCACCTGGGCTGTACCACCCATTCATGTATCCAAATGTACCAAAACACAAACTGAAGCCAGTCTCAACAAGACAACGTCGTCTCTTTTGATCTGTATATTGGCTCGTCACTATTCTTGTAGGGGTTAGCTCCATAAAAAGCTTATAATGACACTTAGGCTGTAGCCATAAAACTTACCATATGATTATCCTTTAAAAATAGTCTCATATTGCCTTACCCAGCTCACGTTACATGTTTCTTATAGCCTAACCAGTAGCCTAACCTAACCAGAGGACGAGCCAGTATACAGTTTGTAATAATACTGCCAGCTCACTTTACATGTTTCTTATAGAATAATCAGTAATCTAACCTAACCAGGGGACGAGCCAGTACACAGTTCGTAATAATATGTTTGTCTCTGATTCAACCGTGGGACTACACATACATTTTCTGCCACCAGTACGGGCATTATTTTGGTAACAAGATACTAAATAATGACAGAACACGTCGTCTTCATTAACGTTTCTCTGCCTTAAAGGAACAAATGTCAAGTGTGATAGCAGATGTTTCTCAGAGAGGAGATTGTGTAGTTACACAGGTGGATAGGATGACTAATGAAGAAATCTGTGAGCGATGTGGTGTTGAAGAATTTAAGGGGCCCCGTCATGTAGTAAGAAAATTGTAGGTTAATGAGTCCTTCAAATATTGCCACTAAACACCACCTATATTGAAGGAACATGTTTCGTGGCATAAACAGGAGGAATCAGAAGCCACTAACTCTCACACACGATCACAGGGTTCTTAAGGTGGTATGGCCACATGGAACAAATGGAATAAAATGTTTGATTGTTTACTGAGAGAGACGGACATAATATTATAGAAGTATCCAAGTTGGAGAGTTTTTCTCATTGAGAGTACCGAAGAATTCAATAAGAGGTATATATATATAGATATAGTTCTTGCTAATTTAACAGTAAAACTCTCCTAAATTATATTCATCTCTCCTATTTATACGGAAGATAAACAAACAAACACTCTAATATGAGCATGTGTGGATGAGTTGGCACACCCCCGTCCCCACTCACTGCCCCCTTCTGACACGTGTTCTTTCCAGCTTGGTAATATTGCCTACCACTTTTGTTGTAAATCAATTAATTATCCCTACTTTGCATCCCTATTTTCTGTACAGACACTGTATATTCTTCTGTAGAAGTATTCGTAGTGTTCCCTCTCAACATGTTTACCATCATTCCCTCTCGCTAATAGAGAAAAAGAAACTATATGAATAAATATTCAAATCCCTCTTGGCAACTGGGAAGCACGCAGGCAAACATCCCTTATAAACCCCAGAAGTGGCACCGAATCTTCACTCACTTCACAGAACGACATCCGAGAAATCTGATTTCCCTTCACATCTAATCTTACTGAAATTTGCTTCAGGTATGATGCCACTGACTTGTCGCTTTATGCTCACTAATATATTTAGTGTTAGCGTCACCTTTTGTGAGTATGTAGCCTATCAGTAGACTCTATTATTATGCCACAATTACACCCACTAAATGTTGAACTGTTTTGACATAAACTCTTTTCCTTATGTGTCATGACCAGGATCTGGTACTATATATGTTAAGAAGAAATCATTGCCAGGCTCAGAGACAAAAGTATAAAATTAAAGTAAGTAAAATTAATATATAAATATATTCCCCGGATGATTACCTCTTGCAATGAATGTTTTGCGTTGCTGAATTCAGCGTTAATACTCCAGAGTAATTCTAAGTGTAACTCGAGGGACTACAACTGAAACATATACTAAGGGAACCACATCATTATTATTTTTACTTCATATCTGTATTCAATTTAATGTCTATATTTATGTACAGTCCACCTCACTGAGTGGGTATAAACCCTTTCCATTGCCCTTTTCCCTACACCGCCTCCTTATTGGCATCTGTGCCCATTCCAGCCTAATCAGCGTCCATAACCCTTTCTTTACCACTCGCCCCATTGGCGTCTAAGCCATCCTTATTCCTGGTCATCAATCCTGTCACCTCACATTCAACCCTTTACCTGTCCCCATTGGCTCTCACCTACTCACGCCACATCCGGGTCACTTGTTGTTGATTGCTGCCCTTATGTGCCGAGGCCATTAGTTATTGTAGGCCCAAATGTAACCTTGCAGTCTCTCACCGACATCTCTCCCTATTATTATTGTGTATTTTTTCTTCTTTGGAATCATGGATAGAAGGGCTACTGATTTATCCCATCTATACCACAAAACAAAACTCTAATTTTAATATAATTAAGAATGTAGTTGAGTGGTGAGAGAAGCACGAGTGGAGAATATAATACTTTATTCCTGACTAATTTCACCTTCGACTTCTTTGGATGTATAATAGCTTGGTTATAAGGCCTGTCCACACTAAAAAACAATGTTGTTGGTAAACTTGTTTACCTGTCCACACTTCACTTGTTCTCATAATGTCAAGTGAGGGAGTTGCTGCAGCAGCTTCTGCATTTTACGAATAACTTGCAGTGAATTTACAGAAAAACAAGAGTAAGAAAATGAAAAGCTCGTGGGTGAGGAAATAATTTGAACAAAGAACATTTAATGGTGACTTGCTTCTGTAAATGTGGAAGGTTTTATTTAATTAGTTCAAGAACTTTATGTGGCTGCCAATGTTATAACGAACCTCCTTAGATTGCAGATACTGGGAAGGCACCAAGGCAAGGACCATCACGGCCAACAATGATGATATTGTTATTCACTGCTCTGTTGTTGGCACTCGCTAATTGTGAGGTCAGTATGCTCAACAGTATTAACTATATTAGTGTTACTCCTAACTCCTTCATGTTGCACAATTTTCATAGGCTCCTATTTCTATGTCCACCTACCTTCATGTTGCTTACTAGACTCCTAACGCACACAAACACAAAATAGTACTATGGTATCACATAAACCTAACATCTTTCTGACACATTTCAATTAATTCCTTTCCTAAACAAGCGTAACATATGGAGATTTCCTACCTGTAATATTGAAAGAAGATGGTCAGTTAAAGGGTCATATGCAAGAACATTATTTTATGGGGTTGAAGATGAATGATATTGGTACAACGACTTCATAGACAAACTACAGGGCCATTGTACCGGTACTACACCATCGTCAACACGACGAATATTCTTGCATACAGTCCTTAGTATGGCTTTCTCTATATCCACATGCCTCATCCCACAGTCCCGTTATATACCTTCCAGTATTTTCCCCAGTATGTTTCCCAGGCCTCTGTGTGTGTGTGTGTGTGTTCTTCACGTAAACCAACATTCATGACTTTAATATGACTTTATAAACACATGTTTCGAGTAGATTTCTTCAGTCTTGTCTATCAGTATCCAGGCCTATATAACACTGTAGGTTATAGCCAAATTAATTTTCCCTTCCTTCAAATAAATTTCAGTATGTTTAAGTTGCAAATATTTAGGTAATTGTGAGATTGTCTGGTGTAGTTTGTCTTGATTTTCATTAAAATATAACAGATAATATAATTAAGATAATAATTAAAATATAACAAGAAAGGTACAGTTACAAAAGGGAGCTTATTTACGGGATCCTATATACGTGAGCACACACATCTCATATTATTGTTTTGAAGGTGACTGATATATAAACCTCAATTTAGAATTATAAACAAAATATCACTTTAACTCAATTCATCAATAAGAATAACTACTGATAATAATTCTTCATATATATATATATATATATATATATATATATATATATATATATATATATATATATATATATATATATATATATATATATATATATATATATATATATATATATATTACTGTACCAAACAGTGAATTATAATCCATTAGAAATAAATAAACATAAATGAAGACAATTATTTCATAAACCAGGACCTTCTTGAACCAAAGGAATCAATGAATGTGAAAACAAGATACCGGAACGGCGATGTAGTATTGCAGGAGGCAGATATAAAACAAGTGGATGGTGAATCTGTGATGGAGGAACGTGGCACACGTCAGTCAGGTGGATGTTGTACCCTTGGGTAAGTAATCGACTTGATGGATCAGTTGGCATCAGTATGAATCACCCATAGTTATATAGGAAGATATTGGTTTGGAAATAGGATGGTGAATGAATGGAACAAGCTTCCAAGGTAGGTATCAAATGGAAAAACAATGAATGGCTTTAAAGAAAGACAGGACAGATACATCGCTCATCATACAAGGCTGCCAACCCCCGTTCCCATCTCTCCCTCACTAGTAAATGCTTCAGATATATGTCTCGGACCGAAGTTTATGGTTCACGCCTGGGAGAGTAAACCCCAAACAATATTGTTCATGGTATACTCCATGAACCGTGAGCCTCATATCCCACATAGATAAAACAAATACACTGAAGATGAGGTTAACCAAAATATTCTTATTTTATCCTGGTCAATCGTGTTGTCCCATACTAGGAAGTTACTTGAAAGGTAGATAGATTCTAGGGTTACATCGGAGAGTTTGATGTATGTATAGCCATTATTTTAACATCTAACATCACTAGTCATTGGTCTTTGGACAGGGAATAGATGCTGTTCATAAGTAAGGCAGTCCTCCTTTAATCAAAATATAGTCTTGTCACATATTTATCATTGTTAGTTAGGTCTTCTAGTTGCCAATATTCTTCCTTATGTTATCCAGGTTAATTTATTCATATATCTTTTACTGTATTATCATAAAAAATCATTTACTTATCAATATTCCTTAGAACGAAATGTGAAATACTGGGTGGTGAATGCAAACCTCGCAGTTGGGTTGGACCGTGTTACTACGGATCAAGAGCATTTCACCTCTGCGGTTACACACAGTGTAAATGTTGTATAGGTAAGTCTGTTAACTTCATTATATACATTAATTCCACCTATATTCTCTTCCACCATCAGTACAGGACACCTAATAGGCTAAGATTTTGTTTCTTCTCTTTACTTCAAATTCACCTTAAAAATATTCTCATACATTTTAAATAGGATATGAAATTTGAAGACTGGTTCAATGATATAATATTTAAGATGACCCGACAAGTAACATTTGCACGTGGCAATATATTATACAGAGTTATTCAAAATTATAGTGACAAAATTACAGTGTGAAGTCCTGACATATTTCCAAATGTATTTTTCCAAAAATTAAAATGTTAATTACAGACATGAAAGCCAAATCCATTACCGTGGGCAAACGATCGAACACTTGAAAATCACCCCCCCCCCCCCACACACACACATACATACACCACCCCTTGTTCTCTGTCCGGTACACAAGATTGATTGATAGATGGATATTAGGCGCCGCAACATCGAGGTCTTATAGTGCCAGAAAAAGGTGATAGAGAGTTTTGACAGCAATCAGGAAGTAAATAAAAAGAAAAGAGGGACAGTTGAAGAACTGAAAGATGTTAACCATTTAGTCTGGTCTCTCACTGGCAACCTTTCTAGCATGGGAAAACCTCTTTCCCCGAAATCGGAGCAGAGCAGGGGCAGGAACCCCCTCTAGTCTAGCAAGAGACACACAAGCCCCCCACCACGTCAAGGTGGTTCCCGTTAGGGGGTCTGATAGACAAGAGAAGTAATTACAACATATGAAACAATGAACCCTTACAGATCACAGGATTCAAACAGATTTTAGGAATCTAACTCTGACCAAGTGGTGACTTGTAGTAAAGTTGATTGATTGATCAATATTATTGATATTAGGCGCGGTAACAGTGAGGTCATATAGCGCCAGGAGAAGGTGATAGAAAGGTGTGGTAATAAACAGGAAGGAAATAGAATGAAATGGACTGTTGAAGAACTAAAATGGAATGACTGGGGCCGAAGGAGCGCCCAATCCTTTCTAGTATTACCCACATCACTATGGAACCTTATCATAAGGACAAACGTTAATCATTGAGTCACTAATATTTTCCTTTTCCTTTTAGACTGTAAGTGTGGATCAGACTGTGATAAAGTGAACGGCACGTGTAAGACAGATTGTAAACCATCCGAGTATCCTGATGTGTCCAATCCTTGTCCAGCTAATGCAGACACGTCAGTATAATTCTCTCTCTCTCCTACTCATGCATTTACGTCAGTATAATTCTCTCTCTCTCCTACTCATGTATGCACGTCAGTATAATTCTCTCTCTCTCCTACTCATGCATGCACGTCAGTATAATTCAGTGTGTGTGTGTGTGTGTGTGCTTATTTTCAGTATTTCGTTCTAATTATTATGCATATGATTTCATCCCATCATAAGGCTATCATGTGTTTGTGTGTGTGTTTGTGTATATGTGTGTGTCCCCTCTCCTTGTGGTAGTAAATCAGGTATAGAAATATCTATTATATACAACACTCCGTCTGTCTGTCTGTCTGTTTAGTCGCTATGCACGGCCGCATCTTTAGACCTAGCGTAAAAAGGTATACGTCATTCTGATTGATGAAGCCTGTGAAACGTCCTAGGCCTAGAAAAAAAAAAAAAAGACTAATGGGAGGGTTCGAACCCCTGCAGCACAAGCCGTAGGGTGTTATTTGGCCTTAACCGAAAGATCCCAGGTTCGAATCCCCTGTGGGGGTACAATTAAAAAAAAAAATATGGACAAATGATACAGCATTCTGACTGGTGTAGTCACGGGAATGTCCTAGATCTAATTTAATTTTTGGTGGATATGTGTTTCTTGAATTATTAGTTTAAAACAACCAAAGATTTGTGGCTCAACATAGACTATATGGTCTCAAGCATAAAGTATGCAGGCAGTGCTGGCTTGCATGCCCAGTTTTGGAATGAATTCAAACCTCAAAATGCTGAACACCTAAATTTAAGGACAGTGAAAAAAAAAAGTTTTAAAATGACCAGTGGGGGTGGGATCGATCCCAGTACTCCTGCAGCTCAATTCGCCACTCGGGCCTTGCTATTTAATCGTGCCTGTTACAATGCCACCTTCTGTTGTAGATGCGTAATGGATAACGTTTGTGGTCGTAAAGCTGTCATGGTTTCTCTTAGGGACCAGCAACCACACCGGATAATGCAATTATATATTCGTATACATTTTTATGTAGAGTTGGAGGAGATTAACGTGATCTTGGACAGCCGCGAGTGACGAACATGTTTACCAAGACCAATAGAATACTAAAATCTATTGGTCTACTCATGGGTCTACTCTGATCTTAAGTATTGGTAAATGTACAGTAACTCATTTATCTTCACTATTCCAAACAACAGAATACTCAGGTCTACTCATGGGTCTATTCTAATCTATTGATCTTAAGGGGGTAATAGAGTATTGGTAATTCTGCTGTAACTCATTCATCTACATTATTCCAAACAACAGAACATCATTATTTCTCTTAATGTTTTCCTGTTTCCTGACATATATTTTGGAGGTATCAAGTTAGTCCATTATATCAAAAGTGTATTATTCCTTTAATGTTTACTATGTAATGACAATATAAACCAAACTATAAACGAGAGAGAATTTGATGAAAACGTCTAGTAACACTTGTTAACTAAACTTGTATTTTAGATATGGGGTTTTCTTTAAGTTTTTGGACTTGCTGTAAACGACTGGGGAGAGAGTGTGTATGTTTCTCTACAAACTTCCTGGGTCTTCTCTTCAATGTGTGATAAAGTGTACAGTCATGAGCACTAAGAAGTATCCAGGTGTGCTTCAAATACCTAGAGACAGTAAATAGATGCACCATATGATCTCCATTGGAAATACTTAGTTGGTGAATTGGACTGATCAAAGCTTCAACCTAAACTGTATATTTATTAGTGCTCGTGACTGTACACTCTAATTTTACCACTGTTCCTGGTACACAATATAAATGTTTATCCCTACCACACCAGTTACACGTAATCTGTTCGTAATGTGGTAATGTTGGTAATTCTGGAACAACTACTTTATCTAAATTATTTCCAACAACATATGGCCATTATTTTTGTTAATGAAGTCCTCTTTCCAGGCATACTTTAGACTTTAGAAGAATCAAGATGCTGTAATGTATCAAAAGTATATTGTCACCTTAACCCTTTTCTTCACCCACTCTCACCTATTTCATATAATTATGTAATTAATGTCTCCAAAATCAATTCTGTAACCAACACACACAAAGTATTACTTTTCTGTTCTTGGCATCATGACATTCCTATTTACCTTTAAACTCAAGTGAATTGTTAAGACTATGTTAAGAATATGAGGCGTGTGTACTGTAAACACACAGTGATATTATTCTTACTCCATAAAAATACTTTGTCACTGTTACAGTGAATATTTCATCAATTTGATTAAACTAACAATGTTATCGAGATCTTAGGCATCATCTTTAATACATGTTGATATTTTATATAATTATTATTTGAGAAACAACCTTCTCTACCTTCAGTAAGGAGGTTATGTTACTTGTATGTTGTTGTATTTCAGATGTTGCCGTCCATGTGCAAATGCATCTGCGTGTTCCTTTGGAGGGAAGGACCCTGGGAGGTGTGTCCATGATGTTAAATATGAAGTTGATTTAAGTAATCGTACCTATACAAGCACGTTACCATGCAGCGATCCGGACCAGTGCCATTGCATCCACAATTGCAGACCATTGCCAATATGCCAACAGTACAACGGTACCTGCGTGAGGAAGGATGTGCCATGTCAGAAGGGATACAAATCGTACCCATGTTTCTGCTCAACTCCCGAATCCTGTCACTGCTGCATTGAATGTATGTTTACTGTGTCACTAAAACTTCATTATATTGTTTTTGTTCTATTTCCTTACATCTGTACCTTTATTTGTTTCCGTGGCGTCATTCTGACTTTCTGTGTTTTTCCTTACTTTATGACTGATTTGGCAGAGTCCTCAAGACATGTTACTAGTATTCAAGAAGCAGTCATATATAACATTTAATTACTTATCAAAAGGAATACAAAATAATAATAAGGCCGAACTCACACATACATTAATTTGTAATTAGTCATACAAAGCAGTGATGGGGAGTATTATAAAACGTACTGCCACTAAATATATAATTATATAGTTGTGGCAGTAAGGAGTTATCTCCAGTGTTTAGTAGTACTTGATAATGGGGGTTGTGAATTTCCTCCTCTAACTTTCCTTCCTCCTGCCACATAGAAGTAAGGATTCATTTCCTGCTATTCTCTCACATCAGATACAAAGTCATTCCAAACACTACTAATATATACCTACAGTATCTTTCTATGTATGTTTGTTAGCTAAAACAACAAACTCAACCCCAGATGAGGGACAATAGTGTGGAAATATGTAGTATCCGACTATGTACGTTTGTTAGTAACAGATGAGGGACTATAGGGTTTATATATATGTTTGTTAGTAACAGATGAGGGACTATAGGGTTTATATGTATGTTTGTTAGTAACAGATGAGGGACTATAGGGTATATATGTATGTTTGTTAGTAACAGATGAGGGACTATAGGGTTTATATATATGTTTGTTAGTAACAGATGAGGGACTATAGGGTTTATATGTATGTTTGTTAGTAACAGATGAGGGACTATAGGGTTTATATGTATGTTTGTTAGTAACAGATGAGGGACTATAGGGTATAAATATGTAATACCCGACTTGAGGAGTAACATAGGGTATTTTATACTGTATATGTGACGTGGGCATACAAGGCTGTCTTAAGGTACCCACCAGGTATATAATATATTATATTATAATACTTAAATAGTATTATATGGACATTGGTTCAGATTATCCTTCTTCACATAATTTATTAATCAGAGTTTTTGACATACTTATATATGATCTAAAGACTGTTTAGATTCTACACAGTCCTTTGCATCACCAGGTTTTAATGATCAATATACTATTACTTTACAGTCACGGCCGCTGTGGAGGCTGCTCAACTAAATTGTTCTGGACTTGCACCTCCACCTGCATCAACAAGACTTGCACCTCAACCTGCATCAACAAGACTTGCACCTCCACCTGCATCAACAAGACTTGCACCTCAACCTGCATCAACAAGACTTGCACCTCCACCAGCATCAACAAGACTTGCACCTCCACCTGCATCAACAAGACTTGCACCTCCACCTGCATCAACAAGACTTGCACCTCCACCTGCATCAACAAGACTTGCACCTCCACCTGCATCAACAAGACTTGCACCTCCACCAGCATCAACAAGACTTGCACCTCCACCAGCATCAACAAGACTTGCACCTCCACCAGCATCAACAAGACTTGCACCTCCACCAGCATCAACAAGACTTGCACCTCCACCAGCAGGACATGCACCATCACCATCACCATCACGATTTGCAACCAGACCACCATCTGGCGGACCATAACTTGGCGGGGACAAACCATCACTTGGCGGAGACACACCATCACTTGGCGGGGACACACCATCACTTGGCGGGGACACACCATCACTTGGCGGGGACACACCATCACTTGGCGGGGACACACCATCACTTGTCGGGGACACACCATCCCATGGCGGGGACACACCATAACTTGGCGGGGACACACCATCACTTGGCGGGGACACACCAGCAGTTGTCGGGGACACACAGTAGCCAGGATGTTATCATGTGATTTACGGATGGAAACTATAGTTATAAATATACCCTTCTCTCTCGTAATTGAAATGAAGAGACTTGTAGACATTGAACGTTTTCAGGAGTCTGTGAACCAACTAACATCTGTTTCTTGAATAAAAATTATGCCATGTATATGAAAGGACAAGATTACTCAACTCTATTTCTAAGCATTAAATATTATAATTATCTACTATTATAGAAACAATGAATGCATACTTAGATTTACTAAAATGTTTTGTTTCATCTAATATCAAAGTGGACATTAGTTTTATCATTGCTAATAATTACTAATAATTACAATTACTAGTTACTATTCATTAATAACTTACTCAACAGTAATCTTGTTTAAGTTGTTTTAAAATTTGCTAACTAACTATAGAAACCAGAGTGTTCTGTAACCCCAAACCTCTGCCAAGTGTCAACAATGGACCATCTACCCCAAAATGATGTGTAAATCTAATGGAATATAATTATTATAGTCACTATTATTAAACTCACATTTAAAATATTGTTAGTTAGAGTAAAAAAAGGAAAGGACATTTCTTGTATCCAATGTTCACATTCGTTCCGAATCTTTTCCAGAATTATTTAATTACTTGCTGGCAGTTATAAGCTCCACCTTTGAATATTAATAAAATTATATACATCCACATACAATCATTTATATAATCCTGCAAGAAGACAAACAAACAAACATATAATACTAGCCATTGATGTTGCATACAAAGAATCATCATATCTTATCACGCCACCACAGAGTCCACTGCAGGGCTGCATCATTTGCTTCTAATAAGTCTTCGTTGGAGCAGGATGGTCCTAGTGTACACCCTTGAAGAATATGGTCCATGGTCTGGGTCTGTTTTTCACATAGACAAGCAGCGTTATCTGATAGTCTCCCATCAGCAAGGTTGTCTCCTGTTCTCCCCACCTTGGTTCTAGCTCTATTTAAGGCCACCCAGTCCTTCCTATAGAAAGATGACCCATGGGGAGGCTGTCACTTGGTTCTGGGATGTAGTCATTGGGCAGGAGCTGGTTAGTGTTTTTCCACAGCTCCAATCAGTCTTATTGTGGCTTGTGGTTTCCTTATAAGCTATTTGTTGTCACAAAGCTGTAGTGTGACTTAAGTCGTCTTCTCATCTCTTGGTAACCGTATAGTGGGTGTCGGTTATCGCTTAGCTGCTTGTCTCTCTCGCATTTTGTGAAAGTATTACGTTTGATGGAGGGTGGTGCAATGCTTGCTAGTTTGTACAGCACTGGTAGTGGTGTAGGTTAACCCTTAACGTCCGGACCGCGGTCATAGACGGCTCCAGGAAGCCCCCGGGTCGTGTCTTACACCCCTGCCATGTGGTGACCGGGCGGGATGAAGCACCGCTATTGCCAATGTCGGCATTTGCGAGCCCAATTTGGCGGGGATTTTTTTACTTGGCTATACTTCACCACCATCCCTACAAATCACCATCGTCAGTCAGTGTGTTACTGACTGTAAACATGGATGGATGTGGATTAGATTTCTCGTGCGTGTCCGATTCTGTGGTGCGCCATGCTTACTTACAACACTGACTGCCACCCGCGCGGGCCACGTTCAGTTGTCGTCAGAGCCACTCCACCTAAGTGAACGCAGCCGCGCTCACACGAGAAAGTACCCTTCATTCCTCACTTAATTTCTCGGCAACGGAGAGTTGTAGAGAGCTGAGGTTGGTTTTATTGGACAGAGGAAGAGTTGATGGTGCTAACAAGACCAAATTTAAGTTGTTCAGTATCGCAGTTTAGACGTACAGAGTAAGTGGAATAGAGCGATTTTGGAAAAATCGGCCAAAAGCGCCCGGCCAGGCAGTAAGGAAAGTAAGACTAGCCCCGGACTGACAAAATGGCTATCCATAGTTATCCCGTCGCGGAGGGGTTAAAGTGTATCAGTGATGGTTTGGCAAGCCTTATTTAATTTGGGATCGACCTTAGATGCATGGCATGACCTAGCCCAAACAGGGATGCAATATTCGGCAGTTAAATTGCACAATGTCAATGCTGTCTGTTTTAGGTTTGCAAGCTTCCTAAGTAGGTTGTTGCGGTTGAATAGCTTTTCTTTCAGCTTGTTAGTATGCTTCTTGAAGTAGAGCGTTCGATCGAGTGTTACACCCAAATACACTGGATACTTGCAATTTTCTAGGATCTTTGGATCCCATTTGATTTTCATTTTTCTCTGTTCTTGGTGGTTGTTCAGGTGGAAAGTGCAGACATAAGTCTTTCCAGGGTTAGCATTAATGGGGATATACACTTTTTATACTGTACTGAATATTTACTTTAACCCCTGCAGAACGGGAGGGGGGTGTCCCTGCCTCCACATTTCTACCCTGCCGCTAGTGTCAAAATTCCACGATTTGCCCTATATTCACAACGCTCACACTCTTAACCTATATAGTGTACTGACTTCAAAATTGTTCCATCCTTACTTTCAACTCTTCCTCTTTCCAATGGTACCATCGGGAGGGCTGTACGATGAATAGTTGAGGAGATAGGGCGAGTTTAAGTAGACCATGTCTGCGTGCGAATCTGCAGTATGTCTGTATGTACGCGCGGGATAGAATCGACTGCGGCTTAGTGTACAGTTTCCCGCTTAACTCCATTGTCAACTCACTCGTATTACTACTATTATGTATCGTATGTCATGATTTCAACACTAAAAATAGTATGAACACTTGTAGGAATATATCATCGTGTAACTGTCACTTAGAAAATGATAAACAAACCGACTTGTACCTCAGGAAACACGTATATTTACCATCACTCTCCCCTGCCTGGGCGTGTTTGTTTATTAAATAATAATTTGTAACCTTGTAGGAATATCATGGTGTCACTCACGTACATATATTCACTACGGTATTGTCTTACGATCGTTAGAGCACAAATTCGGACAAGGGCAATTACTTAAAAATCGCCCAGCCATCGTGGGGTCCCAGAATCGACTGAGTGGGTTGCGGATCGATATTGTGAGTGTATTTTCTCGCCCAACGACAAGAAAAACTAGCCCTACAGGGTGCGAAATAGCGCTAAATCGCTGTGACGGTAGGTGCTGTTGCCCGGTTCCTTACGTAAGACGCTCTATCACGTCAACCGGTCTTTAGGGGTTAAGGTAAATTTTAGGTGTGTTACTAAGGTTCATTGATTTTTTGTGGGTTAACTCTATGTTTAATGGAGCTTAGATGGTATTTAGATGGTTTAAGTGGCTGAGCCTTAATCAGTATATTCAAAGAATGTTCGGTTGGCTCTTAAGGCTCGATCCCAGCAGGACCTTGGCTCGATCTGTCCTTGATTTTGTGAGGGCGAGGTGTTGACTAATGAAGGAAAACACCAACAGTGAGTCAGTCAATACTAGTCTAGTCTAATCTAGTCTATGGGATGAGGATCAGTCATTCAGCCAGTCATCCATCAATCCAGCTCACCCTCCAGCCTTCCCCTCCCTTCCTCACTCACTCACACATACACACAGGATCAGCCAGTTACTCATTCCCTTCTCTCATCCTCTTCCGCTGGTATTATCATCTCATCCCGTATCTCACTCTCTCAGTCCGTCCCCTTGTCTCATCAACATTTCACTGTACCTCCCACTCAACAGTTTATTGTACGTAGGTGTAGCCTCTATCTCCCCCCCAAACGGGAATCGCCTTGACGAGGTGGGGGGGCTTGCGTGTCTCTATGACCTGGCGAGCTAGGCTAGAGGGGGCTTTGGCCCTTGCTATGCCCCAATTTTGGGGAGAGAGGGTTTCCCATGCTAGTAAGGTCGCCAGTGAGAGACCAGACTAAATGGTTCCTATGCAATAGGCTGCCAGTACGAGCCAACAGTGCTGCCCTCCAGAGGGACTGTCTTCTAGGGGCAGTCCTATGTTGGATGGTTGGGTGTCTGGGCCGGGAGATGTTGGGGAAGGGGGTCTTAGCACCGTCGTGGGCAAACTTTCGAGCCATTGGGGTGCTTTTTAAAACGAGTGGCCCCGTGGGGGAAGAGGTACCCCGCCCTCGGCGACCAGCGCTCGGTCCCCTCATCTGCCCGGTTGGTAGTAGCTCTTGGCTCCTGGGGCCAACAACTTTAAATCAATGATATATGGATAAACTAAAATCCAAATCTCTCTCTCGAGTGATGGTCGACCAGGCCCTCGCGACGCCAAAATCTGGTCGTGGTGTTGAGCAGAGAGCTCCAAATATGAGTAGACCCAGCAGGTCGGGTGTAGTGTCAGATAACCGTGTTAGTGGTTGTGACACATTGATAATAATGAATGTACAGGCATCACTTTCGTATGGCGCTATCCACTCCATTTTTAAGTGTTTCGGAGTAGTCCTTCGTATCCGAATCACTTATGATTGTGATTGTAGGTCTAATCGGTGTTATATTACATTCAAAACAAATGCTGCTGCCAAAGCAGCATTTGAGGCAAAAGATTCTCTGACAGTGGGGGATACTCACTGTAAAGTTCAGTTAATGCGGTCTGCCAATGTAGTAGATAGTGATAATGACTACTGTCCTAACGTTTTTGATGAATCTAAAGAGAATGTCCCAAAGGAACGTCAGGTTCCAACACCCTTTTGGTTTGTGACATATTACAGGGAGGGACGTGGTAACCTCATCCATGCTTCCCGTTATTTGGAGAAGGAAGTTGGAGTACTACCAATGGGCCACATAAAGAAATATGGTAAGGGCGTCTTAATCAGAGCCAAAGATCTTACTCAGGCCATGATGCTCCTCAATCTCCCCTGTCCTACTGATAGCATGTTTGAATCTATCAAACCACACCGAACATTCAATTATAGCAAGGGGCGTATATATAATGAAGACCTATATGAATTTTCAGAAGAGGACATTCTTGCTATGTGCCCAGACAATGTCCAACGAGTAACAAAGATGAAAGGCAGTAAAAATATGATCATCCTCACTTTTTATGGTTCGCATATCCCAGATCGCATTAACATTAACCCCACCTCTTTTGAGGTGAAGCCTTTTGTTGAGCGTCCCTTACAGTGTTTCTGTTGTTATGAGTTTGGTCATGGGAGGAGGAACTGCAACAACCGTTCCCGGTGTGGTAATTGTTCTGCTTCTGACGCACATCTTATTTCTGAATGTCGGTCAGAGAGTTACTGCTTTTACTGCAGAGATGCTCACCCCTTGCGGTCTCGCCAATGTAAGATGTACCTCCTTGAGCAGGATATTCTCCACTTGGCTAATACCCAATTCATTAGTATTGGTAGTGCCAGACGGCAACTCAACTTCAGGCGACAGAAGGATGGTGGTGTTAAGACATACGCCTCCACCCTTCGCCCCAAATCAGTTGTAACACCCTCTCAACCCTCTCAAGAGGCAGCTGCTTTATGCTCCAGTGAGAGCATTTCTAAAGTTACACTACATAATACCTTCTCTGTTTTGGAAACCTTATCAGACACTCATTCTGGTGACCCTTCAACTAATGACAATTCTGCAACTTTAGCTAAAGGTGTCCATGTGGTTCACGCTGCCACACGCTCTCCAAAAAGGAAAATTAAGTCACCTAAACGGTCACAGAGACGTCTTCATGGTTCCTCTGAGGCACTTAACTCAATAGATGTTCCTCCTTATAAAGCAACCATCTCTGAGGACTCATCCATAGTTTCCTCTCAATGTCACCAGAAGCGTTCTCGTGGCTCTGATGAAATTGATGCTTAACGAAAAATGTAGACTTGCGCAAAATGGAAATAGAATCCAACAGAAAACCATCCAAAAACAAGTAAATAAGAAAATAACAGAGTCTAAAAAGATATATAAAGAAAAGATCGAAGATTTATTTAGCACAAATCGGGTAAAGGATGCATGGAAAGGTTTGAAAACTCTTTGTGGGTATAACAAGAAAATGAATACACTTGAACCAGACAACAGCGAAACGTTTGCCAACGATTTAAACTGCTTTTTTGCTAGGTTTGAAAATAGTGATTTTAGGGAAGAACGAAATAATGTGATGAGAACCATTGAATCGAGAAGAGATGAAAGAATAATAATAACACATGATCAAGTGGTAAAGTCATTAAAGCGTGTGAGGGCTGGCAAAGCGACAGGGCCTGACAGAGTGCCAGCGAAGGCACTCAAGTACTGTGCGAACCAACTGGCACCTGTGTTGCACACACTGTTTCAAACTTCTATAGACCAAGGAGTTGTGCCTGTTTACTGGAAAATGACAGAAATTAAGCCCATCCCTAAAGTTAGTTTCCCTAAAGAACATAATAATTTTAGACCAGTTGCTCTAACTTCTAATATTGTCAAATGCCTGGAGGACATACTGACAACCTACCTTTGTGAAAACACTAACAATGTTATTGATCCTTATCAATTTGCATATCAAGCAAATAGAAGTGTTCAGGATGCTAGCCTAACTTTACTAAATGACATCAGTGAGCATGTAGATAAACAAAATACCCAAATTAGATTATTATTCATTGATTTCAGTTCTGCCTTCAACACAATGCAAATTCACATTTTATTACATAAATTGATGACAATGAATGTAAACTGTTGTCTCTTAAAGTGGATCTGTAGTTTCCTAACCCATAGACAACAGTATACTAAGATAAATGATGTGAAGTCTGACATTGTTATCACTAACACAGGTTCACCTCAAGGTTGTGTTATATCACCAGTTCTGTTCATTCTGTATACAGACGACTGTAGGAGCTTGTTTAGTGATTGTTCCATCATCAAGTATGCTGATGATACTGTTATTACAGGGAAAATTTTTAATGATGATTGTGAGAATTTTTATGCACAGATAGATTTTTTCGTAGATTGGTGTAAAAGTAATTTCTTAGAATTGAATGTAAAAAAGACAAAAGAAATGATAATAGATTTCAGGAAAAAAAATCATGTAACACCAGACAATATTATCATAAATGAGGAAACTGTTGAGAGAGTAGATAATTTCAAGTACTTGGGATATGTGATTGATAATCAGCTTAAAGGAAAGGAAAACACTGACCTGGTGTTCAAGAAATGCAATCAACGTCTTCACTTCATGAGATTGCTAAATAACTTACATATTGACAGGAAGATCATTTCTCTCTTTTATAAGTCAATAATTGAATCAGTAATCAACTTTTCACTGGCCACATGGTATAAGAAACTAAGAAACAAAGACAAAAATAGGCTTAATAGAATTGTTAAAAAGTCAAGGAAACTTGGGGCAGATACTGAACCACTGGAAAATTTATATCACGAAGGTGTTTTAAAACAAGCTAATAAGATCATGCAGGATGACACCCACCCACTACACAGTTGCTATAAGTTTTTAAGGTCGGGAAGAAGGTTAGCACTCCCACAACAGCGTACAAACAGGTACAAGAAGTCCTTCGTTCCTACGAGTATTTTACTTTTTAACAATGCAAATCCATGAAACATGTAATGACTCACACTTATGTCAAGAACTTTATTTTAAGTATTCACAACTTCTGCTTAATCTATCTCATTACAGAGTTATATTTGTATAATTTATATAGGTGTATGTATGTATGAATTAAGTGTATTTGTATATATGTGTAAAACAGTAATAGTATGTTTATGCATTCATTCATGTGTTTGGACATGCAGGTGTACTCGGCTTGTTGGCGATTATACTATACAGTACTAGCTCTAATGTGCTAGTTTTTATGCAAATCATTTACAATCTGATTCCTATGATTTTTTATTGTTAATATGAGCTCAGTGCCACAAAGAATTTCATCTTGTATACTACTTTGTTGCAATTTGATAATAAAGTTATCTTATCTTATCTTATCTTATCTTATGAATCTCTTGATTCAACAGAAGTTTCTCCTCGCAAGTTTTCTTCAGGACTATCAGAGGAGCGTGAAGTTAATGTGGATGCCACTGATGTCGCGACTTCAAAAGATTCAGTTTCTTCTCCGCTAGAACAGCAGAGTGATTCTACCACCTGTATTATGGATGTTGATGTGTCTGCCTGTGTCAGTGATACCACTGCTGCACAGGACAATACCAATGTAAATGCTTCTAAGAATATCCCTGCTCATATACCTTTATCTTTATCAAACATATCAAATGCTTCAGGGACTCGTCAATGGGTCCCAATTACTACCCCAAGTACTACTCCTCGGGTTCGCTCTTCTAGTGGCCCAGGATTTGACAAAACGTATCGTTTGAGTAGACCCTCAGGTCGAGGTGGTAGTGGGAAGTACCTCGATGAGGCTTCCCATAAACCAGGACCAAAGTAACACTTTTTAAGGTCCTTCAGTGGAATTGCCGTGGCTTACGTGCTTCTTGGGAAGAACTGCGCATTCTTCTCTCTAGTTTCTCTCCTGCATGTGTTTCTCTTCAAGAGACAATGCTTGGGGACTACATTCCTGCCAGTCCTCCAGCATATTCTGCATTTTATTCAAATTCATTTGAAGGGCAGGGTCACCATGGTGGCTCTGCCATCCTAGTTCGTCGAGATATTCCATGCACGAGCCTAGAGCTTGACACACCGCTCCAGGCTGTTGCTGTTGAGGTTTTTATGGACCGCCCCTACACTGTGTGCAGTCTATACCTTCCTCCCAGTGTTACAGTAGAGAGGGGTGATCTCACCCGTCTTGTACGGGACCTTCCCTCTCCCTTTATTTTATTGGGTGATTTTAATGGGCGTCATCCTCTGTGGGGTGATAGTTCGATCAACCCCAGGGGTGTTTTATAAGCTTCTTTTATTGAGGATGAGGGATTAGGGGTTTTAAATACGGGAGATGTGACACATTTTAATAGCCCAACTGGGACTTTTACCGCCATTGACATTTCCCTTTGCTCACCCAGTGCTCTGTTAGATTTTACTTGGAGAGTGTTGCCAGATTTATATGGTAGTGACTATTTTCCTATACTTTTAGAAGGTAACAAGTATGAACCTCAGTCTCGTCTTCCTAGGTGGAAATTAGAGAAGGCTGACTGGCAGTTTTTTAGAGAGCTAACTTCTTCGGTCTCTTCAGTAGCCTATTTTGGTAGCGCTGATGAGGCTGTAACATATTTCACTGATGTACTCCACTCTGCCGCTCTCAACTCTATCCCTAAAACTTCTGGCTACTTTCCCAAACGTCCTGTCCCTTGGTGGTCACCAGTCTGCACCACTGCTGTGCGGGAGAAGCTCGCTGCTTTCTCTCACCTTCGTCGCAATCGTGGGGACCCAACTCTTTTAGAGGACTTCCGACGGGCATGGGCCCGGGCTAGACGAGTTTTAAAAGAGGCACGACGTGCATCTTGGAAGGCCTATGTGTCTTCAATTAATAGTAAAACTCCACTCACTCAAGTGTTCAAGAGAGTCCGTAAGATGGCGGGGAAGTTTTCTCCTAGTTCTCCACCTGTACTTAAGGTCAATGGAGTTCAGATTATGGATAGTTTGACAGTGGCCAATACCATGGCGGAGGCTTTTGCTAGAGTCTCCAGCCGTGACTCTCGACCTCTGGCTGTGAGACATGAGTTAAGAGCCAAGGAGCGTACAGCCCTGAATTTCTCAGGGAATGAGAATGAAAGTTATAACCATATATTCACCCTGAGAGACCTGCATTCTGCTCTCTCTCTCTGTGGGGACACTTCTACTGGGCCAGACAACATCCCATATGCAATGTTGCGACACTTGGGTGAGGAGGCAATCTCATTTCTCTTAGCTTTATATAACAGAATCTGGGTGGAGGGTGTCTTCCCTTCTGGGTGGAGGGTTGCTACCATCCTTCCTTTCCCCAAGCCAGGCAAAGACTCTAGTGTTGACCTCAATTACCGACCAATTGCTTTGTCCTCGTGTTTATGTAAACTATTTGAGAAGATGGTGAATGTCAGACTGGTATACTTCTTGGAACGGGGTGATTTTCTGTCTCCGTCCCAGTCGGGTTTTCGTAAACATCGTTCCACTACAGATGCTCTGGTCAGGTTGGAAGCTGCTGCATGTGAGGCCTTTGCACGACATCAACACCTTTTCTGTGTATTTTTTTATTTAGAGAAAGCATATGACACTACATGGCAATATGGCATCCTGCAGCAGCTCCATGTATATGGCCTACGAGGTCGCCTTCCACGCTTTCTTAAAGAGTTTCTTAGTGGTCGCAGTTTTTCTGTAAGGGTTGGTACAGCTCTCTCAGCATCTGTTGCACAGGAGGAGGGCGTCCCTCAGGGAAGTGTCCTCAGTGTCACATTGTTTGCAGTAGCAATTAATGCCATTGCCTCATCCCTTCCGGACGATGTACGTTGATGACCTAGCAGTCTGGTTTGCTGCCTCCCGTATGTCAGTGGCGGAGCGACGCATGCAGCTTGCCCTTGACAGAGTGTCACGTTGGACTGGTTCTCATGGGTTTCGATTTTCTCCTGCCAAGACGGTTGCTATGCACTTCTGCCGCATCCGAGGTGTCCACCCTGATCCGGACTTATTCATGTATGGTCATTGGATACGCTGTGTCGAGGAGACTCGCTTTTTGGGTCTCCTTTTTGACAAACGTTTGACTTGGGTTCCCCACTTACGTACACTTAAGGTCTCTTGCCTCAAGGCTCTTAATCTGTTGAGGGTTCTGAGCCATACTACCTGGGGGGCTGATCGGGCCACCCTTCTTCGCCTATACCGTGTTTTTATTAGGTCAAAACTTGATTATGGGTGTGAGGTGTACTCCTCTGCCACAGATGTCCGTCTCAGAGTTTTAGACCCTGTTCATAATGCTGGGATACGTCTGGCAACTGGAGCGTTCAGGTCATCACCAATCCCCAGTCTCCTGGTGGACGCTAACGAACCACCTCTAGATCTCCGTCGCCAGTCCTCAATGGTTCGTTGTTGGCATCGATTACATCGACTTCCCGACTCCCTTCCTTGCTTGGCGGTGTCATCTGATATCATGTCTAATTATTACCTTTCACATTCTCGTACACCTTGGCCCTTTGGCTTCCGGGTCAGGAAGGCTATGGAGGAGATGGGAATTGAAGATTTCCAGATTCGTCCTGTGAGGGTCCCCAGGGTGGCTCCATGGCTTCTTCCACAAGTTTTTCCCTGCACCTGTTTTACAGACAAAAAAGAATCTCTTCCTCCTCCAGTGGCTCGTTCCCTGTTTTTAGAACATGCCTTCACTCACAGGGAGTCCCTCCCTGTGTACACAGATGGGTCAAAGTCTGATGCTGGAGTTGGTTTTGGAGTTGTCTTTCCTGACTTTTGCCGTGGTGGTAGACTTCCTTCTGTCATGTCGATTTGATTTTCACTGCTGAGCTCTCGGCCATTTTATATGCCATCCAAGTGATTTTTACTCTCCCTCAGCATTCTTTTACTATCTATAGTGATTCTTGTAGTGCCTTGCAGGCCTTGTGCAATTTTAACTCTCCCCATCCCCTGGTGTTGGCCATCCTTGAGTGGCTTGTCCTCCTGGGTCGTCGTGGCCGCAAAGTCACTTTCTGTTGGGTCCCGGCCCATGTGGGTGTCGATGGTAATGAGCGAGCTGATGCCCTGGCTAAGGCTGTGGTCTCCAATTCTCGGCCTCCTGCCGGGCGTCATCCTGTCCCTGCAGTGGACCTTCGACCCTATATAGATGCTGCCGTTCGTTCCTGCTGGCAGGACAGATGGGACGCAGTCGGGGCTAACAAGCTCCGTGACATCCGCCAACGCCTTGGTTTGTGGAGCTACAGCGGCCTGTCCCGCCGGTGGGAGACGGCTCATGTCCGTCTCCGCATTAGCCACACATTATTGACTCATGGCTTTTTAATGGACAGGATTAACCCTCCTTACTGTGATGATTGTCTGGTCCCTTTGACAGTGAGGCATATTATTGTGGAGTGTCCCAGTTTTGGGGACCTGCGTCGTAGGCACCTCTCCGAGTACCGGGTGGGTGACGGTTCTTACAGTCTCTCCCGGGTGCTCGGGGAGGAGGCTTGTAGTGTGGGAGGGAACACTCTCTCCTATGTGGAGGAGGCTGGCCTCCTCCACAAATTGTGATTTATTATACTTATGTTTTTTAGATAGTTTGATATTATTTAGTCTTGATTCTTTTTTATATATTAGTTAAGTTGACGCGTTCTTTTAGTAATGGTGTGTGTTTATAATTTGTGTGTAGTTTAGGGTGCTGATGGTGTAATGGTTAGCACACTCGCCTGGCAAGCGAGAGATCCTGGGTTCGATTCCCGGGTCAGTGGAATTGTTGGACAATTTTCCCAAGCCCGTATGTCCCTATTCACCTAGCAGTAAGTAGATACCTGGCTGTAAAAGGCTGGGGTAAGATATGTTGATGTAATAAGACTCACTGACTTAATGACCATTACGAGTCGATAGGCATAAAGTCCTAAAATTCTTCTTCTTCAGGAGGTGAAAAATGTGTGGATGCCCAGTTATCAATTATTAACATACCGATATTCGTGTCAATTATTAACATAATTAAAGATAAGACTAACTTATTCATATTATGATGTAACACAAAAACAACTGAGGTAAAATGATTGTATAATGTTTTTATATAATATTCAATGGTTATCATCAAGCACAAAACACTCAAAAATGTCTTACACAATAACTGAATAAAAATCATGATGAATGAAGCAAATATTTATATTACCTTTATATTACATGGGTTAAATGTTGATACCAATAACACACTTCCATTTCCCCCGTATCTACCTAACAGTTTATAATATTCTTGTCAAATATAAAGGCTTTCATTATCCAACACGTGAAAGTAACCTTGTAATTCTGAATACTTTTAATAATAGTCTGTTGTATTGAATATAGTGAACACGTGCTGTTAGGTAATTTACTATGAATCCCTCGGTATTTCATCTGTTTCTAGGTAGCAAAAAAATGTTTATTTTGGCAGAAAATACTAGTGAGCAGAGGCCAGGGAGATTGTGTCTGACACCCACAGGATTATGAGTTGGTTGAAAACCACTAAACTGGTAAGGAAGGGTACTGAAGACTGAGTGTGGAAATATTCTCTCTCCAACATGTTGGCAGTCCTGATGATTTGAAGATGTGTAAGGTGGTGCAGTCAGTCAGTTCACAAGGCAACGTGTATATGGAGATTCACACTAATATCAACCTTGTTGCAGAAGACAATAAAGACCAACACGGCATCAAATACAACGGTTTGAGTAGTGGTAAAGTGTATAATTATGGAAAGTCACACTAATATCAACCTTGTAGCAGAAGACAGTAAAGACCAATATGGTAATAAATACAACCGTATGAGTAATGGGAAGGTGTTGTATGATGGGAAATACAGGATTTCAGACCTTAACACGCCTTCAATAAAGTTTAATTTTAAGAAATATTGAAAATGGTTGCCAGGTTCTTTATTAACATGTTTGATGAAACCTCAACTGAGCATCCCATGTATTACTTGATGGAACTATTACAATGATTAAATATTTATGAATATATATATAGTTCTCTCCCAACTCATGACAGATAAAACCAATAGAACCTCTGTCACCAAAAATATTATGTTATGTGTGTGTACTGGCTTATATACAGTATATAAGTATATTACATGCCCACAGAAAAGAGAGATACAGAGCAAATAGTTTTTGCTACCAAGAGACAAATGACAAAACAATGGTTTCATAGTCAATTCCGAATAATTCAATACAACAGGCTATTATTAAACATATTCAGAATATTACAAGGCTGCTATCACGTGAGGGATAATGAGAGCCTTGATTATAAACTGTTAGGTAGATATGGGGGATATTGAAGTGTGTTAGTGGTATCAACACTTAACACATGTAATATGAAGGTATTCACATTGGCTTCATTCAATAAAGAACATTCTCGTTCATAATACTTATTCAGTTATTATGTAAGAATTTTTCAGAATTTAGTGCTTGATAATAGGCAGTGAATATTATACGAAAAAAAGTATACAATAATGTTTCCTCGGTTTTGTGATGCATCATAATATTAAAAAGTTAATCTGATCTTTAATTATGTTAATAATTGACACATATAACGGTAGTGTGTCCAGGGCAGGTATGTCTTGTAAGGGAGGAGGGCAGATGTTGTTCTCCATCAGTCTCTACACTCTTCGCTCTCTCTCTCTCTCTCTCTCTCTCTCTCTCTCTCTCTCTCTCTCTCTCTCTCTTACACACATACATAGAGAGAAATACACATACATACATACACACACACATACATACATTCATACATACATACATACATACATACAGAGAGAAATATACACATACATACATACATACAGAGAAATATACACATACATACATACATACACACACACATACATACATACAGTACATACACACACACTCTCTCTTTCTTTCTCTCTCTCTTTTTTTTTCTCTCTTTCTTTCTTTCTTTCTCTCTCAAACACACATACATACATACATACATACATACATACACACATACATACTGTACATACATACGTACACACAAAATTATATACATACATATATACATACATAATTATTATTGTTATTATAATTATATTATATATAATAATATTAATACAACTGTATTTATGTGTATATGTATGTGTATGTATGTGTATATGTGTATATATGTATGTGTGTATGTATGTATGTATGTATGTATGTGTGTATGTATATGTGTGTAAATGTGTGTATGTATATATAAATGTGTGTATGTGTGTACCTATCTATATCTATGTATGTGTGTGTGTGTGTGTATATCTATATGTATGTGTGTGTGTATGTATGTATGTATATGTGTGTGTGTATGTATGTATGTATATGTGTATGTTTGTATGAGAGAGAGAGTGTGTGTGTGTATGTGTATGTGTGTGTGTGTGTGTGTGTGTGTGTGTGTAAGTAATAAAACACGGTCTCTACGGTCGAATAAACTTATTTGTGTGTGTATGTATGTATGTATGTATGTATGTGTATGTATGTATGAGAGAAATTGTGTGTATATATATATTTATATGTATATGTAATTTTTGTGTGACAGTGAGAGACATTTTGTGGGATTGTGAAAGAATGGAGAGACGGAGAGAAATCTTGGAGAGATGGAGAGAAGGAGGGAGAAATGGAGGAGAGATGGAGACAAACGGAGAGACAATCGGAGAAAAGGGAGAGAAGATATGGAGGAAAGAAGGAGAGAGATAGAGGGAAAGAGAGAAAGAATAATGCAAATTATTCTGACAAAGAGAGAGATTGTGAGAGAATGGAGAGACGGAGAGAAAACTTGGAGACATGGAGAGAAGGAGGGATAAATGGAGGAGATATGGAGACAATCGGAGGAAAGGGAGAGAAGATATGGAGGAAAGAAAGAGACAGAGATAGGGAAAAAGAGAGAGAATAATGCAATTTTTTCTGACAAAGAGAAAGATTGTGAGAGAATGGAGAGACAGAGAGAAAATTTGGAGACATGGAGAGAAGGAGAATTTTATGGAGAAGAGATAGAGACAAACGGAGAGACAATCAAAACAAAGGGAGAGAAGATATGGAGGAAAGGAGGAGGAAAGGTAGGAAAAAAAATAATACCTATTATAGAAAACGGAATAATATTAACACAGACTTATATATTTTATTTATTTATTTATTATTATTCATACAATATTTGTATATGTATGTATGTACGTGTATATTTGTGTATGTGTGTATTTTTTATTTTGTGTGTATGTATTTGTATGTATGTATAATTATATGTGTGTGTATTTTTTATTTGTATATGTATGTGTGTATGTATATAATTATATGTATATATATGCGTATGTGTATGTATATGTGTGTATATTTCTCTGTATATTTCTCTGTTTTGAGAGACATACATACACACTCACACATACATAACCTAACCTATCAGAATACACACATACACACATTATATTCAGGTGTATGATTGTATACCAAAGTAATATGCTTTTAAAAGTATATATTAAAAGAGAGAGAGAGAGAGAGAGAGAGAGAGAGAGATTTTGTGAGATTGTGAGAGAATGGAAAGACGGAGAGAAAACTTGGAGAGATGGAGAGAAGGAGGAATAAATGGAGGAGATATGGAGACAAACGGAGAGAAAATCGGAGGAAAGGGAGAGAAGATATGGAGGAAAGAAGGAGAGAAATGGAGGGAAAGAGAGAGAGAGAATAATGCAAATTTTTCTTACAGAGAGAGAGATTGTGAGAGAATGGAGAGACGGAGAGAAAATTTGGAGAGATGGAGAGAAGGAGGGAGAAATGGAGGAGACATAGAGACAATCGGAGGAAAGGGAGGAAAGAATGAGGAAAGGTAGGGAAAAAAAACTCTAGCCATTATAAAAAACGGAATAATATTAACACAGACTTATTTATTTTATGTATTTATTATTATTATTATTATTATTATTATTATTATTATTATTATTATTATTATTATTCATACAATATTTGTATATGCATGTGTGTACGTGTATGTATGTATGTATGTGTATATTTTTTATTTGTATATGTATCTGTGTATGTATATATTTTTTTTTCCCTGGCCTATCGACCTTGGTGTTGTCATCGCTGTCCCCTTTTATCTGGTGGGCAAAAGTTCCCGGATGTGGCGTGGGTCACGAAGGTATACTCAGCCGCATGTATGAAGGTAAACGGGTGAGTCCTGGCTGGGGCAAGGTGTGGAGGACACAGATGTTATCCCTAGAGAACTGGGGAGGGGATTACGGAACTTTTTTTATACAACACAATCTACTTATACACACACACACTGGTGCTCTCTCTCTCTCTCTCTCTCTCTCTCTCTCTCTCTCTCTCTCTCTCTCAAAATTCACTTCTTTTTCGGCACACACACACACACACACACACACTGGCACTAATTTAATTGTACTGTGATATTGATGTTAAATAAATATATTAAAGTATGATTGTGTTTTCACTTTCCCCCTTACCATTTATGCATGTACAAATAAATAACAAAATATATAATTAAATCAATAAACATATATATATACCGTATAAAAATAACCAAATCTTCAACAACTTTAGATAAATTTACAAAGCCATTTCTGTTATGGGACCTTATTTCCTAAGTTTTTGTCCCAACCATACATTATGTAAATACACATAATTATCTCCTTACACACACACACACACACATACATATATACACACACATGTTTCTTTATGGTAAGTAGGCCTAAAGTGTCTGTGGGCTTTGTTATTATTATTCACACACACACACATACATACATACATGAAAACTTTACACCATGACCTTACTACACATACTTACACACACACACACACACACCAACTTTAACACCATGAACGTGCTACACACATACACACACACATTAAAACGAGAACACACCAACAAATTCAAGGTCAGTTATATGTATGTATGTGTGTGTGTGTATTTACATTTGGTTTGTTGCTATGGGTGACAGACAATCTTTATTTCATATATATGGCCTTCCTTTCATTCCATTTTCCTTCTGTTCCCTTTTTTCGTGTTTGATATTTGTTTATTTCGTTGTGTGTGTGTTTTTTTTTTTTTTTGCTGTCCCTGTTATCCTTTTATTTCCTTCGTGTTTGCTGTTCCTCCCTTCTTTTTATATATATTTTTAGTTGTACTTGTTTTATGTCTCAAAGAAAAAGAAAGAAGAAAATAGAAGTAAAAATAGCAGTACTAACACTATGATGTGCCGTTGGAAAAACCACAAATAAAACAAAAACAGCATCGTAAATTCAGAGCAGTGTTGTCAAGTATAGGGATTTTTCCTGAACATGGAAAACTAGAGGTACCAATTGGAAATAATATAAAGGTTGTGCAAGAGTAAATGAGGAAATTTCTACCAGATGAAATATCTAGAAAATAGTAAATAATTATATTCAGGAGTAAACAGAGAATTATCGAAGGAAAAAGGGAAATCCCGTTATTGAATTTGAGGTAAAAAGGGAAATCCTGATATTGAATTTGAGGTAACAAAGGAAATTCTGATGTTGAAATTGAAGTAAAGAGCGAAATTCTGATGTTGAAGATGAGTTAAAAATGAAAATTATGATGCAGGTGTTGAGGCAAATAGAAAATTATTATTTAAAATTGAAGTAAAGAGAAAAATTCTGATGTTGAAGTGGAGGTAAAAAGAGAATTCTGATGTTAAAGTTGAGGTAAAATGGGAAGTTGAGGTAAAATGGGAAATACTGACCAGAAATCAGCAGAAGTTCAAACCTGGAATTGGCAACACTGTATATATCCAAGATGGCTGACGGAGGACTGTCATCGGCTTGTCTTCTCTTCATTAAAATCATGTCTACGTGTGATTTTAAAGGCCCGCCATACATTCCACCGTTACAGGGATATTAGGTAATATATTTTATGTATTCCTATACCATTAAAACCCATTGGGATATAATAATAGAAGAGATATAAGGAAAAAATAAAGCCCCATTTATTTTGGTAAATATTGAAAGAATTGTTATCACGTACGGGTTTTCGGTATTTCAATAAATGCTGGGTTATTTTTTTCTACCTTCCTTACCCACTAATTTAGGCCATTCTTAGATTATTTTCTTCTATGGAATTTCGGTATTTCCTCCTTAAATGCTCCATATCAAAGCAAGAACATTTTGAAATTAGCTTGACCTTACCTGACCTACCCTAGACCACAGCAGACTACCGGGACCTTACCTTGACAAACTACCTGGGAATAACCGTGGAAAAGTACAGGAAATTATTGTATTTATTGAAAGAATTACCGTTTTGCAGCAGTGTTGCCAGATCCGGCTGTGTCCCAGTATATTGCCTCAGTCATTTATTGTACTTTATCATTATTATTTCCCAGTAGCTTGCCCATATATAGGAAAGGCCTTTTGGTATTATTACAGAATAACTGGATTTTTGGATTGGCTTGTGAAGTGTTACCACATTTGGCTTCATCATCATCATCATTTTCGTTTAACGTCCGTATTTTCCCATTTAGGATGGGGTTGGACGGGCGATGACTGCTCTCCACATCTGTCGCCGGCCCCCAACTACCCCCTGCCCACTTAAGGGCTGCCGGGGACTGGGGGCCATTTTTGGTGTGGTTGCCATCTTCATTTTTTGTTGGACCGAAAATTTTTATGGTTGGCATGCCCTTGCTTACAACCACCACAGGTATCGGCGGTGGGCCTAGCCTTTGCCTGTCAAAGGCATACCCTGCAAGGCTGCAGGAACCCTAAACAGGTGCTACCATTCCGGGTCAGAATGGACCTGGGAGTAATGGTGATTAAAGGGTAACTCCACTTTCCCTACAACTCCAAAAGTCCACAATCAGAGCCTCACCACCCAATGTAGTTTATAGGGTAAGATCCTGCGTACCGGGAGTAATTGTTTATTTCAACACTACTGATTTATATTGGTTATATGTTATGGTAATATTTTTGTTACCTGTTTCCTGATTTTATCCTAGAATATTAACCCCGATAGTAGGGGAGGGTATGAAATATATCAGGGAAAGAGAGGGGTTGAGATACGGCTATAAAGATGAACGTCGGCCATGTTAACATAATAGAGAAACAAGATGGCTTGTATCCTTGCTTGTGATTGGTTGTATGTCATGACGTCGTCGGCCTAGGCAGCCATGACGTCATGACCTGCTCAGCCAATAGCATTACACCATGTATTTACACCCGGTTATTTTACACCCAAGTCCTATCACATCATATGTATGTGATGTATATTGATATTATGAAATAAGTAAAGGAATTACATAATTGGATATAAATTAAAAATGTAGAAAATAATAATTTGAAAGTAACAAAACAAAAGATACCCCTGTTTTGTCGTATTTTACATTTTTACACCCAGTTAAATTTAATATCCTATATACACGTACTTCCTCTTAATTACGAGAACTCCGTCTCTATGTTTTGAATTCTATATTGCATTTCATACATATATTATTTTATGAAATTGAGTAGAAATCACTGTTAATTAACATTACCTTACCTGACCTGAACTAACCGAAACTGGGAGGGGACAGACTACCGGGACCTAGCCTGGGCAAACTACCGGGACCTAACCTGGACAGACTACCGGGACCTAACCTGGGCAGACTACCGGGACCTAACCTGGGCAGACTACCGGGACCTAACCTGGGCAGACTACCGGGACCTAACCTGGGCAGACTACCGGGACCTAACCTGGGCAGACTACCGGGACCTAACCTGGGCAGACTACCGGGACCTAACCTGGACAGACTACCGGGACCTAACCTGGACAGACTACCGGGACCTAACCTGGACAGACTACCGGGACCTAACCTGGACAGACTACCGGGACCTAACCTAGGCAAACTACCGGGACCTAACCGGGTGTCTTTCGGGACACCTGGTTCCTTTAAGCAGAAAGAGTACCAACTAATTAAAAAATGTACATTGCATACCTTCTTCAAGTCCTTCTGTTTATAAAACTATGCAATATCATGAAGAAAATGGTTAGGGAATGTGTCTTTGTATTTCCATCTATACAGTTAACTCTCTCGTATAGTTCCTGGGAAGTATGGCGTTCACCGTTCAGGATACGTAGCTTTAGCATAGTATCCTTCAAGAAATTTCTATGATCTGGTCACTATAATCACTTAATTAACTCCTCCAAGAATAATTATTTTATCACTGTCTTGTATGTGGATTACATCGAAAATCCGATTCGTATTAGTATAATTTATATCACCAGGAGGACGAGAGTGGGAAGTACACCACTACCACACAGACCAACAATATTATCATTACTGGCTCAGGCTCCAATTAATCAAATATACAATCCATTATTTGGCAACCACTACAAAGAATGCCAACTGCATGAAAGTATTACGGAAGAAATGCACCAGCAATAACTCCACATAATAATCTATAAATGTAAATGATGAACATGTATTACCAAAGTAGGCTACAATATTACATATACAGGGTTTATGAACTGATTGGATAGCATTTATTTGCGTGCTTGCATATTATTATTGTATGGTAGGACAACCCTGCTTTGCTTATTTTTCAGCCAATAATAAGTGGTAAAGTACTGGCGTTTTTTTTATATAGGAGCCAATAAGTAATCGCAAATGCTGATGACGAAATTTTCATCAACATCCAATAAAAAGGCGGCAAAGTTCGATGACGTCACCTCACGTTTGGACCAATACCGTGCGTCCTTACAACAAGACTTTGGGACACTCAGTCTCACCTCCGACACCTCTATAAACAGTGACCACAACAAGTGCCCAAATTGACATTTTTATTCTGTAATTACTATTTATAATGCGTAACTTCCATGTTTAATCCTATTAAACAATCTCCGACATACAGCACATATTAAAACTACAAGTTAACCATAAAAGTATTGCATTATAAGTGAAATAGGTATAAATACAGTTACTCCCGGTACGCAGGATTATACCGTTTATAGTCATACCCAGGACTCTGGAAATTTACCCCAGTCACTTTATGATAGTTTACACCAGTTATACCCGGTAGTTTGACCAGGTTAGGTCCTGGTAGTCTGTTGTGGTCTAGGTCAGGTCAGACTAGTTTCCAAATTATATTTGTGAAACGGGGCATTTCCGAGAAAAACACCATAGATGAAAATTGTGTTAGAATGGTCCAAAATAGTGGGTAATGATACTAATATATACAATATAGTGAAGCCAGTTCTTCTGTAATTTAGCGGCCTTGCCTACGCCTATATGGAACTGTTCACTCCATGTATTAAATACAATATGGTCAGCAGACCACCCTATGGGAAATCATTCTATGTGATACATGTAATCTATGGGAAAATATTTAGGTACTCATTCTTTCCCCACATTATCCAAGAGTGGAATTATCTCCCATGTCATATAGTTAATAGCCCCGGCTACTCTTGTCATGTTTAGGCATAGGATCACCAATCATTACCTCCCCAATCCAAATCCTCAACCCACAGTCCCTGACCCAATCCACCCTCATCCTAATCCTACCCTGGATCCCTAAATCCCCCACATATTATGGTGCCCATGTGCGGCACTTCTAACTTGAAAATATCCATAGTTTGCACTTTATTGTTGCCTATACAATGCCTCCGGCAAGTTTTGAAAACATTCCTACTCAAGTGAATTATTCAGTAACCATGTGTCATAAAAGAAAAACCTAGTATTCATTTTTCTAACTGAAGTTGGAATGTAAAACTTTCAGTATGTTATCTTTTATTTTTGTTCTGTGCACATTTAAGGCTACTTTCTCCAGATGTGTAATACATCCTTTTGTTTTGTCCATTTCTTACTGTATTGGAATATCATGAAACAAATGTTAAGTGATTGCTATAAGAGATGTTGTGTTTCGGTCTGTTTGTAAATGAGATCAAATTATGTTTTCATCATGTATGTTTTTGGCAGCTTGTGCTTATGTGATCAGAATAGAGTGAGTACTTTGTAGGTACAGTACAGTAGCAAAATAGCAATACAGTACTCTATAAGAAGTTGGGAAAAATGAGTTGAAATGCAGGTTTTCTAGTTTTGTAAGTAATATTTGTTGGATCATGTTCATTGACTTCTACCTTTCTTGTTCAGCAGCTGGTGATTCTACAGCCATGAAGAGGCTATATATACCATTGACTACAAGGAGGATATGGTTTTGCTCTGCAGTACTGAGCCTTTGTGATGTCTATGTCTGCTTGGGGATGCATACATTTATTATGAGAAACTGGTGAGTACAGTACTGTCTTATATATATACCTTTAATTAAGAATGCCAGTGTCGTATTTTGAATTATTTAGATTTTAGAGGGTTGAATATTTTGGCATAATTTTTGGACACAGCAGGAATTAAGAATATCAGTGTTATGTTTTGAATTATTTACATGGGTGAATATTTTGGTGTTGGAGGTGGTATTCCCATCAGTCAGCCTCGTATCCCCTACAATACAGGGGGGGTGTGGGTGGGGGGGTGAGGGTAGGGGACCTGGCTCTCAAACAATGATCCCACTAAACTTACTAAAGGTTCAGAGCTAAACCCCTTGCCTGTTGGGAGTCCTTTGAAAGATATTTGAGATGATGATGATGATGAGTTTATGGACACAGTAGGGAGTATACCGGTATATATTGTGTTTTTAATTAATTGAAAACTTGAATGTTATCTTCTTCCAGATAAGTGAACATTACTGGGATGGGACAGTCACCTAAGACTACTTGTATATTGCTGTTGGCTGAGTATCCTCAACATTAGCCAGTATGTTTGGTCCACATGTGGTTTGATGGACACAATGGCCTCATCTACTAAATGTGAGTATTCCTAACAACAACTATATACAAAGGGTTTGTGAATTGGCAATCATTTGTACAGTCATGATATTCATTTAACATCATATTTTTTTCTTGATTGAGGTTAGACAAATGATGGTGTGCTTTAAACTGACCCCATCCATCACCTCTGTTTGATATTTTCTCTATTATTCATGTCTTTTCTAACACTGCTCCCATGTCTCTTTTTGGTGAAGTTGGTGGGCATTAATAGTCACTTGTACTCCATTAGCTCTTCCCAATGCTTTGATCCTCATCTCTCCATATCAGTCTCTTCTTGTACTCAGTTCCTTCAGTCCACATCTTTATTAAAGTTTCTCAGCTGTCACATTAGTGCCATCTCACCAGTTGGCACAAGCCATGTACAGCCACAATCAAATATCCACCAACACTTTCCTTCTATCTTAGTAAATATGCTGTGTCTACATTTCCATGAGTGTTATGTTGTGTGCATAGGAAGCTATGTGTATTACTTTTAATGTTAAATGACTGACTAGCAAATGTAACATGGGCTTACTCTTCCTACCATGAAGTTGGCTAGCCATCTGTTTGTGTTGTATATTTTGTTTGTGAGGTTGTGGTGGGGGATGACATTGAATGATTTGGTGATGTCCAGTGTGATGAGGAGTGTTCTGTGATGGGCTCTATCTGAGTTGATGCCATCATAGATTCTTTGTGAGGTCAGTGAGAAGAGTGTTTGTTGAGTGTAGTGGTCTGTAAGCATGCTGTGAGGATGCAAGGGGAATGTGTGGTGTGATTAAGGTGATGATGAGGCACTCAGTAACTTTGGAGGAGGTACAGTTGGACACAGGAATTTGAAGTATAGCCCAAGTGAAAGATGGTCAATATCAAGTTCCTTAGTGCCAAATAGGAGACATCAGGGGCAGAAGTCAGTATTGAGGATGGTAATAAAAAGCAACTACCTGATAATAGACACTGGTTACTCAAATGGGACAAGTATATTTCACCTGGGCTGTAGCACAATTCCTGTGTCCAACTGTACAAAGGAGGGTGATGGTGAGGGTGAGATAAAGTACTGTAGTGAGAGACATTTGTTGGCTTTGGGGATAGTGATGATATTTCCATGATGTTGGGTATTGTGTTGTGTAGTTTGCTATGTGAGTGAGTGCTTGTATGCCTTGTGGTCCAAGGTGTATGTTACTGATTTTGTCAGGTACACAGGCAGATGATTGTTTGGATGATGGGATTCGTCTGATAGCTTGTGAATGGTTCATAGTCTGATTGAGTGGGAAAATGTTTATAACATCTGATAACTGTTGTTGTTATAAATGTAATTTGTTTGTACTGTTTCTCCTCCCTCTCTGTTGTGTCTATAATTTTTTGTGGTCATTATTTGACCTTAGCACGTTCATCTTTGTATTCTTTTTCACCCGCTGTTTCCTGTCCCTCCCTCAACCCACACTTGTCATCAATGGTATCCTCCTCCTGCAAGTATATAACTTTCCTCTCCTCGTTTCTTCTACTCCCCCCCCCCCAAAAAAAAAAGACGCATTGATGGCCCCAATCCCTCCATAAAATACACTAACGAGCCACAATAAGATCCAGATGGAGTATTAAAAAATGCTAATAGTGTTACATCAGTCACTAATTCTCTTGTATGATTTACAGGTGCAGTATCATGGGCAGGAAAGATGGACGGAAGTGGGCAGTATGCATGGTGTTGGTGAATGTGAAGCAACTCTTCTTGGCATAGTTTGGGAGGCATCAAGGAACTCCAATTTATCAGCAAGAGGTTCTCCCCTTTAATGAAAAGCTACCCACACAAACACAGTTGACTGAGCCATACCTCATGTAAGTATAATTGAAATAGCTTGGGTAGGTGAAAATACATCAGTAGATATTTCTGGCCATGAATTGAGTAATTGCATCAGTGTCACAGATTTTTTTTAGAATGAATTTATCAAGTACTAGACAAGAGGTAGCATAAAATGGTTGAGTACAGTAAATAATGGTTTTATTTAAGGGGAGATCATATTTATTGGTACATTAGAGTGCTACTGAATCCTAGAAGTATCACAAACAATTGATCTCCAATATCAAGGCATAGTTTAAAACAGGAAAAGATTATTATTGTGTCACAGTGGATACTTATAATTTAATACTAATTTCATTTTTTTTTTCTACAGATGTGTTGTAACTGAACAGAGGTCAAAGGAAAATTTTCCATCACCTGTATACATCTTAATTTTCCAAGACTGCAAGTCCCCTTAGGAAAATCCCTGGCCCCCCATATATACTGGGGGCCCAACAGGGTTCCTTCAGGTAACTGCACTTGGTCTCCAGCACCAAGGACCATACAAACAAATACACCACAGTCCATCTCACTACTGGTTGATTGGTGTGTGTATAGTTGAATGATACTGTACAATCTTCAGGAGAGTGGAGCCCAGTACACGTGTCTACACAATGCTAGACCACCCAATCCAATAAGAGTTAGGAGTGTGTTACTGGTGCATCAGACTGCACCTCTGGGCTGCTCTGCCAGACAGCTTGAGGAACTTCCAACAACAACCACCACCTGCAACATAATATTTCATCATTAGCATAGGTCTTCTACCACCACAAATAAATTCATTATTACATTTCCCTCCATTCATTGTTTCACTTGGTCTATCCACTAAAAACATAACTAATATTCCTTCTCTTTACATTATTATTAATTTACAAATTCTTTCACTCACAATAAACATTTTAAAGTTCATTTTTTATTTACTTTAACTAAAAATAATGGAGAATCGAATTCCTTTTTTTTATCATGTTCAATACCAATTCTGAATATTCCTCCTTAATCACAATTCTCTTTCCAATTACTTTTGATATCACAATTAGATCATTTCATCATAAAACACTACTATTAATTACAGTCTTCATAATAGTTTTCTCTCCTACGTATGCCTTACATTAAATTAACAAACAATAATTAAGGGGGAAGTTCAGTGTATGTAAATCTGGAGCAACTGAATCCTCCAAACTATTCCAGGCAACCATTATTTTTTGTTAATCCAGTCCTATTTCCTGTCCTATTTTGAAGGATTCAAGATGCTCTAAGAAACCAAAACTAGATACTTACCAGCATCAGCATTGTCAATTTTGCCATGAGGTACTCCAAGGTCTGCTAACACCACACACACTCCAATATCTGCTAACACCACACATACTCCAATATCTGCTAACACCACACACACTCCAATATCTGCTAACACCACACACACTCCAATATCTGCTAACACCACACACACTCCAATATCTGCTAACACCACACACACTCCAAGGTCTGCTAACACCACACACACTCCAATATCTGCTAACACCACACACACTCCAATATCTGCCAAATAAAGATTCATTTAGGATCTGGACACTTTCTATATTATAGTGCATTTGACAAGATCTGCCCCCTCTATTATATAGTTTTTTCACTACAACCAGAGTGTACCAGGAGGAGAACAACAACACTCCAGAATGCTCTCACTGGACTACTGGAATTCAAATGGTTAATAAATTCCTTTTCAAATTTACTCATGACTGTAAAGCAATGTAATAAAACGTATTCATCTATATTCCAAAATCTTGTGTTTTATTATTTCAGTACATCAATAATATAATATATTCCCAACAGGCATTCCTTTATATCTGACAAATCAGTCATAAAGGGGAGATTATCTTGATGCTAAATAGGGGGGGGGGGGTGGAAGTTACAGATTCCTCCAAACTATGCCAGGAAACAAATCACCTCCATAGATATTCTGTTTCATGGCCTAGTGGGGAGGACTCAGAAACCTTCCTGTAAAGGAAGAGGGAGGGGTGTGGAAGGGAGTAGATGCACATGGATGGTGTAAGATGAGTGGTGTGGTTGACAGGGAAGATTGGATTGGTGAAGTATGCGTGGGTGTGTGCATATGCAATAGTGAATGAGAGGAGGAGAGATTTCTGGGAGGAGCTAAATAAGTTTGAATGGTCTGGGGGTGAAGTTGAGGCTGAATGAAGTAAATTGGTCCTTGGCAGCAAGTTTATTTGCGGATGACACTGTGCTGATGGCTGAGAGTGAAAGGGAGTTGCATAGAGTGGTGGATGAATTTCAGTCTGTATGTAAGCAAAGGAAACTGAAGGTGAATGTGGGTAAAAGTAAAGTGATGGTGTTTGAGAGAGCAGAAACTGAAGTGATTGACTTTGCTACACCCTACAGAGTGGAAGTATCAACTGGGACGAAGTGTGAGATAACCCTAAGGGGTGAGAGGATGGAGGAAGTGAAGGAGTTTAAGTACCTGGGGACAGTTATGTGTAAACATGGAAGGAGAAATTAGGAAGAGAGCAGTGAAGGGTAAACAGGTCATAGGATCACTGGGGAGGATAATGAAAGGTAGAAGTGTGAGTATGGAAGTGAAAAGGGGACTGCGAAATAGTATAATCTTGCCAACACTGACGTATGCATCAGAGACATGGACATGGAGTAGGGCTCATCAGTCGAGAATAGGTGCTGTGGAAATGAGTTATCTGAGAGGTGCATGTGGACTGACAAAGTGGGATGGAGAAAGTAATGAGAGTGTGTATAGGAGATGTGGTATGAGTGAGAAGGCAATTGGTATTGAGTGTGGAGTGGTTGAGAAAGTGAAACGTAATACACTGAGGTGGTTTGGACATGTAGAGAGAATGTAAGGTGAGGAGTTTGTAAAGAAGGTGTATGGAAGTGAAGTTGAGGGATGTGGTGTGAGAGGCAGACCACCAGTTAGATGGCAGAACAGAGTGGAAGAGTATGTAAAGGAGAGAAACACGAGGGGGAGGGGAGGGCTGGACCAAGTAAGGAGGGAGTGTTGGAACAGGGAAAGATGGAGACTTCTGACGTGGCCACCCCCTTGGGGGGAGTTCCCAGAGGGAGCGAGGCGTCAGAGCTATAGATAGATAGATAGCTAAATAAGTGTATGAGTGTGAGGAGGATTATAATGATGGGCGACATGAATGTGAAAGTAGGAAGCACTGTTGGTAAATAGGGTGTGGAAGGAGTGAATGAGAATGGGTGAGTATCTGGTAGACATCTGTGCTGAGAGGGGATTGTTCTTAGCCAACACCTTTGAGCACAACATGATACACTGATATACATGAAGAAAGGATGATAGAGGAGAACAAGAGAGTTTTAATTGATTATGTAGCTGTGGATGAAAGATTAAGGAAGGATATTCCAGGAGGGAACATGTCATTAGAGCTATATATAGATAGATCCAATTCACCAACAAGAGAATCTCCCCTTAAATCAACAATAGCCTATATTATTTTTCCACAAACTTGCTCATATTCTACTTACGAGATGACCTAACCTTCGTCAAGGTTCGTTGAGAGAGACAAAGCATGGACAAGATTTCTGGCTGTTGTTGTTGAAGTTCCTCAAGCTGTCTGGACATTCCTTTGCCCAGAATTTCAGCACCCACACAACTGTACAAGACAGATTTGGAAATTAATACAATGTGTGAGTGACGTTCTACTAAACCCACTCATAATTACAAACGGGAAAGTCTACATAAGCATTTCACTGAGCCGTAGCCTGTGAGGTGTCATCACATCATTCACATGGATTTATTGACAGCTCTGAATCTAGTACAAGGAAATATTGGGCTCAAGGAAGTTTACTCCATGGATAAGTGTAACAATGCTGATTGGAAGTGGTTGTAGAGTACCAGGCAAAAATTAGGCAGTCTTAGAGGTGGAGCCTTCTCACAAAGTTACACTAATAAACAGTAAATTACAGTATACTCATTGTGAATATTTTCCAAACGTATCAACCATTCCCATTTTACTACAATAAACATTCAAGAACTACTGTACTGTATTAAGCTTTTACTACAACATTTACAAACTCCCCACTTAATAACCCAGTTCCCATAACTACCAAATCAATAATAATAACAGTTACAAACATCATCATCTTACATTGGTGGTAGAACAAGGCCGTCATCAAGGAGTATAATTATATGGGAAGCAGCAGCAGCAGCACTGGCCAACGAGGTACACACTTTGGCTGTACTGTATATACAACCAAAATCAAATTATCCACCAAAACTTTCCTTCCATCATATTAATCCTCATACAACATATGTATGACTGATCAAAAAGGGATGCATGCGTTGACATAATGTGTTTTATTATTATATTTAGATGTGTTACCAAATTCTTTGCACCTAAAATACAATGATGGAAGGAAATATTCACTGGACTTTTTTTGGGTTGTATAACACTTGGGGTCCCCTCTACATCTTGACCCAATCCAGTTCACACCATCATGACAACCATCTCTGCTGAAAAATTATTAGACTAGTTAGCTTTTAATTATTTTATAATCCGTTCACAACAAACTTAGATTTTTAATACATTTCCAAGTTCCTTCAATACATTACAACACACCTGGGAGACTAAATAATAACCTGTTGTGTTTTTTTGCATTCATTTCCACGAAGTAACACTCCGAACAAGAGACTAGTTTTGGAACTTCACCAACCACACTCATAAAACCTTGTAGCATTGTCTTGACCAGATAGCCTAAATGTCCAGCTGAATGGAAAACTGCCTATATAACACCAATCCCCAAGTTGCCTAACTCTTCCACACTTAATAATCTCAGACCAATTGCCATCACTCCCATCCCAAATCTCATTTGTGAAGATTTCCTCTTCAGCTGCCCGGGCCTATAGCACCATCTGTGATAAAATTGATAAGAAGCAATATGGCATTATGTTAATAAATGACACTCTCATGGACACACCACATCACTGCACTGTAGGGATCACCATCAACAACGACTCTCCAAATTACAGTCCTCTACAAAATATCCTTGACAGCCTACAAATTTGAACAAGGAATAATCATGTCACCATCAAACAAAACCAGACAGTGGTGATGCATGTGTGTATAGCCACAACTCCAGTCCCACCACCAGTTGTTACAATTGGCTCCCACTTACTTCATGTGGTGGAGACCGTGGAGTCAACCTGACCACTGCCATCAATAATAAACTAGACTGGAAGCTGCACATCACCAACACCATCCAGGCATCCACCTACAGGCTGTACATGCTCAAAACTATGAAATCCCTGGGAGCCTTGCATCAACAACTGAGTGATATCTACACCATCTTCATCCTCCCTAAACTGACATATGCTTCTCCTGCCTCGTCATCTGCACTAAACACCACACAGATGTGCCGGTTGGAAAGTGTACAGAAAAGAGCATGTAGGATAATTTTGGGACCAGCCTACACCACCTGTCAACAGGCGTTAATCTCCCTAAACCGTGACCTGACCAAGTTTGGGGAGAGGCTACCGTCACAACCTCACCATGGCCTGCTGCTACCTCTAGCCCTCCATCAAGGGCCACCCGTCGCTATAACAAATTAAAACCTATAAGGACAAGAACCGACTGGTATAAGAACAATCCAATACCTACTATTGTAAATACTGTATTAACAATAAATAAATATCCCATAAGTACCTGTTTGTCATAACAAACACTATACTGTACCATTCTTTTACATTGTCTCACCCCTATATATTTTAAGCCCCAGGGCTGCACTATATCAAATTATCAACCTGGGCAAATTACTGGGACCTAACCTAGGGAAAATACCGGGACTGTCCAATGTTTACAATGGCAGGAAAACACTGAACTTAGGTTCTGGACAGCTGAAATTTTCTATATACATGTACTTTTATACCAAAAATAAGTGCAATCTCCTCTTAAATTCATTACACATGAACATATTACATTGTCCCCGTGTGAACAACAAAACCAACATAATGAACTCCTGACAAAGAAGGCATTAACATAAAATATCCACCGAAACATAAAAATAAATAATATTAATAATTATAATCAAGACACCACGTACAATACTTCTAAGCCCTAACCCCCATTTAAATATTGGATATGGGGCATTTGAGGATGAAATACCGTAGAAGAAAATATTAATAGTCTTATAGAAATAATAGAATGGTCTAAATAAGTGGGTAATTAAGGTATTAAATCCGTATGCAATAATGGTAATTCTTTCGATATTTACAGATTCTAATTATATCAACTGGATTATTTACGATAACAGAAATAAATAAGTGGGTAATGAAGATATTAAATCCGTATGCAATAATGGTAATTCTTACGATATTTACAGATTTTAATTATATATATCAAGTGTATTTATTTACGATGACACATTGTGGCTTAATTAAGGGTGTGTGGGAGTAGGGGACAGGCTTGGGGGGACTGGCGGGGTGCGGGAATAGGGGGACAGGCTTGGGGTGGGTAGAAAGCCTGTCCCCTTATTCTCGAACCCCCCTAATCCCCTAAAGTTTATGTCCTCCCCCTACTCCTGCACCCCCCAAAGCCTGTACCCTACTCCTGCACCCCCCAAACAAGTCCCCCTACTCCTAACCCCCCCCCAAGCCTGTCCCCCTATTCCCACACCCCCTTTAACTACAACTAAACCTTCATTACAATCTTGGAGTATATAATTATGAAATACGTTTTTGTAACTACTGTAATCTTCTTAAAATATATTATTTCTAAGTAACTAACTGTTAAAGTAAATATTGTAAAGTAACTCTTGTAACAAACACAAATATCAGATAATTAGCCATCTAACACAAGTACTATATCATCCACAACACATTTAAAATTGATATAAAAGAAGAAAGAATACTTATTACTTACAGAAACTCAAAACACCGGTGAGTTGACACAGAGAGAATAAATCGACGTGCGTCCTCCATGCTGTCCGGTCCTCAACTGAAAGCGGTTTTTTTTTTTATCATCGTTGTACAGGAGAGCCACCTAGCGGGCAATAGGAATCACTGAGGCAGTTTTGTCGAAGATATTATCAGTCATTAATTATGTAGTTTGACCACAATGAATTTAATTATTCATTCTATAGCAAAGTAATTAATATAAAATGTCCTGTGTATTACTAGTAAAGACAATTCAACTTAATGATTATTCAGGATAAAGGGAAGTAAACGGGAGCTGGAGTGTTGATTCCTTTTGGCCGCTAGAGGCGCCACGATAACCACACCAAAATAATGGAGTGTCCTATCCTTCTCCCAGTACCCAACCCACAGAACTTCTTTACATTACCCCCCACCCCCTCCTCCTTAGCTTCTTTCTATCTCAAACACACACACACACACACACACAAACTGCTCAATTACTTGTTTGCACTGTTAACAAGACAAGAGATGTGGGGATCGCAAAATGTATAACCTAAATTTAACTCTCTCTTTCTCCCTCTCTCTCTCTCTCTCTCTCTCTCTCTCTCTCTCTCTCTCTCTCTCTCTCTCTCTTTCCTGATTTTAATAAATAATACACTATTCATACATCATACATAATTCATTCACAATACACTACAGTACTTCATTATTATTATTATTATTATAGTTGTCCTGATAATGTTCACCATAATAATGATATATCCCCTTTATCATCATCTTTCAGGTTATTTTATCTGGACATTTTTAACAGATGCCATTCATGTCAATTAAATGCTTAGTAAATACAAGGTTAATATATACCCAACCCTTTATTACAAAATTTTTATACTTCAAAATGTAGTACAACATAAATATATCACATAAGCTTAAAAATACAATATGTTTATTAAACTATGCAGCTGTATGTATGTATGTATGTACACAGGGCCGTTTCTAGGTCTCCCCATAGCTAGAAAAAAGGACTCAAAACATTCAGAATTAATTCCGTCCTTTTTATTGTTGCTACAATACTTCACCACAACATAAATACATACACATCAAATTTAATTAATAGCTATAACATGCAAATACATGAAATTATTTGTCACAATATAATACAAATCACATTTAAGGTGAAATTAATCAGGCAGTTTAAAACTAAATAATTCCTCATGTTTTCTTCTATCTAAAACCTGATTCGTCTTGACTTCCGAGCAGCAAAAGCATCTAGAGTTTCTTCATATGAAACCTGCTTTGACATTTCTTTCTTTATACTAATAATTGCAAGTCCATTGAGGCGCTCTTGGGACATTGTTCACCGTAAATAGTCTAAGTCAGTATGATCTCCACATTTGAAAGTATTACACAAATCTTTTGCCTGCTTTTCCAGCTCATCATCAGCTGACAGACCAGGGAAGTTGACAAGTACACTAAACTTACTAGCAACATTACTCATCATTTCAGTTCTCTCTCTCAGAGATGCGACGGCTACATCAACAACTGCATTAAAAAATGAAACCTCCAATTTCTTCATTGTATCTGTCAAAGGTTCGTCAAAGGCCTCGTAGGAGAACTCACGTTTTGTGGTTCTTAGTCTTTTCGTTTTTAGTACAGCTACCACATTCATTTCTTCACAAATTTCTTTGGCAGATATCTGGGCACTAACAAAGCCAGTATGTCTGTAGCTACAAAGGGAGTCTTCAGCCTTCTTGAGGAGGTCAACAGCTACATCTAGTAGCATGCTCTGTGATTGAAGAAGTTTATTTACAGCTTGAACTTTTGTTAGAATATCATACCACACCACTGTACAAATAGAAAACCGGTATGATCCTACCTCTTCTGCTAAAGTCTGTGCTTCAATTTTTATAGCTGGATCTGCAGTGTTCTCTATTACCTCTAGAACAGCATCTCTCACCTTCGCCGCTTGGAATCTTACAACTCCCACACTGTTGATTCGACTTTCCCACCTTGTATCAGCCCACGATTTTAAAGTTGTGTCCACATGTCTTTTCAAGATTGACCACCTTTGAGTAGAGGCTGAAAAGAGGTTAAATAGTTTATGTAGGTAGCCAAAATAGCCTGTGTCCTCAGAAGATCACTTTGCTGCATCAAACACAACTAGATTAACAGTTTGTGCTCCACATGGCACAAATAAGACCTTGGGGTTTAATTGAGGAAGTCTAGCTTGTACTCCCTTGTTTTTTCCCTTCATCTTTGCTCCATTATCATAACACTGCCCTCTGCAGTCTTCAAATGGGATATTTAACTCTTGGAGTTTTTTAAGGATGAGTGCTGAGAGACCTTCCCCTGTTGTATCTCCTGTCTCAAGAATCTATCTATCTATCTATAGCTCTGATGCCTCGTTCGCTCCGGGAACTCCCCCGAAGGGGGTGGCCACGGCAGAAAAGTCTCCAGTCTTCCCTGTTCCAACACTCCCTCCTTACTTGGTCCAGCCCTCCCCTCCCCCTCGTGTTTCTCTCCTTCACATACTCTTCCACTCTGTTCTGCCATCTTACTGGTGGTCTGCCTCTCACACCACATCCCTCAACTTCACTTCCATACACCTTCTTTACAAACTCCTCACCTTGCATTCTCTCTACATGTCCAAACCACCTCAAAGTATTACGTTTCACTCTCTCAACCACTCCACACTCAATACCAATTGCCTTCTCACTCATACCACATCTCTTATACACACTCTCATTACTTTCTCCATCCCACATTGTCAGTCCACATGCACCTCTCAGATAACTCATTTCCACAGCACCTATTCTTGACTGATGAGCCCTACTCCATGTCCAGGTCTCCGACGCATACGTCAGTGTTGGCAAGATTATACTGTTCCTCAGTCCCCTTTTCACTTCCATACTCACACTTCTACCCTTCATTATCCTCCCCAGTGATCCTATGACTTGTCTACCCTTCACTGCTCTCTCCCTAATTTCTCCTTCCATACTTCCATGTTTACACATAACTGTCCCCAGGTACTTAAACTCCTTCACTTCCTCCATCCTCTCACCCCTTAGGGTTATCTCACACTTCGTCCCAGTTGGTACTTCCACTCTGTAAGGTGTAGCAAAGTCAATCACTTCAGTTTCTGCTCTCTCAAACACCATCACTTTACTTTTACCCACATTTACCTTCAGTTTCCTTCGCTTACATACAGACTGAAATTCGTCCACCACTCTCTGCAACTCCCTTTCACTCTCAGCCATCAGCACAGTGTCATCTGCAAACAAACTTGCCGCCAAGGACCAAATTACTTCATTCAGACTCAACTTCACCCCCAGACCATTCACTTTGGCTTTCATCTCTCTCATACACCCATCCATATATATATTAAACAACCATGGTGACATAACACATCCTTGTCTCAGCCCTACACTAATATTAAAACTCTCACTCAGATCACCCTCTACCCGCACACATGCTTTTGCCTTTGTATAAAAAGCCTCAATACCTTTCAGTAGAGATCCCCCAACACCATATATTCTCAACACCTCTGACATAGCTCTCCTATCAACCCTATCGTATGCCTTCTCCAAGTCCATGAAGGCAGCATACAACTTCTTACCCTTCCCTATATATTTCTCCACTATCGATTTTAGCGCAAATATCTGGTCCACACATCCTCTACCCTTTCTGAACCCTCCCTGTTCCTCACCAACTTTATTCCCTGTCACTTCCATCAGTCTCTCAGTTAGAACCTTTCCATACACCTTCCCCGGTACACTAAGAAGGCTTATTCCCCTATAACTACCACACTCCTCCTTACTCCCCTTCCCCTTATACAATGGTACAATAATAGCCCTCCTCCAATCCTCTGGCACCTCTCCCTGCCTCCAAGCCAATGTACATATAAGCAACATCCACTCCACCACTACCTCCCCCCCATACTTTAACATTTCAGCCGTTATCCCATCTACCCCCGGTGCCTTTCCCATCTTCAACTTGCCTATTGCTTTCCAAATCTCTTCCCTTCCTAATTCTCCCTGAGCATCCTGTCGTCTACAACCTGTCTCCATCCCCATGCATGTCACCACTGCCTCCCCTCCTGTCCCCTCATTCATCAAACGATCAAAATGCCTCTTCCACACTTCTTTCACTTCCTCACTTCTACTCACAGCAACTCCATCCTCTCTCTCTTCATTCTCACACTACCAGATTTTCTTTCTCCTCTTTCTCTTTTAACCTCCTTCCAAAATAGTTTCTTGTTCTCTTTAAACTTTTCATTCAGTTTCCTTCCAAACTCCTCATCCACTCTCCTTTTACTCTCACTCACTATCCTTTTCACTTGTCTCTTACAAACATTATATTCTCTCTTCCATCTCTCTCTCACTTCTTCCGACACATTCCTCTGTAAAGTTCTCTTGTATGCCTTCTTTTTCTTCTCTATTGCATCTTTCACTTCTTCTGACCACCAAGCACTCCCTTTCTTACCCCTCTTCTGTGACTTATACCCTACTACCTCTACTGCTGTCCTCACTACACTCATCTTAAACAATTCATACACATCATTCACTCCCATTCCCTCTCGTATCCCCATCCTTGCATCCCCCAGCACCTCACTCACCCTCCTCTTATATTCCTCCCTATACTCTGCTACATCCAATTTCCCGCTAGCCACCTCCCTCCTATTCCTCACCCCTTCACCCCTCTTACAATACTCCCATTTCACTCTGACCTTCATCCTCACCAACACCGCATAATGGTCGGAGCAATGGACCATTCCTCTCACCACTTTTGCATCACATACATCCTTCCTCAACCTTTCATCTATTGCCACATAATCAATCAGACTCTTTTGTTCTCCTCTCTCATCCCTTCTTTGCCATGTGTACCGGTGGACCATCCTGTGCTGAAAGAAGGTGTTGGCTAAGAACAACCCCCTCTCAGCACAGACATCCACCAGATACTCACCATTCTCATTTATTCCTTCTATACCCCATTTACCTACAACATTCCCCACTTCTTCACCTCCCACCTTTCCATTCATATCACCCATCATTGTACCAGTCCTGTTAGGCTTTAACTCGTTCAAGCTCTGGTAACTTACTTGTATTTGATTTTTGGACTTGTAGTATTGTGGTTGTAGTTTTTAAGGTAGCGTAGACGTGGGTGTTTAAGGATTAATGACTTCTAGATTTCTAATACAGGCTTAATTTATTTAATACAGAGAATGACACGAATGTGTCTGGTTATATGTATAGTCTCTCTTGGTGAGACAAGCCTATAGCCCTGGGAGACAGTTTAAGTAATCCTAAATGTAACTGTACATCCTCAGTTTATATATGTTTTTCAATTCCACAGTTGCCAGAAATATATGCACTAACTGTAAAGTCCTATTACCACGCCCACAAGGGCAGGTCTATCATTATGGCTCCTCCTATTTGATTAGCCCCTCCTAACTTGTATAGCTCCTCCTCTTCTCTTCTTCCCTTCTCTTAATTCCTCTCTTTACCCTCTCTTCTTCCTTCTCTACCCTTTTGAACCAGGGGTCAAGATGGTCACAATAAGTAAATGACCCATTCGTGACACCAGTACTTGGGTAGAGATGAAGATTAGGATTTAGAAAGTTTAAATGTCCTAGATGCATATAAGTAGACTAATAGTCTTTAGTCTCACAAACATGTTGTGTTTGGTGTGTATACCAAAGGTGTGTGTGAGTGCGTGAGTGCGTGTGTGTGTGAGAGAGAGTGCGTGTGTGTGTGTGTGTGTGTGTGTGTGTCTCCAGTTACTGTCCCTTTCCTTTCTCTCTCTCCGACTATTTACTCTCTCTTTCCTATTCCTCTGTAGCGGGAATAGGAAAGGCTTGGAGAGACGAACAACAGGATAAGGACAGTTTAATGGTGGTGTTAATGGTCTAAGGGGGGTGTACTGTACGCAGCTGTGTGTGTGGTAGTATCTCCAGGTGTATATGGTGTTTACCCAGAATGATAATATCAGGCTGACTTTCCTTTTACCTGGTCAGCTGATTGTACACAGACGTGACCCTTTCCTTAATGGCTTTAGAACTGTACATATTGCTCGAACCACGCTATCCAAATTTTACATATATATATATATATATATATATATATATATATATATATATATATATATATATATATATATATATATATATATATATATATATATATATATATATATATATATATATATATTTAAAATTTTATCTGTCCCCAGATAATCATTATTGTGGCAACAGATTTACAATTTTCGGTAGGGACTTGGAAGTAACAATAATTACATGTATAATAACATAAAAATCATAGATGAACATAGACAATATCCTCAATACATGAATAGAAATACATTGTACAAAAAATTCATCTTAATATTAATGTGTTTAGCTAGGTGCATGTTATTGTGTGTATTTTAGCTAACCTATGCTAAAGATTCACATTTTAATAAGGGGGAAGCCTTGTTATTTAGTGGCTGTAAAATAACAGCTATAGAATATTATTTCATAACAAGATAATTCAGTCTACGTAGATAGAGTTATTTATACAATACAAAATATGACAGTAGACTTTCCTATATAAAACTGTTACTAGTATTTGCCAGAAAGACATGGGATATTAAACATTTGTACCAAGTTTTATTTTCATCAATATATGGAGTAATTAAATGATCTTTGAAGGACGTCTTCCTGGGTAACATCCAATCTTCACTTTTCCTGGAACAACTGATAATTAGGAGATATTAAACAAGTCGATATTAAATGAAATATATTGAAAGGTGGAAGAAAGTGGGATATGTTGTCTAGCCATTATATATTTTATTTTTCAATGTAACGATTCCCTTGAATCGATTTTCTCTAAGTCTGCCTCTCTACAGTATATTAATCCATGCCATGTGTAGGGTGATTAGGGTAATATATTGCTAATTGTCTATCAGCAGGGAAGCATAGATAGTAGAAATAGAAATTTGATGATAACAGAGAGGTTTGATTAGTAATAGATATGAATTACATGCATATAGTGCCTGAATTGCTTCAAAGCAAGTGGAAAGTTCGCATCTTTTGGGGAAGTAGTTGCTAATAAATATGCAGGACAAACATATAAATAAGGACATGCAAAATGGTACTTGAGGAGTGTGTGTCATTGATGACATCATCACTAAGTATAATACTTCTTGGAGGAAATTTGAACATTAAAAGATTATTTCTATTTTCATTGAGAATTCTTGAAGTGCGTAGCTTGTGAATAATACTTTACCTTCTATGGGATTAATAATGAGTATATAATCTTGTGTTAAAATACTACGCACGATTGTATAATAATATTTCAAATAGGTAGAAGAAAGATATTTAGTAAGATAGTATTTCACACTGATTTTTCCTTTTCATGTTATAGTTATTTGAGTGGTATTAAGTATGAGTTGATCTTATCTTACCCGAAGTAAATACTCTCCTAATATTGGTTGTTCTTCCTTTCTAAGTTCCTATACTCGTAAAGCTTCCTGCTTACTCGCAGAAATAAATAGAAGCCTAAATGGTATATGCGAATATTTTCTTTTTATTGGTAAAGTAAAGCTCTATAATTCGTATTTAAATGCTTTCTACCTGTTACACTAACTTACCACGATATGCAACAGTTTGTCTTGTAACCTTTTATTTTATGGGATATATTTGTATACACTATGTAAGTAGTACCAAATAGTGTTCACGAAAATACACGTAAAAATGATCAAAACCACGCTCTGGGCTGTGGTGATGGTAATAGGTCCATCATATATATATTTTTTTTATAATAAGCGAACAATATTACCTTAGTTGCTGGATTCCCTCTGGATATTCCATTTGTATGATACCTGTCAAATAAACTTGTGTATCAGTAAATACTTGTAGCTGTAACCACTGCTCACTGGGATAAAATCTGTAAAGAGTAAGAAATAGTGATCATATCATTCGTCACCATTATTTTATGTATTTTCCTGTTCTTTTCATCTGCTTGTTAATAAAATTGTATAGGAGAGCTCTCGGATTGAAGACGTCATTTGTACTGCGTTGTGTTCCTCGTCTGAGCCTGGAGCTGTTGAGAGTATAGACATAAACATTATTATCCATATAGGTTGATTTGGGCCACATCTGTAAAAGAATTATTATTATTTCATAGAAAACCGATCGGATTTATGTTTGTAATTGATTATTTCATTATATAGTATATAGTAGGGATAAATTTACTAAGAAGAGGAAATTGTTATGTTCCAGTGATATGGATTGGTTTTATTTTGGATGGTTTTGCGCGCTTTACCAATCTCTTTATCCTGTTTACATATACAATATCATCCGCCTGGTAAAAATATTCTTTATTAAAAGTTTATTACCTACTAAAGATTTGACTGTGTGAAGTTTTAAACTTCGATCGGGTAACCGTATTATATTATGTATCACCTGGAGTGAACATTTGAGTTATCTTTTGTAGTATATCGGCGATTGCGCATTTTTCTTCTTGCAAGCCTGTAAATTTCTTGTGTAGGCGATTACGCATCTTCTTCCTTGCAAGCCTGTAGATTTCTTGTGTAAATTTCTTGTGTAGGCGATTACGCATCTTCTTCCTTGCAAGCCTGTAGATTTGTTTTGTACATCATGATGAATTTGTTGAACTGCAACTCACTGTTGTTCAGCGAAGTTGTCCTTGTTGTAGCATGGCTTCTGTGTGGCAATTTTTTTTTATATCATATAATTATATGAAAGACGTTTCTTGTACGCCATATAGTATTTGATTAGGAGTTTTTCCTTTTATTTCAATGTTTTGTAGTATTCCTAGACTGTCATTTTGATGCAGTCTTTCCATGTGGAGGGATTTCCATTGTTTCTGTGCCACCAAGTACTTGTAGTATTTTACGGTTTTGCCGTATTGTTAACCATTAGCTGCTGGGAGATATGGGGAGATATGGTTATACAAACGTTTGCTTTAATATAGTAGAATTTGGATATCTTTATAATATCGGGACATGTATATAATGGGCATAATAATTTGAGATTAAATATATGTGCACGTATTATTTGCGGTTTTTATCATATAGTGGTGCCGCCACTAAATATCTAGAAAATGGTTAACCATAGGTAATGTTTTATTTATGCCCTGTTTTGTAATTGGTAAGGAAAGTAGAATTATTCCTATTATGTCTCCTGATTCGTCCAGGATTATATTCCTGTCATGGAGCATTGCATGTTTCGCACTGAGCGATATATATGTTTTATCATCTACCCATAGTTTATGTTGATAATATATTATATGGAGATTGTTTTGATCTTTCTCCCAGGATGTCCTGTTGTATTTTGATAAAAGGGTAAGTAACACTGAGGGAAGTATTATTTAATGTATCATTTTCATTGGTTTACAAGTCACATTTATTAAGTTTTTTTTTTTTTTTGTAAAATCTTATCATAATGGGAAAAGTTATTTACGTGACTGTATATCTCGTCCATTATTTTCATCCTCAGAGTTAAATAATGTCTTAGTATATTTTAGCATAGAAATTGCTAATGTTTATGAACCACATTAAAGTATAAGTATAAAGTAAAGTATGACTTTGGAAGTAAATGACAAGATGACTGTTTAAGGGATTTGCTATTTTATCTAATCATCCTTGAAGATAGTTAATATCAATATGTGGGAGAAATTCCTTAATGGTTAGATAATATCTGGATAATTTTCACACTAAGGTTTGAGATTATAGTAAGCCAAGAATATATTTGTGATTCACGATTATTTGTAAAGGATAGCCTAATACGATTTTTCTAGAAGTACGAATTGCCCCTAACATTATTTGCTAACTTTTCCTGGTCTGCTACAGAGTAACAAGTTTCCTGTGCATTAAATATTCTTTATGTATAAATACATACCTGACATAGAACTTAGCTATATCTTACATAAGTACAGTGCCTAAGCCTACTGAAGAAGCATCTGTACACGTGATATTATTATTAAGGTAATGAATAGGATGGAAATGCATGAATTGAAGCTGACATTAATTAACCTTTATTTACTTTTCTGACTTCCATACACATCTGTCATTCTCCTGAGGAGATTATTTAGGAATAATTTTCTTTACAATGATTCTATATACGAACATATATCCAAGAGTGATTTACGTTAGTTAACTTTCATTGTTCGTATTTTATGCTATTGTGTATGGAACTCAGTGGTGGTTAATGTATAACCTATAATTATAATATGCTGGTTATAAATTGAAACATATGTTATTAAAGTTTGAGGCCTACCTAATGTAATCTCAGTTTAACTTCTCTTATTGTTAATTATTGTGATTGTACCTCATTAGAAAAATAATTAAATTGTCTAGCTAAGCGCTGACTACGTGATTAATAACACTAACATGAAAATTGAACATATGCTGATATGTGGATGGAGCATTACCTAACCCAAATGGTCTACGAATGTATTCATTATAACCATGGGACGTATTAAATATAGTAAAGGAATGACTTTCTAATGCTACTTGCCAGTTTCCACTGACCAAGTTGAATATGTAAAATATAAAATGTTTTGTTTGACCAATGTTAGACAAACATTTTGTTAAAAGAGGGAAGGGATATTTATATTTACTTGTCGCATTATATTTTCTGTAAAGAATTACTGGCTTAAATTCACCATTATTTTTTGAAACAAAATTATTTGACTATTAAAAGGGGGGTATTAGAATCTTAATAATACTCTCATCCAACATAACTTTCTGCCTAGTATGAGGTACGGTAGTCTATATGCTTATTTATAAATAGGTTTTTCCTAAAAATTTTACCAGGTAGGGCAATCGTATTTTGATATGTGGCTAGGATTTTAATAAAATTATCACGATAAATTGGAAAATCTCGATTCCTGACAAAATTTCTACGTTTCTCCCTTATATGATTATCTTTTAACTCTTCGGTTAAAATTGATATAATATTTCCTTGTGGTATTTTAGTCTAACTTCCATCTTGTACAGATCACATAAATATGTCCTTTTCTTTACCTGATTATTGGTAGATGATTTCTTAAAGATATAGATAATAGCAATATTTTTATCCTTTACATTAGTTAAAGTAGATACATTCCCAGGTTATTTTCCCAGACTCTACTATGGATAGAACACTAATATGTGGTTGTAACATGAGATGGAATCTTTACCTTCACTTTATGGACGAAATTTAGTGGTAATATAGTATTATCTGCAGTAGGCCTTTATGATAATGGAATAGTTCCCGTTTTTCTTTCAATACATATATATATGAATTTATATTTTGGCCTGGACAATCCTGTATTAAAATACATTAATACCTAAAATGTATTATTTTATGTTTAGGGCATCTTATAATGGGTATTTAGTTAGTTTCCTTGTCTAACTGTACAGGAAGGGTTTAGTGTCCCTAGTACCTGTCATTTATCGTTCAATCTAATTTGCACCATTTGTTAAAGGAATCATCCGATAACAAGGAAACTGTTGGTCCTGTGTCTATTATTAATGAATTATTACATGTGATACTTAAGACAGGGATTATTATTATATTATAGGTATTTACGACGACAGGGCCTACAATATTTATATATTTATGGGGTTATTGATGCCATTTTAATATTGTGGTGGTCTCGTTTCATACATCATGTTTCGATTGTGCAAGCTTTGTTTCTTTATGTTAAGGATCATATGTTCATTTAAGGAATACGAATTTGACTCTTGTGAATGACAGTTTTATGCTTAAATTTCCCATTATTTCCTGTAGATTTATTAATATAACATTCACTGGTCCTATGCATATATTCGTTACAATGTTTGCAACGTTGGCCGTGTGAATCCCCTTGAGTTATGGTATCAAAATTATAATTCTTCTTACCCCTGAAGTGAGTTGAATGTAATACATGATGCATGATTTGAGATTTCTTCGAATTTATTTCTATCGATCCTGATGATGCAAGTGCTTTTGCTAGTTCCCTTGTATTGCCATTCCTTGTTTTAATCTTTCTTTGAACCCTTGACACTGAATTACGTACTTTATTATCCCCATAAACATTAATAAGTGACTGTCTAAATGTGGCATATGACGTTAAATTGTTTGAATTAGAAAAAGCACTTGTGTTTAACCTAGAACTGGCTGGACTAACCTGTGCAATATACTCTCTTACCGATGCTATCTTATGTTCGTCCTGCTCTATATTCGCTTTGCAAAATATCTTCTCCAAATGACGCAAGAAGAGATGAATCCCATATGTTGGATTATCTCCCTTAGAATGCTTTGCATGAGAAATGGTGATAGGTAAGAGTTTCATTGTTAGCTTAGAAGTGATTGTGGAATCAGTATTTGTTAGATGATGAGCAGAGACGATAGGAGATTGTAGAGGAGTAGTCATTGTTAGTGATAATACAGGATGATATTAGTAGACAGATTTAGTATTTAATGGGGTTATGGTTGGAGAAGAAGAAAATGTACTCGTATGTGTTGGCACCACAACGAGACTTAAGGGAGGCAGGGGAATCTAGCTCAGAGGGTAATTAATCATTATCAGGGATATTCGAAGTTATTGCGATACCTTTAGATTAATGGGGAAGAATTCTTTACTTTGTTTTAATTTGGCACTTCTTTTTTTTTTCTTTCTGGGCTTTAATGAGGAAACCTAATTTTATCCTAACATGTTCGTAGACAAGTGAAAAAAAAAATGTAATGTAACATGTAATGTGTACCTACTTTTATGACTTTAGTTGCAACGATGATGACGACGAGTTGACGTCTAGGTGTGGTGTTGTGACGAGTCTTGAAGTGATGAGTAAGTTAGCTCGCACACTAACACACTAGTAGTCGTTCTTGGAGTGAAGATGATGAATGTTGACTTGCCTTTTACGAGAGAATTTACGTAACAAGGTGTCAGCTTGGAGAATGGAGATGATGACGTGATAACGTTGTCCTACGTTCCAGGGACGCTCGTGTGATGAAGTGATGACGTTGTTGTCCTTACGTTCCAGGGACGCTCTTGTGGTAGAGATGAAGGGATGGCGTTGTCCTTACGAGAGAATTTACGTACAGGGACGCCTGGGGTAATGATGATTGATTGTTGTGAAGTAGATGAGGTCCCCTTGTAGGTCTAGTTGCAGTTATGTTGAAGTAGGTGGCTCTTGTAGGTGATGAATTTGTGGGTTATCTTTGTCGTTAGAGGTTGCAAGATTATTCCCACTGAAGAAATTATTTGAGAGAATTTACAAATAAAATCTTCAACTTGTCTTGAACTATGTTATTCACTGTCTCCCGTGAAGTCTACCTTTTTGCAATCTTGCTGTTGCTACACCGCTGTCACCAATGTACCAGTCCTGTTAGGCTTTAACTCGTTCAAGCTCTGGTAACTTACTTGTATTTGATTTTTGGACTTGTAGTATTGTGGTTGTAGTTTTTAAGGTAGCGTAGACGTGGGTGTTTAAGGATTAATGACTTCTAGATTTCTAATACAGGCTTAATTTATTTAATACAGAGAATGACACGAATGTGTCTGGTTATATGTATAGTCTCTCTTGGTGAGACAAGCCTATAGCCCTGGGAGACAGTTTAAGTAATCCTAAATGTAACTGTACATCCTCAGTTTATATATGTTTTTCAATTCCACAGTTGCCAGAAATATATGCACTAACTGTAAAGTCCTATTACCACGCCCACAAGGGCAGGTCTATCATTATGGCTCCTCCTATTTGATTAGCCCCTCCTAACTTGTATAGCTCCTCCTCTTCTCTTCTTCCCTTCTCTTAATTCCTCTCTTTACCCTCTCTTCTTCCTTCTCTACCCTTTTGAACCAGGGGTCAAGATGGTCACAATAAGTAAATGACCCATTCGTGACACCAGTACTTGGGTAGAGATGAAGATTAGGATTTAGAAAGTTTAAATGTCCTAGATGCATATAAGTAGACTAATAGTCTTTAGTCTCACAAACATGTTGTGTTTGGTGTGTATACCAAAGGTGTGTGTGAGTGCGTGAGTGCGTGTGTGTGTGAGAGAGAGTGCGTGTGTGTGTGTGTGTGTGTGTGTGTGTGTCTCCAGTTACTGTCCCTTTCCTTTCTCTCTCTCCGACTATTTACTCTCTCTTTCCTATTCCTCTGTAGCGGGAATAGGAAAGGCTTGGAGAGACGAACAACAGGATAAGGACAGTTTAATGGTGGTGTTAATGGTCTAAGGGGGGTGTACTGTACGCAGCTGTGTGTGTGGTAGTATCTCCAGGTGTATATGGTGTTTACCCAGAATGATAATATCAGGCTGACTTTCCTTTTACCTGGTCAGCTGATTGTACACAGACGTGACCCTTTCCTTAATGGCTTTAGAACTGTACATATTGCTCGAACCACGCTATCCAAATTTTACATATATATATATATATATATATATATATATATATATATATATATATATATATATATATATATATATATATATATATATATATATATATATATATATTTAAAATTTTATCTGTCCCCAGATAATCATTATTGTGGCAACAGATTTACAATTTTCGGTAGGGACTTGGAAGTAACAATAATTACATGTATTATAACATAAAAATCATAGATGAACATAGACAATATCCTCAATAAATGAATAGAAATACATTGTACAAAAATTTCATCTTAATATTAATGTGTTTAGCTAGGTGCATGTTATTGTGTGTATTTTAGCTAACCTATGCTAAAGATTCACATTTTAATAAGGGGGAAGCCTTGTTATTTAGTGGCTGTAAAATAACAGCTATAGAATATTATTTCATAACAAGATAATTCAGTCTACGTAGATAGAGTTATTTATACAATACAAAATATGACAGTAGACTTTCCTATATAAAACTGTTACTAGTATTTGCCAGAAAGACATGGGATATTAAACATTTGTACCAAGTTTTATTTTCATCAATATATGGAGTAATTAAATGATCTTTGAAGGACGTCTTCCTGGGTAACATCCAATCTTCACTTTTCCTGGAACAACTGATAATTAGGAGATATTAAACAAGTCGATATTAAATGAAATATATTGAAAGGTGGAAGAAAGTGGGATATGTTGTCTAGCCATTATATATTTTATTTTTCAATGTAACGATTCCCTTGAATCGATTTTCTCTGAGTCTGCCTCTCTACAGTATATTAATCCATGCCATGTGTAGGGTGATTAGGGTAATATATTGCTAATTGTCTATCAGCAGGGAAGCATAGATAGTAGAAATAGAAATTTGATGATAACAGAGAGGTTTGATTAGTAATAGATATGAATTACATGCATATAGTGCCTGAATTGCTTCAAAGCAAGTGGAAAGTTCGCATCTTTTGGGGAAGTAGTTGCTAATAAATATGCAGGACAAACATATAAATAAGGACATGCAAAATGGTACTTGAGGAGTGTGTGTCATTGATGACATCATCACTAAGTATAATACTTCTTGGAGGAAATTTGAACATTAAAAGATTATTTCTATTTTCATTGAGAATTCTTGAAGTGCGTAGCTTGTGAATAATACTTTACCTTCTATGGGATTAATAATGAGTATATAATCTTGTGTTAAAATACTACGCACGATTGTATAATAATATTTCAAATAGGTAGAAGAAAGATATTTAGTAAGATAGTATTTCACACTGATTTTTCCTTTTCATGTTATAGTTATTTGAGTGGTATTAAGTATGAGTTGATCTTATCTTACCCGAAGTAAATACTCTCCTAATAATGGTTGTTCTTCCTTTCTAAGTTCCTATACTCGTAAAGCTTCCTGCTTACCCGCAGAAATAAAATAGAAGCCTAAATGGTATATGCGAATATTTTCTTTTTATTGGTAAAGTAAAGCTCTATAATTCGTATTTAAATGCTTTCTACCTGTTACACTAACTTACCACGATATGCAACAGTTTGTCTTGTAACCTTTTATTTTATGGGATATATTTGTATACACTATGTAAGTAGTACCAAATAGTGTTCACGAAAATACACGTAAAAATGATCAAAACCACGCTCTGGGCTGTGGTGATGGTAATAGGTCCATCATATATATATTTTTTTTATAATAAGCGAACAATATTACCTTAGTTGCTGGATTCCCTCTGGATATTCCATTTGTATGATACCTGTCAAATAAACTTGTGTATCAGTAAATACTTGTAGCTGTAACCACTGCTCACTGGGATAAAATCTGTAAAGAGTAAGAAATAGTGATCATATCATTCGTCACCATTATTTTATGTATTTTCCTGTTCTTTTCATCTGCTTGTTAATAAAATTGTATAGGAGAGCTCTCGGATTGAAGACGTCATTTGTACTGCGTTGTGTTCCTCGTCTGAGCCTGGAGCTGTTGAGAGTATAGACATAAACATTATTATCCATATAGGTTGATTTGGGCCACATCTGTAAAAGAATTATTATTATTTCATAGAAAACCGATCGGATTTATGTTTGTAATTGATTATTTTATTATATAGTATATAGTATATAGTAGGGATAAATTTACTAAGAAGAGGAAATTGTTATGTTCCAGTGATATGGATTGGTTTTATTTTGGATGGTTTTGCGCGCTTTACCAATCTCTTTATCCTGTTTACATATACAATATCATCCGCCTGGTAAAAATATTCTTTATTAAAAGTTTATTACCTACTAAAGATTTGACTGTGTGAAGTTTTAAACTTCGATCGGGTAACCGTATTATATTATGTATCACCTGGAGTGAACATTTGAGTTATCTTTTGTAGTATATCGGCGATTGCGCATTTTTCTTCTTGCAAGCCTGTAAATTTCTTGTGTAAATTTCTTGTGTAGGCGATTACGCATCTTCTTCCTTGCAAGCCTGTAGATTTCTTGTGTAAATTTCTTGTGTAGGCGATTACGCATCTTCTTCCTTGCAAGCCTGTAGATTTCTTGTGTAAATTTCTTGTGTAGGCGATTACGCATCTTCTTCCTTGCAAGCCTGTAGATTTGTTTTGTACATCATGATGAATTTGTTGAACTGCAACTCACTGTTGTTCAGCGAAGTTGTCCTTGTTGTAGCATGGCTTCTGTGTGGCAATTTTTTATATCATATAATTATATGAAAGACGTTTCTTGTACGCCATATAGTATTTGATTAGGAGTTTTTCCTTTTATTTCAATGTTTTGTAGTATTCCTAGACTGTCATTTTGATGCAGTCTTTCCATGTGGAGGGATTTCCATTGTTTCTGTGCCACCAAGTACTTGTAGTATTTTACGGTTTTGCCGTATTGTTAACCATTAGCTGCTGGGAGATATGGGGAGATATGGTTATACAAACGTTTGCTTTAATATAGTAGAATTTGGATATCTTTATAATATCGGGACATGTATATAATGGGCATAATAATTTGAGATTAAATATATGTGCACGTATTATTTGCGGTTTTTATCATATAGTGGTGCCGCCACTAAATATCTAGAAAATGGTTAACCATAGGTAATGTTTTATTTATGCCCTGTTTTGTAATTGGTAAGGAAAGTAGAATTATTCCTATTATGTCTCCTGATTCGTCCAGGATTATATTCCTGTCATGGAGCATTGCATGTTTCGCACTGAGCGATATATATGTTTTATCATCTACCCATAGTTTATGTTGATAATATATTATATGGAGATTGTTTTGATCTTTCTCCCAGGATGTCCTGTTGCATTTTGATAAAAGGGTAAGTAACACTGAGGGAAGTATTATTTAATGTATCTCTTTAATTGGTTTACAAGTCACATTTACTAAGTTTTTTGTAAAATCTCATCATAATGGGAAAAGTTATTTAAGTGACTGTATATCTCGTCCATTATTTTCATCCTCAGAGTTAAATAATGTCTTGGTATATTTTAGCTTAGAAATTGCTAATGTTTATGAACCACATTAAAGTATAAGTATAAAGTAAAGTATGACTTTGGAAGTAAATGACAAGATGACTGTTTAAGGGATTTGCTATTTTATCTAATCATCCTTGAAGATAGTTAATATCAATATGTGGGAGAAATTCCTTAATGGTTAGATAATATCTGGATAATTTTCACACTAAGGTTTGAGATTATAGTAAGCCAAGAATATTTTTTGTGATTCACGAGTATTTGTAAAGGATAGCCTAATACGATTTTTCTAGAAGTACGAATTGTTCCTAACATTATTTGCTAACTTTTCCTGGTCTGCTACAGAGTAACAAGTTTCCTGTGCATTAAATATTCTTTATGTATAAATACATACCTGACATAGAACTTAGCTATATCTTACATAAGTACAGTGCCTAAGCCTACTGAAGAAGCATCTGTACACGTGATATTATTATTAAGGTAATGAATAGGATGGAAATGCATGAATTGGAGCTGTCATTAATTAACCTTTATTAACTTTTCTGACTTCCATACACATCTGTCATTCTCCTGAGGAGATTATTTAGGAATAATTTTCTTTACAATGATTCTATATACGAACATATATCCAAGAGTGATTTACGTTAGTTAACTTTCATTGTTCGTATTTTATGCTATTGTGTATGGAACTCAGTGGTGGTTAATGTATAACCTATAATTATAATATGCTGGTTATAAATTGAAACATATATTATTAAAGTTTGAGGCCTACCTAATGTAATCTCAGTTTAACTTCTCTTATTGTTAATTATTGTGATTGTACCTCATTAGAAAAATAATTAAATTGTCTAGCTAAGCGCTGACTACGTGATTAATAACACTAACATGAAAATTGAACATATGCTGATATGTGGATGGAGCATTACCTAACCCAAATGGTCTACGAATGTATTCATTATAACCATGGGACGTATTAAATATAGTAAAGGAATGACTTTCTAATGCTACTTGCCAGTTTCCACTGACCAAGTTGAATATGTAAAATATAAAATGTTTTGTTTGACCAATGTTAGACAAACATTTTGTTAAAAGAGGGAAGGGATATTTATATTTACTTGTCGCATTATATTTTCTGTAAAGAATTACTGGCTTAAATTCACCATTATTTTTTGAAACAAAATTATTTGACTATTAAAAGGGGGGTATTAGAATCTTAATAATACTCTCATCCAACATAACTTTCTGCCTAGTATGAGGTACGGTAGTCTATATGCTTATTTATAAATAGGTTTTTCCTAAAAAAATTACCAGGTAGGGCAATCGTATTTTGATATGTGGCTAGGATTTTAATAAAATTATCACGATAAATCGGAAAATCTCGATTCCTGACAAAATTTCTACGTTTTTCCCTTATATGATTATCTTTTAACTCTTCGGTTAAAATTGATATAATATTTCCTTGTGGTATTTTAGTCTAACTTCCATCTTGTACAGATCACATAAATATGTCCTTTTCTTTACCTGATTATTGGTAGATGATTTCTTAAAGATATAGATAATAGCAATATTTTTATCCTTTACATTAGTTAAAGTAGATACATTCCCAGGTTATTTTCCCAGACTCTACTATGGATAGAACACTAATATGTGGTTGTAACATGAGATGGAATCTTTACCTTCACTTTATGGACGAAATTTAGTGGTAATATAGTATTATCTGCAGTAGGCCTTTATGATAATGGAATAGTTCCCGTTTTTCTTTCAATACATATATATATGAATTTATATTTTGGCCTGGACAATCCTGTATTAAAATACATTAATACCTAAAATGTATTATTTTATGTTTAGGGCATCTTATAATGGGTATTTAGTTAGTTTCCTTGTCTAACTGTACAGGAAGGGTTTAGTGTCCCTAGTACCTGTCATTTATCGTTCAATCTAATTTGCACCATTTGTTAAAGGAATCATCCGATAACAAGGAAACTGTTGGTCCTGTGTCTATTATTAATGAATTATTACATGTGATACTTAAGACAGGGATTATTATTATATTATAGGTATTTACGACGACAGGGCCTACAATATTTATATATTTATGGGGTTATTGATGCCATTTTAATATTGTGGTGGTCTCGTTTCATACATCATGTTTCGATTGTGCAAGCTTTGTTTCTTTTTGTTAAGGATCATATGTTCATTTAAGGAATACGAATTTGACTCATGTGAATGACAGTTTTATGCTTAAATTTCCCATTATTTCCTGTAGATTTATTAATATAACATTCACTGGTCCTATGCATATATTCGTTACAATGTTTGCAACGTTGGCCGTGTGAATCCCCTTGAGTTATGGTATCAAAATTATAATTCTTCTTACCCCTGAAGTGAGTTGAATGTAATACATGATGCATGATTTGAGATTTCTTCGAATTTATTTCTATCGATCCTGATGATGCAAGTGCTTTTGCTAGTTCCCTTGTATTGCCATTCCTTGTTTTAATCTTTCTTTGAACCCTTGACACTGAATTACGTACTTTATTATCCCCATAAACATTAATAAGTGACTGTCTAAATGTGGCATATGACGTTAAATTCTTTGGATTAGAAAAAGCACTTGTGTTTAACCTAGAACTGGCTGGACTATCCTGTGCAATATACTCTCTTACCAATGCTATTTTATGATCGTCCTGCTCTATATTCGCTTTGCAAAATATCTTCTCCAAATGACGCAAGAAGAGATGAATCCCATATGTTGGATTATCTCCCTTAGAATGCTTTGCATGAGAAATGGTGATAGGTAAGAGTTTCATTGTTAGCTTAGAAGTGATTGTGGAATCAGTATTTGTTAGATGATGAGCAGAGACGATAGGAGATTGTAGAGGAGTAGTCATTGTTAGTGATAATACAGGATGATATTAGTAGACAGATTTAGTATTTAATGGGGATATGGTTGGAGAAGAAGAAAATGTACTCGTATGTGTTGGCACCACAACGAGACTTAAGGGAGGCAGGGGAATCTAGCTCAGAGGGTATTGAATCATTATCAGGGATATTCGAAGTTATTGCGATACCTTTAGATTAATGGGGAAGAATTCTTTACTTTGTTTTAATTTGGCACTTCTTTTTTTTTTTTCTGGGCTTTAATGAGGAAACCTAATTTTATCCTAACATGTTCGTAGACAAGTGAAAAAAAAAATGTAATGTAACATGTAATGTGTACCTACTTTTATTACTTTAGTTGCAACGATGATGACGACGAGTTGACGTCTAGGTGTGGTGTTGTGACGAGTCTTGAAGTGATGAGTAAGTTAGCTCGCACACTAACACACTAGTAGTCGTTCTTGGAGTGAAGATGATGAATGTTGACTTGCCTTTTACGAGAGAATTTACGTAACAAGGTGTCAGCTTGGAGAATGGAGATGATGACGTGATAACGTTGTCCTACGTTCCAGGGACGCTCGTGTGATGAAGTGATGACGTTGTTGTCCTTACGTTCCAGGGACGCTCTTGTGGTAGAGATGAAGGGATGGCGTTGTCCTTACGAGAGAATTTACGTACAGGGACGCCTGGGGTAATGATGATTGATTGTTGTGAAGTAGATGAGGTCCCCTTGTAGGTCTAGTTGCAGTTATGTTGAAGTAGGTGGCTCTTGTAGGTGATGAATTTGTGGGTTATCTTTGTCGTTAGAGGTTGCAAGATTATTCCCACTGAAGAAATTATTTGAGAGAATTTACAAATAAAATCTTCAACTTGTCTTGAACTATGTTATTCACTGTCTCCCGTGAAGTCTACCTTTTTGCAATCTTGCTGTTGCTACACCGCTGTCACCAATGTACCAGTCCTGTTAGGCTTTAACTCGTTCAAGCTCTGGTAACTTACTTGTATTTGATTTTTGGACTTGTAGTATTGTGGTTGTAGTTTTTAAGGTAGCGTAGACGTGGGTGTTTAAGGATTAATGACTTCTAGATTTCTAATACAGGCTTAATTTATTTAATACAGAGAATGACACGAATGTGTCTGGTTATATGTATAGTCTCTCTTGGTGAGACAAGCCTATAGCCCTGGGAGACAGTTTAAGTAATCCTAATGGTAATGGTGGATGTAGTGCTGTGGTAAGAGACTGGGAAGGTGATGGTGGATGTAGTGCTGTGGTAATAGACTGTGGTAATAGACTGGGAAGGTGATGGTGGATGTAGTGCTATGGTAGTAGACTGATAATAGACTGGGAAGGTGATGATGGATGTAGTGCTGTGGTAGTAGACTGTGATAACAGACTGGGAAGGTAATGGTGGATGTAGTGCTGTGGTAAGAGACTGGGAAGGTGATGGTGGATGTAGTGCTGTGGTAGTAGACTGTGGTAATAGACTGGAAAGGTGATGGTGGATGTAGTGCTGTGGTAGTAGACTGTGATAATAGACTGGGAAGGTGATGGTGGATGTAGTGCTGTGGTAGTAGACTGTGATAATAGACTGGGAAGGTGATGGTGGATGTAGTGCTGTGGTAGTAGACTGTGGTAATAGACTGGGAAGGTGATGGTGGATGTAGTGCTGTGGTAGTAGACTGTGATAATAGACTGGGAAGGTGATGGTGGATGTAGTGCTGTGGTAGTAGACTGTGATAATAGACTGGGAAGGTGATGGTGGATGTAGTGCTGTGGTAATAGACTGGGAAGGTGATGGTGGATGTAGTGCTGTGGTAGTAGACTGTGGTAATAGACTGGGAAGGTGATGGTGGATGTAGTGCTGTGGTAGTAGACTGTGATAATAGACTGGGAAGGTAATGGTGGATGTAGTGCTGTGGTAATAGACTGTGATAATAGACTGGGAAGGTGATGGTGGATGCAGTGCTGTGGTAATAGACTGTGGTAATAGACTGGGAAGGTGATGGTGGATGTAGTGCTATGGTAGTAGACTGTGATAATAGACTGGGAAGGTGATGGTGGATGTAGTGCTGTGGTAGTAGACTGTGGTAATAGACTGGGAAGGTGATGGTGGATGTAGTGCTGTGGTAGTAGACTGTGATAATAGACTGGGAAGGTGATGGTGGATGTAGTGCTGTGGTAGTAGACTGTGATAATAGACTGGGAAGGTGATGGTGGATGTAGTGCTGTGGTAATAGACTGGGAAGGTGATGGTGGATGTAGTGCTGTGGTAGTAGACTGTGATAATAGACTGGGAAGGTGATGGTGGATGTAGTGCTGTGGTAGTAGACTGTGATAATAGACTGGGAAGGTGATGGTGGATGTAGTGATGTGGTAGTAGACTGTGATAATAGACTGGGAAGTTGATGGTGGATGTAGTGCTGTGGTAGTAGACTGTGGTAATAGACTGGGAAGGTGATGGTGGATGTAGTGATGTGGTAGTAGACTGTGGTAATAGACTGGGAAGGTGATGGTGGATGTAGTGCTATGGTAGTAGACTGTGGTAATAGACTGGGAAGGTAATGCTGGATGTAGTGCTGTGGTAGTAGACTGTGGTAATAGACTGGGAAGGTGATGGTGAAATGTAGTGCTGTGGTAATAGACTGTGGTAATAGACGGGGAAGGTGATGGTGGATGTAGTTCTGTGGTAGAAGACTGTGGTAATAGACTGGGAAGGTAATGGTGGATGTAGTGCTGTGGTAGTAGACTGTGATAATAGACTGGGAAGGTGATGGTGGATGTAGTGCTGTGGTAGTAGACTGTGATAATAGACTGGGAAGGTGATGGTGGATGTAGTGCTGGGGTAGTAGACTGTGGTAATAGACTGGGAAGGTGATGGTGGATGTAGTGCTGTGGTAGTAGACTGTGGTAATAGACTGGGAAGGTGATGGTGGATGTAGTGCTGTGGTAGTAGACTGTGGTAATAGACTGGGAAGGTGATGGTGGATGTAGTGCTGTGGTAGTAGACTGTGGTAATAGACTGGGAAGGTGATGGTGGATGTAGTGCTGTGGTAGTAGACTGTGGTAATAGACTGGGAAGGTAATGGTGGATGTAGACTGTGGTAATAGACTGGGAAGGTAATGGTGGATGTAGTGCTGTGGTAGTAGACTGTGATAATAGACTGGGAAGGTGATGGTGGATGTAGTGCTGTGGTAATAGACTGGGAAGGTGATGGTGGATGTAGTGCTGTGGTAGTAGACTGTGGTAATAGACTGGGAAGGTGATGGTGGATGTAGTTCTATGGTAGAAGACTGTGGTAATAGACTGGGAAGGTAATGGTGGATGTAGTGCTGTGGTAGTAGACTGTGATAATAGACTGGGAAGGTGATGGTGGATGTAGTGCTGTGGTAGTAGACTGTGGTAATAGACTGGGAAGGTGATGGTGGATGTAGTGCTGGGGTAGTAGACTGTGGTAATAGACTGGGAAGGTGATGGTGGATGTAGTGCTGTGGTAGTAGACTGTGGTAATAGACTGGGAAGGTAATGCTGGATGTAGTGCTGTGGTAGTAGACTGTGGTAATAGACTGGGAAGGTGATGGTGGATGTAGTGCTGTGGTAGTAGACTGTGGTAATAGACTGGGAAGGTGATGGTGGATGTAGTGCTGTGGTAGTAGACTGTGGTAATAAACTGGGAAGGTAATGGTGGATGTAGAATGTGGTAATAGACTGGGAAGGTAATGGTGGATGTAGTGCTGTGGTAGTAGACTGTGATAATAGATTTAAGTTGTTCAGTATCGTAGTTTAGACGTACGGAGTAAGTGAAATAGAGTGAAATTGAGCGATTTTGGTAAAAGCGCCCGGACAGGCAGTAAGGATAGCCAGAATAGCCCCGGACTGACAGTGCGTCTATCCATAGTTATCCCGTTGCGGAGGGGTTGATAGAAAAATGTTGAGTAACTATCGGTAATAAAAAAAATTAAGTATTTACATAAATGAAACAGACAAACATTGCTACTGGGCTCCTTACTGAGCAGCATAATGTAGGATTATACATTGTGTGTAATGCTAGATGAGGATCCCAGTTTCAGGTGTGTCTGTTTTCTGTGTCCACAACTATACATAGGATGGCTAGTTGAGTCATCACTTACCCAATTAGTTAGCCTAGACTAAAGCAAGTATCACACGAGCAATTCAACTGTCGATCATCATACAAAATATAAGACGCTAGAGGATGCTAGCTTCTACTTTGCCTATAATTGCCATTGGAGGAGAGTGAGGGATAATTATGATAAAGAGGTGACAAATTTCACTTTTAAATATATGATGATACTGTCTATGATAAAGGACAGTAGAAAAGCTAGCATGATAGACCCTTAACCTAACCTCATAACTCAAAATTGATACATTTGCATCATATAAGTAACATAATTGCACACATAATTACTGTATTCAAATAATCACAATAAGAATTGAGTCCTGTGCACTTGAAAAATAAAACAAAAGAGACTATAAAATAAAGACACAGTAAGGAAGGATGTTACAGACATAAAATAGGAGCCAAACCCAGTTTGTTACGGTTTCACCTTCATTGGAGGGCTACTTATAATAACTTACTTAATACTCACTTACATGAGTCATTTAGACACTCAGACTTACACCGTCACATGATGCTCTAATACTGCTAGCCTAAGCTTGAACGGGAAGAGAACAGGACTCACTGACTGTGGGAACCTGTAACACGCTAGCATAAAGTGACGACACAGATCATACGATACACAACGGACGCGACCTAGATGCGCTCCTATAGCTCTCAGTTGGCTACAGATAACCGATCCGATCACAGGTTATCCTAGCGTGTTATCTCTCCTTAAAGTTAGCTTCCTAGCCTAGCTTAAACCCGTGCAAGCTACATATTGTGACTCTGTAGACTAACTCGTGTTATAAATAAAAAGTGATTAATCTAATTTAATCTTGCTAGTATTTTCTCAATCCTAGTAATTATAAAAAGCCTTATAATAAAATCAAACTCCGAAGAGACATCAAAAGACAGCCAGTTGCCTGCCACCTATTCGTGTACTCTCGTCACTTGGTGTAAGTAAGTTACGCCAGAACATTGGTGATCAGCGGTGAGGATACAAAATGGTATAGAAAAAAAAAAAAAAAGGAAAAAAGAGAAATACAAACAATTACAAAGGCAAGTAATAATCGAGAAAGAGCACAAAGGGTTAATAAAAAAAAAAGAGAAGTGAAGTTAGGCGAGACAGAGTGAGAAGAGATTATACTAGTGAGACGAGAGTGAGAGCAAAGGGGTCACACTGGGTCAACGCAATTCAGCACCTCGTAGCCACAACAAGCTAGCCTCTCTCCATCTCTCACTAGCCAATGGTGACGTCATCGACCCTGCCACCTCACACCACACGGTCGTGGCTATTACGTCATCGTTATACTCATTATCACTCTGCTAGCTGACTTAACCACACACACACACAAAAAAAAAAAAAAAAAAAACTACCATACTTCATCACAACTCAGGACGTCGGCGTGGTATGGTACGACATCACTACATCACTATACCTTCTATGCTTAACCATACAGTATAGTCAAGGGAAGTGATAATCGAACTTCAACTTCATCTTACGGGATTATAACTCACAACTCAAAACTAAGGAAGGACGTAAGCTTGGTTTTGGTACGTCATCGCGACTACAACTGAAATAATAACCTACTACAACAACGTTTATTCCTATAATATGGTCAGTGCTAGGTACATATAATTATATATTACAAATATATAACACACACAATCCTACATCATCACACTAGGATATAATATTATATGTACACGTTTTTAACAATATTTCCTCATTACACATTCTATGTATTCATAATTGTGAGTATTAATATGTGTGTATGCCTTCACGTATATATACAGATGTGTTCTTGTTATTTTTCAAGCAAAAAGTGACAGGGAATGAGTGAAAGAATACGTATACTACCGCACTATAACTAACACTAGTTAAGCAAGCGAACACGTAGCTTGGCAATACTAACAAAGTAGTGAAAGCTTAGTTGATTCAACCGAGATAACTAATTAAAGTGTAAGTATTATGCAAAGTGCAACTTCTCTTTTGAGTAAATATTATTGCACTAGATTTAGACATACAAGGTAGAGAATTAACCACTAATATTCTTCCTACTAAATCTACATAATTAACTGACTCGTTACTACTAACCTACACCTGATAACACTTAGTAACTTCACCTAGTAACACGAGATCAGAACGTACTTATTCTACGGCTTCACAAACTAACACTTCATCAACAAAATAGCAATTAACACTTCATCATACACCGTGGCAACGAATAATAACTCTACAACAACAACAATGGCAACTAATAATAACACTTCATCTACTATTACTAACGGTTCATCCCAAACTCATGCAGTGAAATCAGTCACTTGGGACATTGTTACTTATATTGTTCATTTTTTTCTTAAGGTTGTAATTTTCATGTGCATATTCCAGTTACTACAGACTACAAATGACAACATAAGCTTCGTAAGTGGACATAGTAAACCAGACTTCATTGCTAGGACATTACTGACCGTAACTGCACTCACCCATCCAGATATCTTATTTAATTTTCATTTGTGTTGTGAAAGCCTCATAGATGTTATCGGTAGGGGGCAGTTAGGCAGTCCACTAGCAGGGGTACACAGAATGGTTAGAAGTATAGTGAGTAATTGTGTAACAGTCAAACTAAGTAGGACTCTAGCGTTAGTAGGTTCGACCATTAGCAATGCTAAACAACTCTTGTGGGGGTCAGAGTGGTTGAACAAACAAGTAAATGTACCTAGAGCCCTACCTGTAGCTGTAAACACACACACAAACACTCAACCAAGCACTTCACACACACCACACACTACAAACTTCACACCACAGAGCGCGAAGAAGAAGCCTTATTGTATGATCTGTAGGAAATATGGACACAGCCTAGAAAAATGTTACTTTGATAAGAATAATCTCTCAAATGCCAAAAGTAAGGATAATAATAATAATAATAATAATAATGTAGTAAGTGAAAGTGACAACAAGCCAAGTAATCAGTTTTGCATTATTCATAACAGTGTGACACATAACACAGATAAATGTAGAGTAACGTTGAATGCCAGGTATGAAGTCAATAACAAATGTGCAAAAACAGGTGAAGATTTTAACAAACAAAACACTTCACATTAATTACATAATAAATAAATATACTTGTTGCTGCTTTGGTTAAAGTGGATATTCTTTCACTTCCTTGTAACATGGGGAATACAAATGTTTCTCTAGCTGTAGATACAGGAGCTTGTGTCTCCTTTACTTTCTGAAGTAACCTTTAAACGGCTGTTAAGGGAAAACCCGCAGTAACGATGGACTATCCAGCCATCAGATTTAAACATTTAACTACCTTATCTGGTAGTAGACTAGTCACTAAAGGAATAGTACAATTTCCTATCACACTTTCATTAAGTAGTCATAGACTAGAATGTACCTTCTATAACTGTGAAAACTTCAGTTACCAACTGATGGTCTATTGAGTTAAAAGAATTAATCGAACATAACCTTGACATTGCAATCTCACTACAGTTAATTATCTTTCAAGGTCGGCTGTACCCATGTTGACATGTTGACCTCTGAGTCATCAGTCACCAGCCAGCTGGGTGCTGGGGCACTCAAGGGAGAATGTGACTCACACATTAAACTGGCAGGCACAGTCAAAAGTACTACTCAATTACCAAGTAAAGGGTTTGCTATCATTAAGGTACAAGTGAAAGGTGATAATTGAAGGAAATCAAACCATATCCTTAAGTGAAACATGTAGAATAATTAATGTCATTATGTCCATAATTTCTCTGATACAAGAAGACAACTTCATTGAAGCTCTAATATTTAACAAGGTTTATCTGGCAGTGAACATTAAACCAGGTACTTATATAAGTGACTTTCTTGTGTATATTAAACCCATAGGGTGGAAAAAGAATCTCCTCCCTTAGCCAACATACACATTGTTGATGAATTGCAATTTACGAAAACTACTAATGAATTAAGTGAGCATGTAAAAGTAAATGATTTTCCTTCACCTCGCACTCAGCTTTTACACACATTAGCTAATCACAGGTCGGCTATTGCCTTACCTGGTGAGCGGTTGGGGAAAACAACACTAGTAAAACATCATATAAAATTAACTGACACAGATCCAGTATATGTTAAAGCTTATAGATTACCTCATAGTCAGAGGCAAATAATGAATACAATGGTGGATGATATGTCAAAAGAGGGAATCATTGAACCTTCAAACAGTCCTTATAACAGCCCATTATTTTTAGTAACTAAGAACACAGGCGATTTCCGTCCTGTTATAGATTTTAGGAAGATAAATGAGAAAACTGTCAAGGATAGTTGCCCATTACCTGTGCTTAATTAAAGATATCCTCAGGGAGATTGGGGAAAATAACTGAGTCTTTACTAGTCTTGACTTAGTGGATATTGGCAAGTAGAATTAAATGACCAATCCAAACCTGCATACCCAGATGACTTAATTATGGTCAGCCAGATGTAAATTCACACCTTCAGAACTGGATAGAGTTTTTCAGCGACTGCAGGATGTTGGATTAAAGGTTAAGGCTGAAATAGAGTTTTTTGGGTCATAAAGTAAATAGTAAAGGAATTCACACTTTGGATTCCAAGATTAAAGCAGTAAAGGAATTTTCTCAACCTACTACAGTAAAGTAAATAAGGAGTTTCCTTGGATTAGGTTCATATAACAAGTCATTCATAATGAATTTTGCTAAAATAGCCAACCCACTAATAAGACTCCTGAAGAAAGATATCGAATTAAGTGGTCACAAACAGAGTAGGAAAGCTTTGATCAGTTAAAACTTAGCTTACATTCTACTCCTATCTTAAGTTACCCAGAACCTTCCGTTTTCTCTCTGTACTGAAGCATCAAACGATGGTTTACGCCCTGTCCTTATGCAGCATACCGAAGAAGGATGTTGCAGGGCTTGTGTATATCCCAGTCGGGTGGTGAAGGATACAGAGAAGAAATATAGCCTCTCGAATTTGGAAGCTATAGCGGTGGTTTGGGCCTTAAAGACCTTCAGGGAAATAATTCTAGGGTATCCTATCACCGTATTCATAGTAAAAAAAAAAAAAAAAAAAAAAAAAAAATTGACAGGTCAGTTAGCCAGATGGTATCTCAGAGTTTCAGCCTATAATTAAATATCTTCCGGGGCGTTTTAATAAAGTTGCAGATGCCTTATCTCGCAATATATCAGCTGCTGCTGTCATTCCCACTAACAGTGATGTAGACTTCAATGTGGAACTTGTTAGAACTGAACAAAAGAAAGATAAATTTTGGGCAAGGGTCATTTATGCTTTGGTTCCAGGGGACGAAGAAACTAACCTACCGGAGTTACCCATTCCACTAACACAGTTTGAGGTAATAGATGACACTTTGTTCAGGAAAACTTGAGAAACAGACTAACATTTCTTCACAAGTAGTAGTCCCTGATACACTAATTAAGACTGTACTAATACTAATGCATAATCATCCACAAACCAGAAACATATTAAGAATGGTGAATCATGTCATGCTCATAAAGGTAATACAATGGGCCCAGCTCCAATTTTAAATTACCCAATACCTGAAAAACATGGGATGTAACTGGTATAAATATACTAAGCTTACCACACAAGCGAATTTAACGAAGGTAACGAATTTAATTTGTCAGTACACCACACCTAGGGTGATACTAACCGACAATGGTAAAGAAATTACTAATAATTGTTACACAACATATGTGATCAATATCATATAAAGCAAACTTTTATAACAGCATATCATCCAGCAAGCAATCGCAAGATACTTGAAGTTTTGCGACAAATGGCTAATCCAATGCACGGATCATGGGAAGACTGGAATTCTTTACAGCTGCCTCCATTAAAGGTTCCATAAACTCATCGGTGGGCAAGTCCCCGCATTATATTCTATTTAACAGACAAACGACTTCCATATTAAATCATTACTGGAATTTTCCTCCAGCATATAATATGGATGACTACAAGTGCTTAATAACATCCATAAGGAAGTCAGGAATCACCTAAAATGTAGTAGGCAGGAGATGTTGATCAAACAACATACTCAAGCTGTGAATTTAGATAGATATTGCTGTAGGGGAAAATGTCATGATAAAATCCCCAGAAAGATTATCAAAGTTAACTCCAAGTTTGTTGGTCCGTATGAAATAATTGACATCACCATGGAAATAGAAATAAAATAAAAATAAAATGTATAAAAACGGGGAAGGTAGAAATAATGCATGTAGATAGAAGTAAACAGATAAACTTAAATGAACCATCTAAAATATTAACAGCACAAGCACAAGAAATACTAACCTCCACTCCCACATATCTGTCTTCAAACACACACACAGACAAAAACTAAGGTCTGCAACATAAACTAAATAATGACATTTATTTCAAATGGGAAACAAGATTCTATTACTGTTTTTGCTAGGTATAGCGCGTGTTACACTTGCCGAACAAACAGCAGTTACAGCCCAAGTACTGAAGCCAGGTGCGCTTCAGGTGCTTTGGTTGAAAATAGAGTAAAAGTCTTGATAGTGGAAGATTTAGTTACTGTACATACAACTGGAAGTTCACGGATTGCTAGAAATGCCAAAGATAATTTTAGACCTTGGACAACATGTATCAGACTACACAGACATATAGAAACTGCTCATGCTCGTCGTCAGAGACGTGGCCTTTTTTTTTAATTTTATGGGTTTGTTGAGTAACCAGTTGTTGGGACAGCAATGGCCGATGATGTCATTGTCTTAGGTAAGAAACTAGGGGAGGTAACTACTGCCCTAGGACAACAGAAAATAATTGTCATTCAAACTTAAGAAGCTTTGGCCGATGATGTCACTGTCTTGGGTAAGAAACCAAGGGGAGTAATTACTGCCCTAGGACAACATAATAGAATTGTCATTCAAACTTAAGAAGCTCTGGCCGATGATGTCACTGTCTTAGGTAAGAAACTAGGGGGGGTAATTACTACCCTAGGACAACAGAAAAGAATTGTCATTCGAACTTAAGAAGCTCGGCAACACCTACGACACAAACCCATGAAATAATTGAACGAACTAACTAACCAACTATCTTCTGTGCTAAACGAATTAATTGGAATAATACCTAACATTGAACTCATCCAATTAATTAGTGAGTACATAGCAGCCATTGACATAGCTGTTAAGAAACTTAATTATTTAAACGAAGTAGTCATAAGTGACTTGGTAGATACTGGATTGGGTAGAGTAAACTCGATGTTGTTACCTCTATGGCAGTCGCAGGCAGCAGTGGAAATAGCTATAAAAACTTAAAAGCTTAACCCTATATTTACCCTATCTGACGTGGAATATTACTACTCTATCATTGGACTCATTCTAACTGAGACAAGATTCTATTACAGTTATTGCTGGGTATAGCACTTGTTTCACTTGCCCAACAAAAAGAAGTTACAGCCCAAGTACTCTGGCCAGGTACTTTGGTTGAACATAGAGGAAAAGTCTTGAATATTCCTTATAAGTAAAAAACGTCAATTAATATTTGGGAATTACGACCATTTCCAATTAAGAGTAATTAATACCCTGCTGGTTGTAGACAAGTCATACATAGTCTCATCTGAAGATTATACTGCCATAGACATTTTGGACAAACATTCATTGGATGACTGTCGCACATCATACTTACACTTGCATGTACTGTATGTCCTGGTTATATGTTTACTTGGAATTTAGCAAACCAGGCACAGTGTGACCTTTCATTCATAATGCCAGACTCAACTCTTCCCACATCTTACTGTACTTTCAAAACTGTCAGTAATATTTCCTACCATGAGCACTTCAGTACTAACCTCTACTACTACACAAACAGAGAATAAGTGTGATATTATTTAGTAATGGTAAGTCCAACACGTTTGGGTGGATGGTTATTATATGGCTCAGGGTCATTGTGAGATTAGAAATGAACATTTTTCTTAACTTACCTACTCATCACCATAAAGCTTTTTGTGTCCACACTTTCTATAGAGTTAATGTCAGAGTTAACCTTGTAGAAAACATCTCTATAGATAACATAATTTTTTTTTTAGATAACATAAAGATCCTTCAATTCTTAATAGACTCAGAATTTACCTCAAAGTTAAATAATTGTTACCTTTACATCTCTTAAGAGAAGTTGTATTACCTCTACACATCATACCTGCACTAATGTTAATTGTTGTACTATTGTATTTAGCTGGTGTATACGGAAGGTGTACGCTTGGTACCAACAATTATTAGCTCGCGAACGGCAAAGACAAGTGTCACAAGGTAATGAGGATACAAATGTATAGGCTAATTACACACCACTACACATTTAGATAGGATGTATTACCCATAATGTATATTGGACATGTAATATTGATTATTATCTGTAGAAATAATAAAGTACATCTACAGACTGCATGTATTCCTATAATAATAATATCTGTATACTTAAATCTTAAATTTAAAAGGAAATATATTAATAAATAATACCCTTATATAACAAATGTAAATTATTATAAATGTTCCTTCGAGGGCGAAGGATGGTAGTGGCCGAGCATTGTTACGGTTTCACCTTCATTGGAGGGCTACTTATAATAACTTACTTAATACTCACTTACATGAGTCATTTAGACACTCAGACTTACACCGTCACATGATGCTCTAATACTGCTAGCCTAAGCTTGAACGGGAAGAGAACAGGACTCACTGACTGTGGGAACCTGTAACACGCTAGCATAAAGTGACGACACAGATCATACGATACACAACGGACGCGACCTAGTTGCGCTCCGATAGCTCTCAGTTGGCTACAGATAACCGATCCGATCACAGGTTATCCTAGCGTGTTATCTCTCCTTAAAGTTAGCTTCCTAGCCTAGCTTAAACCCGTGCAAGCTACATATTGTGACTCTGTAGACTAACTCGTGTTATAAATAAAAAGTGATTAATCTAATTTAATCTTGCTAGTATTTTCTCAATCCTAGTAATTATAAAAAGCCTTATAATAAAATCAAACTCCGAAGAGACATCAAAAGACAGCCAGTTGCCTGCCACCTATTCGTGTACTCTCGTCACTTGGTGTAAGTAAGTTACGCCAGAACAAGTTTATAGTAAGGAATGAATGTTGTTATAATGAAGGCAGACAGCAACCCAATAAGGTTCAAACCTGCACACTTTACTACTGGCATTTCATCATCATCATCATCATTTTCGTTTAACGTCCGTATTTTCCCATTTAGGATGGGGTTGGACGGGCGATGACTGTTCTCCACATCAGTCTATCTTGTACCATATGTTCTTCTATTCCCATTAAATTCATATTTTCCATTACACACGTTTTCCACTTTTTCTTGGGCCTTCCCACCGGTCGCCGGCCCTCGACTCTCACCTCCACCTCACTCAACACCCCACCTCCGCTCTTCTCACATGTCCAATTTCAATTAAACTGGAAGATCATCAAAATCCTGACAAATCCGCTTCCATTTCTTTCTTAAGTTATCAAATTGGTACAAAGTAATCATAACATAATTATGAGTGTGCAACTTACACATGAGCTGAGAAGGTAATTGTTAATAACTCCTAAAGAAGCTTGTGTCATAAAATAGTGAATATCAGTGAGAGCCTTACCTAAACTAACCACATGTTTGATGCCTACCATGCAAATATTATTAATTAACCATCAATCTATTGATTTTTGCCAGCAGGTTAACCACTTTCACATCTTTTTTTGACTGATCCCAGTGACCAAGAATTACCTTTTTCAAAAAATGTTCTTTGGGAAAGCTAAGTTAAATACAAAGAAACTAGACAGCAGGATCAAAAATGCTTTTACCAGACACTTTGATTCTGCTATGAGGATTCATTCAGCATATACCTTATATTCTCCATCTAAGTAGGAATTTCCATACCATATAATACATGGGGCAGCCCTTTCTACCACATTATTTTCCCCTCCCTTCCTGATAAAGGACTGTAGTTTTTCTTTCAAGTTCCTGTGAAGAAGCAGCAAAGCAACACACTGCATAGCATCTGAAATTAATAATGTAATGTCAAAAAATACCAATCTAAATAGCCTATCTGACTTTTCTTGAATGAGCACATGCATTCACATTGTGTGGGTGCTGCCTGAGTTCACATCTCTGTGCAGACCTGTATAAGCTCAGGACTGAGGTTTTGAATGTATCCATTCACATGGCACAGGGACCACCATGATATGGGCAAATACCTGCACATACAGTATCTCTGTTAGCTCCCCCTTTAACTTCACAAGCTTTAATCCTAGGTGTAATGTCTGGTAGAGGAGGGGTTGATGAAACCGCATGTGATATAAGAAAAAGTTGGTACAGTATGATCATTACCTGTACTTTCTTGTTTCACCTTAGCAATGATGGATACTTTGCTACCAATATGGGAATTAAGCACAACTGGATTGATTTGATTGTGTATTAAAAGTTTTTAAGTAAAAATATTGAAATTTAGGCCAAAACATATATACTAGAATTCAGTGGTTCCCAAACTGGGGGCCATATAGAAGAATGTAGGAGGCCATAATCTGAGGCTATGCATAAATAAAACCAAAGGAGTTTAGCAGGTAGGTAGCCAGTGGAACTTACAGGTTCAGTACAGGTTTGTGCAATGCCTTGCTGCCAGACACATGAGTAATACGTCCTTTTATATATGATTCTGTGTTCTTGACATAAAACAAGACATGGGGATGTATTAGGGAAGCAAGATAATTTTAACTCAACATAATTCTAATCTAAGGCTTCCTAAGCTGTGTATTCTGTATGATAACCTGGTCTTGAATCTTACATATCAGCAAAGATGTTCATATTATTCAGTTAACGGGTTATGGTTGGAGGGGGGGGGGGGGGCATGGACAAGGATCATGTATGAAAAGTGGTTAACGACCAGAAAAAGTTTGGGAACCACTGTACTAGATGATAAATGTTACGACCCTCGCCTCTACACTACGTGATTTCCCAACTACCTAGTTAAACCATCACTACAGTTGGGACGTCATCTCCAAAACTGGTTTGAACTGAACCAGACTAGCCGGCTAAGCCACGTGAACAACCAACCAGCCAACCACAGACGTGCTTATGTGCCCTCAACCAATGGCAGGGTTCGTTACATCTCGCAACCAATCATCGACTAGTGGTCGACGGTATCAACCTCTCAGAGACTTGGGTCTGCAGTCACAACCAATCAACAGTCAGATGAAAGTCTATATAAGCTACCCTCACCTGTCGGAAGTTGCCGATATTATTGCCCTTCAGGAAACTCATCTGGATAACCGGGTTGAAGACGAGGTTATCCAGCTTCGGAACTACGAGTTAATTAGGAAGGATCGAAACGGGAGGGGGGGAGGTGGGGTAGCTCTCTACATCTGCCGTTCCCTCCCTTTCACTGAGGTGCCATCTAATTTCCCTCTGGAGTCTGTCGCCTGCAGAGTGAAATTCGGTGGTACCTACCTGACTGTCTGTTCTGTCTACTGTCCTCCTGATACAGTAACTTATGATGATGTTTTTGATCTGCAGGACAGTCTGCCCTGTAGAAAATTAATTGTAGGTGATTTTAATGCACATCATACGTTATGGGGTTGCCTGCGGGATGACAGGAAGGGGGAACAGATGGCTAGGCTTATCAGTAATTCCGGTTTGGTTCTTCTGAACGACGGTAGTCCGACGAGAGTTGATGATAATACCGGTAATTTTAGCGTCCTTGACCTATCTCTGGTCTCCCCATCAATTGCCACTTCTTGCCAGTGGCTACCTATTGATGACTCATTGGGAAGTGACCATTTTCCTATTTTGATTAAATATAACAGCAACACTTTTAAAGAGCCTTCAGCACCTAAATTTAACGGTGTCCTTCACAAAGAGTCTCATTATTGAAATTGTTGGGGAAACCATTGATGATAAAGTAAATAACATTAAAGATAGTATTCTCAAAGCCGCAACGGCAACAATTCCTAAGACTTCGGTAGCTAGCGCAAAGCATAGAGTTCCTTGGTGGACGCCAGATTACCGCATAGCACTGTATGAGAGAAATAGGGCCTACAGGCTTTTCAAAACTCGCATCAGTGATGAGAATTTTCGCAAGTATAAACTTACGAGAGCTAGGGCTCGTAGAACCATCAAACAAGCCAAACGAGACTCCTGGCGAAGCTTTGTCTCTACTATAAATTCTGAAACATCTATCTCTAAAGTCTGGTCCACTGTTAAAAAGTTAAATAGAAAGAAAATTTCAATTAAAATAACTAACATCAAGCATAACAACGTCAATTTTGACGAGCCTAGAGACATTGCTAACGCCCTCGCCAGGCAGTTCTCTTTTGCTAACAGCTCTGACAATTACCATCCAGCTTTTTTGCCTCTCAAGGAAGCATCAGAGCTGCAGCCTATTAACTTTGCCACAGGAGATGAATTGGATTACAACTGTGATCTTACAATGCAAGAGCTTGTTCAAGCCCTAGGAGCCTGTAGTAGGACATCCCCAGGACCCGATGAGATTCGGTATGAGATGATAAAGCATCTTGATCATGATTCCATGATCAAGATGCTGCAAGTGTTTAATGAAATTTGGAGGGGTCATGCCTTTCCAAATTCATGGCACTTTGCACATATCATTCCCATACCGAAAGGAGGGGGGGACCCCAGATCGACTTCATCGTATCGCCCTATTGCTCTCACAAGTTGCTTATGCAAGGTCATGGAACGAATTGTTAATCGTAGGCTATTGCATTTTTTAAATTCCAGGAACTTGCTGGTTGACGAGCAGTGTGGCTTCCGCAAAGGTCGCCAGACGCTCGATCAATTAGTAAGCCTGGAATCTCACATTCAAGAGGCATTTGCCAAAAAACAGTTTTTAGTTGCAGTATTTATTGACATAGAAAATGCCTACGACATGACCTGGCGACATGGCCTCCTCAGGAAAATACATGCGATGGGATTACGCGGTAATCTGCCCTTATTTGTTAAGAATTTCATGTCTGACAGAACTTTCTCTGTCAAGCTTTTTTCGGATACAGTCACTTTCTTGGACACATTTGTCCAGGCAAACGGGGTCCCCCAGGGAAGTGTTCTGTCTCCGACCTTATTTTTATGTATGATTAATGACATTCTACCAGCTCCTCCTCGAAATCTTAAATACTCACTGTATGCTGATGACTGTGCAATATGGCACTCCAGCCATAGTGCACAGTTTTCGGCAACTCGAATTCAATCGGCACTGGATTCGAACCATAATTGGGGCCTCCAGTGGGGTTTTAAGTTTTCAATTAGAAAAAGTGTAGGGGTTATTTTCACTCATAGGAGGAAACCAGACGTTCGGTCGACCATGGGTGGAAACCCCTACCTATTCAAAATTCAACTAGATTTCTTGGACTGATTTTTGACAGTCGACTGACATGGACTTGCCATGTCAGTCAGTTAAAAACTAAATGTTTAAAAACAATCAATTTACTTAAATGCATTTCTGGTACAAAATGGGGAGCAGATAGGAAGTCTTTGTTAATGCTATATAAATCCCTGATCAGATCTAGAGTAGATTATGGGTCCATAGTGTATGGTTCAGAATCTGAGTCTGTATTGATAGGTTTGGATGTTGTGCAGAATGCTTGTTTGTGTGTGTGTCTTGGAGCCCTACGTTGCACTCGAATCGAGCGTCTAGAAGTGGAGTCACAAGTGCCTCCCCTCCGTCTAAGACGAGACCAACTAATGTTAACATACTTCGCTAAGAAAGCCAGGGTGCCGAGTCATCCTCCCTTGCCTTGCTGCGGCAACCGCACTCGGGGGGCCATGGCGTTAGGCCCCTTGCAGAGGGACCGAGTCATCCGTCCGGGAACCCCTGCGCCCCAGGGGGCACTGGCGTTAGGCCAAGGGACACCAGGCCCGCTGTTTGTATTCCCGGGGAGCCGAGTCATCCTCCCGGTGGTGCCTTTTTGTGCCTGCAGCCGGGGGGCCATGGCGATAGGCCCCTGGAAGGGCCAAGTTATCCGCCTAGGGGACGCACGGCCTCGGAGGGCACTGGCGTTAGGTCCCTCAGAGCAAGACTCCACGACCTCGTAGAGTGTGTCGGTATAGACTTATCAACAATCGATTTCCTGGTTATAGTAAATATTGCACCCTGGGTAATACCCCCTTTTATTTGTGTGGAATCCTGGTTACCAGGGGTTAAATCCCAGGTGCCGGAGGTGGAGGTACACCAGAGGTTTCGTGAGATAATTGTCAAGCATCTTTCCTATTTCCATCTTTATACCAACGGGTCCAAGACGGATGAATGTGTGGGTGCGGGTGTATGGTCGCATGAATGTCAGTTAAGATTCAGACTGCCGAATCATACATCTATTTTTCTTGCTGAATTATTTGCTATTGATAAAGATTTGGATTTTGCCCTATCGACGACCCACGATAGGATAGTCATATTTACTGATTCATTAAGTTCACTTAAAGCTATTAAATCTTTGAATAAAACTAACAATGAAATACAGGGTAACATCATTAGTAAGCTATTTAGTGCCAATAAATTGATCAAGTTAATATGGGTACCATCACATTATGGTATCTATGGTAATGAACAGGCTGATAAATTAGCAGGGTCGACTGTTGATCTGGACCTTAGCATAGTCCGTACGGATCTCAGGTGTTTTGTTTCCCTCATTAAATCTAAAATTCATCTCCTGTGACAAAGGCAGTGGACCAGACTAGACATCAGAAATAAGTTCAAAGCAGTGATTGAACCCTGGGCTACGTCATCATGGCGTAGTCGCAGGGACGAGGTGGTGTTGGCACGACTCAGGCTAAATGCCACATGGACAACCCACCTAGAAGCCTACATAAATAAAAGTTTTCCTCCTATGTGCCCATCATGCACACAAGTCATGTCAATAGCACATTTGCTTATCTTTTGTAATAAATATAATAATCAACGAATTAAAATTAAAAGACATTTCCAACTAAAAAATAAAGCATTTACCATAGAAAATGTTTATATGATGATAAGAGTATTATAAACAAACTGCTAAGTTTTCTGAGGGAGACAAAACTTTATGACCTTATATAAATTGATAGAATAAAATGGATTAGACTGGCTTAATGACCTTTGACTATATGTCGCTGGTTGATAGCCATAAATCCAACAAGGTCGGAAGTTAGCAGTAGAGTCTTCAACTCTCACTCCATCACTTGCCATCTCTGTTCGATATATCAGTTATAATCTCTGTTCGCCATAACTGCTCTTCTCATCTCTGTTAATGTTCGACCTACGAGTAGAGTCTTAAGCTCACTTCAGTGCTTACCATCGCTGTTCCTATCATATTTGTTCTTATCATATTTGTTCTCGTCATATCTTGTTATAATTGTTCTGCTCAGTAACTTGTCGTCGTTAAGACACACAGTCAGGATCAAGGCTCCACTCACCCTGTACGGGTCTCTTCCTCCATCCACCTCCTCTCAGCCTACACACTCGTTAACACCACCATTACGAGTGCCTGCCAGTACTCCGTCTGCATTCACACACGTATAGTTTATTATATATTATGGTCTGTTCTTTTCTCTTATGTCTCACCAGTTATTTGTGTATATGTATAGGTTATAGTTATAAGATGTCTAGTTGTTTGTCATTTATTATCTTTATTTACATCATATTATCTAAAATGTTTCAAGTTCTTTATTAATTCAACTTATTATTATAGCCGTAGGACTAGAGCCTGGAATTAAATAATTACTTTTAACTGTTTAAAAGTTTTCAACGTCCTGGTTGTAACATAAACCACACACAAAAATTTAACCCAAGCAAGATAACTGTGGAAACTTATCCTACAAAACTTTAGCACAGAAGAATATTTGCTATAACTATTATCTACTATATAACAGCTCTAAGTTAGGGAATATTTCATCTGTACTGTACTGAACTTACATTTTCTTTCCTTCTCTGTTTTTGTAGAAGATGCTGCTTCTATCCTTAACTTCTGAATGCTTTCATGTTCTTCTTTCAAGGGAGGGAGTCTTGTGATTGCAGAGCTATTCGTGTTTAATCCTTCACAGAATTACTTCTCAATGTCTAGGTCCAGGACTCTGCTGAATTCTGCAATTATATGTTAAACACAGAGCAAGTAAATACTTGTAACATTCCTACCATCTCCTTCAGTACACCACCTTTCCTTTTCATGCACTGCTCCACCAAGGCCTTCTAGGCTATAAGTTTTTCGAACTAATAATTAAATGCCGATTTAAACATTACATTATAAAATTCTTTACAAAAATGACATTCCTTAAATGACATTATACCCCCTTTCATTAACTCAACTGTCTAATAACTTTATGCATATATTATAGTGATTTTGGAATTTCTGAGACAAGTAGCTGGTAACTATCCATGGTACACACAGATACAAACACAGCTAGGTGTGTCTAAATATTCATGGTGTAATTTTATCATGTTTACCCAGAAACATAACGGTGGAGAGGATTTATTTTAACAAAAGTAAATTTGCAAAAGATGAAAAAAAAGCTATGGAATTTTATGACAAATATGTTTTGCACAATTTGACAAGCTATTCCCAATTTCTCATAGTAATAGTGCATAATGTGTTAATGCTGCTCATGCTCTCCAGGACACCTGGAGACTATGCTCCAGATGACCGCAATCCAGCCAAAGCCTTCCTCAACATGCAGTAGAAAGTTGTTGGCTGTGATGCTTTGAGGATTTTTCTGATATTGTATTATCTTTGGGGAAAAACATAGGAAAAAGATTGAGGGGTTGAGATCCGGTGAATGTGGAGGCCAGGTCTGTGTCTGTATCTCCACATTCACTTTTTCCAGTGTTTTTCTCCAAAGACAATATCTATCAGAACAATCCTCAAGTCATCCCAGCTTTGAATTTATTATTTAACTGTGGAATAAACTTCCAAGTGATATCCTAATGTTTAATCTTGTTTGCTTTACAGAGAGTGGTAATTACTGGTAAATAGGAGTAAAAAGTTTTTTGCTTTGGAATTCTATGTTATGATTTTCTATATATTTGTGCTTTGCGTATAATAATTATTTTAAAGTGTGAAATAAAAGATAGTACTCATTTTTTATTAATTTAATAAATATTAAAACAGAAGAAATGTATTATCAATACTGTATATTCTTGCACTTCTCAGTCTTGGGCGTTAATTAACAGATTATCAAATGAAAATACTGTACACACATAAGTGAGAAATAATATACTGTACAGTGGACTCTCCAATAACGCGGTTTTGATTAACGCGTTTTTGATTCAACGCGGTATAATATATAGGGGGGATATGATTAAATAACATTATTTGTTCGATTTAACGCGGCCACGCTCACCCGCTTACCCACACTACTTTTGGCGGGAAGCAGGGTGAGCTGCTCAGGCCCGCTTTCTGACCAAACAGACACGACTTGATCAATTCTTTAAAAGGAAGACAGATGTGGTGTCAGAGGAAGGTAACACGAGTGTGGAGGGAGAGCGAGGAGGTGTGGAGGGAGAGTGGGGTGTGGATGGAGAGCGGAGTGAGGAAGGAGAGCGGGATGTGGAGGAAACACAGAGTGAGGAGGGAGAGCGGGGTAGGGAGGGAGAGCGGAGTGAGGAAGGAGAGTGGGATGTGGAGGAAACACAGAGTGAGAAGGGAGAGCGGGGTGGGGAGGGAGAGAGGGGTGGGGAGGGAGAGCGGGGTGGGGAGGGAGAGAGGGGTGGGGAGGGAGAGCGGGGTGAGTAGGCAGACTGGAGTGACGAGTGTTAAATGTGAAGGAAAGTGTACCGTTACTTTACAAATATAAATAAAACGAGAATGTGGGTTTTTGTTGTTTGAGTCACCAACTACATACTTTAGTTTGACTCTACTATTCATACATTAGAGTAACAAAATCCCCAAAAGGTAGACTTTTGCATTGTCCAGGAACGCAACCCCCACTATTACCATTGTTTCCTATGGGGAAATTAAGTTTAAATAACGCGTTTTTTAATAACGCGACGTCTCCAGGAACGTAACTACCGCGTTATTGGAGAGTCCACTGTACAGTGCAACATAAAATTGAATTTAATGTCCGAGTTACAGACCAGGCAGGGAAGTAGCTCAGATTTTATGATACCATGTTGTTACTGGGAAATGCTACAAAATAAGTGGAGGCATCATATTACAAAGCACATCTACAATAACTACAATGTAATCCATGAGTGGCAACAAGGTACACTCGACAGTTTCCGAAAAAAAATTGAATGTCTTCATCCTCTGAATTAGTCTCTCTACATGGATACATAGTGATGCTATGCTCCATGTCTTTGCTATTTCATCTTGATTTAGCATTTTCCCTGTACCATCCTCCTTCTTTCTAGTAAACTAGACCATAAGCCCGTACGGAAGAGAAGTACGATATTTTTTTCCTTCCCAGCGGTGGCAGCGTGGAATGTAAACAAACCGAGTGGGTTGCCAGGCGTATGATAAACGCACAGAAGTGAAGTATGTGTAATTAAGTAATTAGTGGAGTGTTTTTTGTGATGAAAATGTCCTCTGCCCCCTGCGTGTACGTCCACTTTCCATGTGTAAATTCCTGGCGCTGTAGGTGGTCACATGACAATTTGTATAGCCCGACAGACAAACAGAGTCTCTTCATTTAGATATATAGATGGTGGCATATACAATTTAGCATCTCTCTGGAGTATAAGGTCACCAATGGTAAACCCTCTATCCACCATGATGGCATCCCCTGGCTTTACTCTTTCAAGAAATTCCATTTCTGTTATGTATCTGACAGAAGTGTTGCCTCCAAAAACACTAGTTACAAAGGTAATGTGTCCTAAGGGAGTTGTGACAAAAAAAATATCTAACTTGCTACTTACATGATAAACACTAAGAATTATATATTATTTATATGGCTATTATACGCCCCACTCAAAGATCCAGTGTAATAATAAACTTTTTAGTGCAACATTGAATTATTATAATGTATATAATAATTAAGTAAGTAATTATTCATCAATTGACTTACCTTACCCGGTTTTATTATTTAACCTTCATTGTGTTGGCTCAAAGAAGGTTTAGCAGAAGTTAAATTATTCCCTTCTCATTGCAAGTTCTTTTTTATCAACATATTTAATTTCTTTCATGAGGTCTTCCGATATGTATGCATTTATAATTATAGAATGAAAGGAGATACTGTTTTGTTTAGTATAAGAAAACAAAACAAGAAGAATGGGGTATAGTTGATGAATATAGATTGTGTAAAGTGAGATCTCGGTTGGGGTTGATTAAAGAGCTAATGATCATACTACAAGCTGACACAACTACTACCATTTCTAACTAACTTTGTGTCCAGGATATTACCAGAGTCTCCTCGTTGGCTGATCCTCCACGGCCACTACAACAGGGCCCTGGAGATACTGAAGAAGGCTGCCTCTGTCAACAAAACCACCTTACCAGACGACCACGTGATTTTGACCACCATGAACATCATCAGACGAAATGTAAGACTGTACTGTGGTTACCATCACCAAAAATAAAGCTAGATTAATTTGTTGGTGATTTTGAAGGTCTTGGATTCCTCCAAACTTTGCCACAAAACAAATTACCAATTGGTATCACTGGTGGTTGCCTGTTTTCTGGTATAGTTTAGAAGATACTAGTAGCCTTTCAGTTTACGAACAAGATAATCTCCCCTTTAGTACAATATTCTGTGATTACCATGACCTGAAATGCGTATAAATATTACAGTCTTAACTCCTCCCACCCTGGTTCACCAGGAGCGTTCAGGAATGACTGAGAAGGATCCTGAGGAGACCCGATCATTGAGAAGCGTGGTAGTGGCAGTGGTAAGGAAGGCATTCCTGTTGTTGATCACTCCTGAGGTGAGACGGAAGGCCTGCAGTGTGTTCTTCCTCTGGGGGGCCACTTCTATGATCTACTACGGCGTTAGTCTCAACTCATATAACCTCAGGTATCTACTGTCAGGTATCTACAGATTAAGTAACACTATCAATCCATCAATCAACCATTCATCTATCCATTAATTAACCCATTTCTTCCTCTTCAATGCAAACACATCCACATCTATCCATTTGTGAATGCAACCTCGGTCGTAGGTATAAATAATCCCTGCGTCGCCATTGGCTATCACTTCGATGCGATGCAAGAGCGTGATTGGTTCAGAAAGTCAAAATGTAAACATGTAACGTCACCGAGTTCGAAATCCTGCCTCTCCTTATTTCCTATTTCCTGGCTAAAATTACATCAATAGCAAACATCTACCTATTAGTATGAAATGTATATTAATGCCACTTCATGATTAACATGTTAGATTTGAAGGATTTACTTCAATAAAATAATTAATATACTCAGCAACTATATTAGGTGTTCGATAGAGTGGATCAGCTGCAGTTACACTCAAATAAGGTGGTAGCTGGTGGACACAGCCCACACAATTTTAAATTTCTCTTCCTCACATCATATCTTTGCACCCAGGAGTCACAAAGAGATGGGGTTGGGGTAGAACAGAATAGAACAGGCATTATAATTTAGACGTAGGGAGTAAATGAACTAGAGTGATTTGGGAGAAATCACCTGGTTAGTTCGGGACGATTCCAGAATGGACTGGTTGACGGTCAAAAAAATATTCTATTAAACAATTTATAACGTTAATAAATAAGCTCAATTGTCTTGTTATGTAATTTATTTGACAAAGGAATATATTGTTTGGCATATAAAAGCCATCAAAGTTGTACATAATGGAAGTTGATGGCGCATATCCGTGACGCCAACAACCAGACGCCTAGGTCGCGCCAACGCTTTATTAACTTTGAAAGCAAGATATTGTGATGTCTAGGGGAGATGTGCTGTATTCTTGTGCTTTTACGGAGGATATACTTCATATTCACCATGACAGTCAATAGCTAGCAATGGTGTTTTGTCCCAAAGTGCAAAACATTAGTGGAAACGCTCCAGAAAAGAGATTTATTAGTGTTGTGTGTAGTAACTCCATAGTAGCTGTCGGTACACATAGGGCTGGTGACGTCACGAAACGGTGTGAGGTACGATGTTTCTCCACCACTTATTTCTTATTTACCCTTATTTTTCGTTAATTTCAACTCATATGGGAAAAATATTGGTATCTCCATGATCAGGAGTGCCCATTTTATTGTATTATATACTTTGTACACGACCGTCAACCAGTCCATTCAGCCCATACCTGGTGAACGATTTTTCGATCTCCGGACTGGAGGGGTTAAGGGGAAATTTATTGTTGGTGTATTGGAGAGATACTGATGTCTCCTATCTTTCTATTGCAGTAATCGTGCTAATAGAGAATATGTGAAATATTTTGGAAAAAAAAAAAAAATTCCAATTCACCAAAATGGGAACCTCCCCTTAAGCAACTCACTTATTCCTTTCATTTTACTATCTTTCAATACCAACCTCTATATGTACACATTTATAAGCGATTTGTTGGAGATCCCCGCCTACCTCCTCCTATGGCTGGCCTCTTCTAGGGAGGAAGAAAACCTTGGTGTGTCTTTACCTCACTTTCAGCGTCTCCATCTCCGTCCTCATTGCCCTCATAATGCTACTAGAGGAAGGTCAGTGGTAGTATTCCTATAAATGAAGTAACCTATTTATCAAAAGTATGCTTAGAAACAGAACCAGATACACAAAAATAATGGTGGCCTGTTGTTGCTTGGAATAGTTTAGAGGTTAGAGAAATCAGTTGCTCCAGATTTACCAACACTGTACCATACCTCCTGGAATCAATACCAAACCATTAGCTTCAAATTTTGGGAGCTTCATTATTCTTAACTAGCCCATATCATAACATAGAGGACCAAAACAATAAATCTTCCTTTGATAATTCTTAAGTAATTTCTTGTGCACCAACTGATCATTTTTGAATAATTCCATTTGCATCCACTATTATTATTCATGAGTAATTCCGTGTGCACTTCCAACCCACACAGTTCCTTCATGGGCCAAGATGGTGTTGTCCCTGGGTGGTAAGATGGCCATCACTGCAGCGTTTGGTATCATCTTCTATTACTCCACTGAACTCTTCTCCACCAAGTACAGATCTAGAGTTATGGGAGAAGCCAATATGTTTGGCAGGCTGAGTAGTACTTACTCACCCTACACCTCACGGCAGACCTAAGGAGTAGCCCCTCTCCTCTCCTACCCTATACCTTTTTTCTGTCCTCACTTTTCCTTCCTTTACTTTCCTTATACACGTAATCTCTCTCCTCTCTCTTTTACCCCACCATTCCCCACCCGAATCTATTCTGCTCCCGTCCCCTCTGCACACTTTTGAAATGCATATTGTCTATTCCAATCAACTATTTGAGAGAGAGAGGTGATTACCGTCACACAAGACATACAGATGAACACAACCAGTGCCCTACAAACACCTACTGTAGAATGACATATATTTCGCTACCTTTCCGCTTTCCTTTTATTGCAATATTATATATTGTTCTTATTTTTTATTATGCTCCATTCATTACCCTCCCTTTCTCGTATTGTCACACCCATAAGGAAAAGGGACAAAAGATATGCTGTGAGTGAGAGAATATGAGATGGGGAAAAATGGATGAAAGTGAAACATAAAAAAAATAAAAAAAATAAAAACCACAGTAAGAGGTAGGATAATGAGAGATTAGTCAGTTCCAAGTGCAGTGATCACCATATGATTTGTGCAGCACACGCACACACCCACACTCATGAAAACACAAGTGTGTGTGGCTTAGTCATGCTGGATACTTGTGTGGACATTCACACTCTGCGACTGTTCTCCCGATATACTTCAGTAATTAGAGACAAGGGAAAACTTATACTTTTAAACCTTTGATTAATTACTTTATTCCCCGAGCAGACAGTGAGCAGTATCTGACACCAGACCAATCTGAGTAGTGAGAGACTGGCAGGTATTTTTCACAGGTACGCCAACGCTGTAGCCTGACACACCACGGATACATCAGAAGCCACCAGGTCTCATACACAATAAAACATCACAGGGTCCTAAATAAAGGTGGACATTCAATGTTGGTATATCTGGAACAAGTACTGCAAGTACTGCGAGGTTTCTTGAAAAGTGTATTGAATATTCTATAATAAATCAAAATAAGTAGTACAGTTACCAGCACTGCCAAGTTGTACAGGGGCTCACATGTTTAAAAGATTTAAGTGATTCACTTTCTTAAACAACAAAGTACACTTAAGGTACTAGTGTATGGAGGATAATCCATCTCACACACGTGGATTGTTTTAAACTAGATCATCACAGTGGTGCTACATCTCTGAATATGTTTGAGCCCCTGTACCACGCGGCAGTGTTGGCGAGTGTACGGTTGTGGACATGTGTCTTAATGTACACTTGGATACCATATCCCACCTGAGTGGCAACCCGAGACCTATATGACAGCTTCTGGATGACAGCCCACAGAAAGGCTCCAGTGGTTAGAAATGTGTTTTGCCTCTTCTAAGTTTGGGTGGGTTGTCGTCCAGACACCGCCTGCTTTAGATATCGGGCTTCGACTAGGGTGGGCTAGAGACGTCACTATGCCTATGGTATCCGAGTGTACAGTTGCCTCAAGGTATTCCTTTACCCCCTCTTTTGTGTCTGGATTAGATTAATGAGACCAATCTCCCTGTTGAATCATATTTACGGGTAACACAAAGCTTCACTGTTTCTGAATGTGATCCGAACATGTCCAGAGATGCCACATGCACTTCACAGCCACCGCAGGGGGTAAAGAAATACCTTGAGGCAACTGTACATATGGATAACTCAAAGAAATTGCTGACTAAGATTTTTTTCACGTTTTCATATGATGTTCTTGTTCTGAATATTATTTCTGAAGGAGAAAATATCGCCGGAAAATTATTTTTCAAGTAGAAGATATTGAAAAAGAGAAAAGTTAAGTAATATATGGAGGAAGAGAGAGAAGAATGATGACGGGGGTAAACACAGATAGAAGATTAAAACACAACATGCAAGGAAAGCTACAAGCCTAAATAATTATACTGGGTTTACTGTTGGAAAACATCAACCCTCCTTATCATGTCATCTGATCTGATTTGCCAAAAGGATACCATGCAGTTGATAAATATAGAAACATAGAAAATTAGTTTGAACGTTCGTGTGTCTGTGTGTGTGTGTAGCTTCCTCACAAGCAACTATTGTCTGGCGTATGTGTTTGTGTGTGTAAGTTCTCCACAGGCAACTCTGGTCTGGTGTGTGTGTGTGTGTGTAACTTCTCCACCCACAATTCTGATCTCATCACATGTTAAACCTGCTTGGATTGTCACTGTGGTTCTAGCCACCAACAAGTCAAGTAGTGCCTCTCTCTCTATCGTCAGTCAGTCATTCATCACCTCCAGACCAGACCAGACCCAACTACACCACAACAGTTCTCTCTCGTTCTCACCATCACCACACTATACTATCTTCGTCCGACTCCCATACGGTTCTCTCTATAGGGACTGTATTTTGGGACACCTGCAGGTAACTTGAATTGATCCATCTAGCAAATAAAGACTGTATAAGGGAAATGTAATATGTTCGGTTGTAAAGGGAACACTTCAATTCGCTCCACTGGCAAATCAACATCATTAGAATATCTTGATAGTAATTTTCAACTTAGTAACATAAGGGGGAAGTACAGTGGAGCAATCAGGGTGCTCCAATGTACCAAAAGTATAATATATCCCCTTCCCTTTTGTAAGTCATCCAACAACATAATGCATGTTACGTACAATGATATCTCCAAACTATGCCTCGACACCTATTCCCTAATATTAACATGTACAGTACTATTGGTCACAAGAATTCGTACACAAGCTGTTGTTTTCGTGGGATTGCAACATATAGAAAATGTAAAGACTACGTAACTGAAATATAACGTTATCATTAGGTTTGTTATTTTACAGTCAGCGAGTCACTTGTAGACAATTCATTGCAACAGTTCTGGGATAATAACATTTCTTTCCATAATATAGCCTGTGGCCAACTGTACTTCACTGAAGACATGTTTGGTGTGCCCAGAGCAGCGAATGAAACCAACAGACATGTGGTGTTTGGCGAGGACACACACCAACACCGACAAGGACAAGGAGAGAAGGAAAATGACCAGAAAAAGGGAGATAAAGATAACAACAGAGACTTCTACACTGACCAAGGGGAGAAAGATAACGAAATGAACGACTATCAGAATGAGGGAGAGAGAGATAACGATAGAGATGACTATCAGAATGAGGGAGTGAGAGATACAGAAGGGAACAACTATCAGAATGAGAGTGAGAGAGATAACGAAAGAGACAACTACCTAGAAAAGGGAGAAGTGGTCAGTGGAGATTCACAAGATAAAGGTGGCAGTGACAACACACGACCCATGACAACCTTCGAGGACTTGATGGAGGCTGTGGGTACCAGAGGTCGATGGAACTATACTGTCATCTTCGCGTGTGCCTTTTGTAAGTTAATATAATAATAATAATAATAATAATAATAATAATAATAATAATAATAATAATAATAATAATAATGATAATGATGATGATGATGATGATGATGATGATGATGATGATGGTGATGGTGATGGTGATGGTGATGATGATGATAATAGTAATAGTAATAGTAATAGTAATAATAATAATATAGTAGAAATAACAATATCAACAATAACATTAATAATTATATTAAAACGAGTTCTTTAATATTCCCACAGCCAGCTTCACTTTGCCAATGTGGTACGTCTCATATCAGTTCCTGGGCACCACTCCAGAGTATTGGTGTCTTGTGCCGGAGTTAATGGAGGCCAACTGGACCCAGGAACAAATTATTTCCCTCTCCGTCCCTCTCAGGTCAGTCAATTTCCTACAGGTACAGCTCCGGACAAAAGTTTCTCGACTAGGTTGGCAGCATTTGGCATCTTTTAATCACACGCAGCGTTGTCAACGTTGGACGAGATATTAACTCCGAAACACAAGTAGTGAGCTTCCTGGTCGAAGCATTCACTGTGGGAGGGAGAGGTATAGAGGGGGGGCGGGGTTGAGGGAGGTAAGAGAGATTTTAGGAGGGTAGAGGGGTGCCTGTACACGAGATGTAGGAAATAGTTTTTGAGGAGGTGAGAGATGAGTTGAATAATTATAAAAAGTACGAAAATCAATCATGAAAGGTTAGATGAACTTTTATATTATGATGTAGCCTTAATACAAAAACAACCGAGGTAACATTGTTGTGTATACTTTATTCGTATTGTATTCAATGGTTATCATCAAGCACTAAACTCTATAAAATACTTACAAAATAACTGCATACAAATAAATAACCAGAATGCTTTTCATGAATAACCTACCTTCATATTGCATGTGGCAATATAACACACACTGCCATATCCACTGTATCTATCTAATAACACTTTATTAAGATAGTATCAAATATAATATAAAGGCTGCCATAATTCACTTGATAGCAGACTTGCAATAGTATGAATACTTTTAATTAGTCTATTGTATGGAATGCTTGGTAATTTGAAATGAATCCCTTGGTGTGTCATCTGTCTCCGTACGCAAGAATGGTGGTGATTGGCTGATGTAACGATATCGGTAATTTTTTCGTAATATACAGAAATGTAGCATCTGACCAGTATTACGATGGCAGAAATATTAATGCGATTATCTAAATATAAATTCCATTACCTAATGTTATCAATTATCATATACAAGTATTACAGCACGATAAAGGAGTTATTGAACTGACGAGTTATTTTTCCGTGTCTTGTCATAGGGTTCCGTAATCACTAGTTAGAGTAATAACTTATGATTATTACGAACATAATTAATTATCACATACGACTTAATATTCAATAGAAAATTTGTACTGAAAACCTAAGAACCGAACAAAGAGGATGAAGCAAGTTATTCCCTCCATGAGTCAGACATTTCGAACCCATAACTCGAACAGAGAAAACGTATTGCATTACCAATATCCCTTGAAAGAAGAAAATATACTATGTTTATTTTACAAGTTCGTGTTTTTTAAAGAAATATTATAACACCGACAATTACAAATTTACTCGAAGGTTAACGTTACTACATTCAGTCACAGGAAGAAGAGTTGCTCGAGGGTAAAAATAATCATTCCTTAAATTTAACAGACGACGGAATGAACGGGCAATACTGTATGACATTATAATACTGGGTCATGGCCCTCGTAATGCTGGCTATAAATATTACTATTAGTATTTTATTTAGGCGAGTTAAGCAGCCAAAAGGATCCTATAGATACGTCAGTATGTGTCCTTGGGCGGACTCGAAGCTGCGACCACATGATAAAGTCGCCTACGAATCGACCACCGCTGCATAGGAATTGCTGGGTTTTGAACCGTGATTATAATGTCACATTTCCTAATCCTTCTGTTGGCATTCTACCCAAATAAAAACTGATAATCAGTTACTTATCAGCACACCTTTGATCTGCCATACAATACCAGATTTAATAATTGGAAGATAAGGCGTGAAATTCGAAAGAACAGATGAGCATCACGAACCGAGTTGATGAGGTCAATGTTCTTGTCTGAATCTGCATTCACCATATAACCGAGGGATAGCAAGGTCTGACAAGATGTTTAGGGGACACGTTAACAGAGTTGCACTCAGAGGAAGAATAGTTGGTATGCACGAAAGTGGGAAGACCGCGGCAGAAATTTCAAGAGAACTTGGTGTAACTAAGGACACTGTTTATCTATGGATAAGGAGGTGGCAAGAGGAGGGCAACTTGACAGACAGGAGAAGGCAGGGCAGACCAAGAGAGACCACAAATGACCAAGACGAGGAGATAAGGGAAGCAGCTGAGGCAAACCCCTTTACTAACGCTGTTGCCATTACTGAAGACCTTAACCTACCAGTATCAGGGCGCACCGTCAGACGACGACTACACGACCAGGGTATTCATTATAGACGTCCAGCTATAAAAGAAAAACTGACAGAGAGGCATCGCGAGCTTCGACTCCAATTTGCACGGGAATATGAAAATCAAGGTATGGAGTTTTGGGCTCGAGCAATATTTACGGACGAGAAAACCTTTCGTTCCACTAATCATGGTAAAATTCACTGCTGGCGCTACGACAACACAAGATATGACAGAGAAAATATATTTGAGGAAGCAAGAAGTGGTCATGTCACCTGCAATATTTGGGGATGGATGAACATAAATGGTGTAGGAGAACTGACCCCCATAGAAGGAAGATTTACTTCAGAACAATATATAGAAATCCTTGAGGAAGTAATGTTGCCGTCAGTTCGAGCCTACGCTTTTCCATATCCAGAAAGGTTCCTTTTCATCCAAGACCGTTGCCCAATACACACATCATGGATTGTTCAACGCTGGTTCAGAGAGCACCCAGAAATCGAACTGATGGACTGGCCGAGTAAAGGGTGTGACATGAACCCGATTGAGAACATCTGGGGTAACATTGTAAATACGTAATGCAAGTGACGCACAGTTGAGGTTTCATCGAACATATTAATAAACAAACTAGCAACCATTTTCAGCATTTTTAAAAATTAAACTTTATCAAAGGCGAATTAAGGTCTAAAATTCTGTGTTTCCCTTCATACAATTCCCTGCCACTATTCACATCGTTATATTTGATGCCGTATTGGCCTTACTGTCTTCTGCTACAAGGTTGAAATTAGTGTGACTCTCTATATACAGACTGCGGCTGTCCCAGTGTCCCTGCCTCGTGAACTTTCTGCAACAGCGTTAGTAAAGGGGTTTGCCTCAGCTGCTTCCCTTATCTCCTCGTCTTGGTCATTTGTGGTCTCTCTTGGTCTGCCCTGCCTTCTCCTGTCTGTCAAGTTGCCCTCCTCTTGCCACCTCCTTATCCATAGATAAACAGTGTCCTTAGTTACACCAAGTTCTCTTGAAATTTCTGCCGCGGTCTTCCCACTTTCGTGCATACCAACTATTCTTCCTCTGAGTGCAACTCTGTTAACGTGTCCCCTAAACATCTTGTCAGACCTTGCTATCCCTCGGTTATATGGTGAATGCAGATTCAGACAAGAACATTGACCTCATCAACTCGGTTCGTGATGCTCATCTGTTCTTTCGAATTTCACGCCTTATCTTCCAATTATTAAATCTGGTATTGTATGGCAGATCAAAGGTGTGCTGATAAGTAACTAATTATCAGTTTTTATTTGGGTAGAATGCCAACAGAAGGATTAGGAAATGTGACATTATAATCACGGTTCAAAACCCAGCAATTCCTATGCAGCGGTGGTCGATTCGTAGGCGACTGTATCATGTGGTCGCAGCTTCGAGTCCGCCCAAGGACACATACTGGCGTATCTATAGGATCCTTTTGGCTGCTTAACTCGCCTAAATAAAATACTAATAGTAATATCTATAGCCAGCATTACGAGGGCCATGACCCAGTATTATGTCATACAGTATTGCCCGTTCATTCCGTCGTCTGTTAAATTTAAGGAATGATTATTTTTACCCTCGAGCAACTCTTCTTCCTGTGACTGAATGTAGTAACGTTAACCTTCGAGTAAATTTGTAATTGTCGGTGTTATAATATTTCTTTAAAAAACACGAACTTGTAAAATAAACATAGTATATTTTCTTCTTTCAAGGGATATTGGTAATGCAATACGTTTTCTCTGTTCGAGTTATGGGTTCGAAATGTCTGACTCATGGAGGGAATAACTTGCTTCATCCTCTTTGTTCGGTTCTTAGGTTTTCAGTACAAATTTTCTATTGAATATTAAGTCGTATGTGATAATTAATTATGTTCGTAATAATCATAAGTTATTACTCTAACTAGTGATTACGGAACCCTATGACAAGACACGGAAAAATAACTCGTCAGTTCAATAACTCCTTTATCGTGCTGTAATACTTGTATATGATAATTGATAACATTAGGTAATGGAATTTATATTTAGATAATCGCATTAATATTTCTGCCATCGTAATACTGGTCAGATGCTACATTTCTGTATATTACGAAAAAATTACCGATATCGTTACATCAGCCAATCACCACCATTCTTGCGTACGGAGACAGATGACACACCAAGGGATTCATTTCAAATTACCAAGCATTCCATACAATAGACTAATTAAAAGTATTCATACTATTGCAAGTCTGCTATCAAGTGAATTATGGCAGCCTTTATATTATATTTGATACTATCTTAATAAAGTGTTATTAGATAGATACAGTGGATATGGCAGTGTGTGTTATATTGCCACATGCAATATGAAGGTAGGTTATTCATGAAAAGCCTTCTGGTTATTTATTTGTATGCAGTTATTTTGTAAGTATTTTATAGAGTTTAGTGCTTGATGATAACCATTGAATACAATACGAATAAAGTATACACAACAATGTTACCTCGGTTGTTTTTGTATTAAGGCTACATCATAATATAAAAGTTCATCTAACCTTTCATGATTGATTTTCGTACTTTTTATAATTATTCAACTCATCTCTCACCTCCTCAAAAACTATTTCCTACATCTCGTGTACAGGCACCCCCCTACCCTCCTAAAATCTCTCTTACCTCCCTCAACCCCGCCCCCCCTCTATGCCTCTCCCTCCCACAGTGAATGCTTCGACCAGGAAGCTCACTACTTGTGTTTCGGAGTTAATATCTCGTCCAACGTTGACAATGCTGCGTGAGATTAAAAGATGTCAAATGCTGCCAACCTAGTCGAGAAACTTTTGTCCGGAGCTGTACCTACATACTGCTAGAAGAACAAGGACATAGGGGGATGAAAAAAATGTCCAACAATTCTAATGACTCTGGAATCGAACCCAGGATTTCTTGCTTGCTAGGCGAGAATACTAACCATTACACCATCGGTGCCCCCACCATTCAATTATACGAACCCTCAATAATACAAGATCGCGTAATAGTATGTTTGTATGTGTGACTGTATTTATACATGTACATGTATAAATATATGCCTCAGGAATTCGTATACACCACTGTGACATCAGGGGTTTGTAGCGGGGTGCTACATTAGTCTCCTGGTGAGGTTTGAAAGGAGACTAAGAGATCGTGGGTTTTAATCTGTTTATTCATACAGGCTACAAATGGTATATAAGATTTTAGAGTGAACCTGAAATACATGAATAAAAGGATTCCTGCCTGCTACACTATTAGAACCCATCAGGCGAGAGGGCTGATGCTTGTGGCGGGTAGCTGATTCTAGCCGCCACAATACTCCCCCCTCAGCGAGAAATTCTTGGTCCGTGTTAGAGGGGGCGACCTACAGGCGGCGGGTCGTCGTCTTGTAGATAGGTCGAGCCGTGATGTAGGGCCGTGTGTGGCAGTAGTGGTACGGGCGTTAGCTACGCTCGGCGTACACACTAGAGCGCTGCAGGAATATATGCTGGTAGTGCATAGATTATGATGGACGAAGGGCTCCCAGATGCACCAGTTTCTGACTACGGAAACACCTTCCCTCGATTGGTAGTCGATAGGGGAAGCAATGGGTAATATGCTGGAGACAGAAGCAGGTGAAGCTTGCCAGACATATGGAGTTGCATTGCTTGGCAGCAGGTGTCCGAAGGTCAGGTGAACTCTGCGAACAGCGATGCAGAGAGGAGTTGGTGCTGGCTTGTCTACATCAACACATCTCCCGCACCAGTGTGTGGTGGGTACCGTGGGTAGTTGAGATGTGTTAAGATGTGTGCTGGGTAGTTTGCACCAACACATCTTCCTCACCAGTGTGTGGTGGGTAGTGAAGATGTATGGTGAGTAGTGCAGATGTGCTGATTACTTGGCAGCATCGTAGTTGTGATGTGTGCTGATTACTTGGCAGCATCGTAGTTGTGGTGTGTGCTGAATACTTGGCAGCATCGTAGTTGAGATGTGTTGTTCGGCTCCGGGGTCACCTGATGTAGCGGCTAAGAAGAGGTCTGGGTTTACACTCTGGGGTCACCAGACGTAGCGGCTAACGAAGAGGTCTGGGTTTACACTCCCGGGTCACTAGATGTGATGGCTAAGAAGAGGTTTGCCAGCCATGTGGAGTAGATTGGATGTTCATGGTCACTCCGTGGTCACCACTGTAGCGGGGTGCTACATTAGTCTCCTGGTGAGGTTTGAAAGGAGACTAAGAGATCGTGGGTTTTAATCTGTTTATTCGTACAGGCTACAAATGGTATATAAGATTTTAGAGTGAACCTGAAATACATGAATAAAAGGATTCCTGCCTGCTACACTATTAGAACCCATCAGGCGAGAGGGCTGATGCTTGTGGCGGGTAGCTGATTCTAGCCGCCACAGGTTTGTAACAAATAGAACATTTTATACATTAATTTCTTAACACCAAACTTTTCTAGTAATGTTGTTTGGCAAATACTTTAATAAGTCAGAAAAACAATCCCTACAGTATGTGCAGAGTAAAGACACCTTTTAACCAATGTCCTGTGTACAAATTCCTAAGGCCGACTGTACATATACATTTATATGGCTATATATTGATCATGTGAAGGCCACTAAAGACCTATCCCACTTTAACCCTTAAACCGTGGGTGACGAGAAGTCTCGCCACCAGCAACAAGTGTGGAGGACCGCGGGTGATAAGAATTCTCAATGATGCAGGTTTTTAAATTGTGGGCCCCATATGGGGCGAGATATGGATGTGTCGGGTGGCAACACTGATTTTGGACTTGTATGGAATCCTCCATGGCCACCCATCCTCCTCTTGCCAGTGTTGAACTTGTAGTGAGGGTGGTAGCACATATTTCTAAAGCTCTCTTTTTCCTGTAATTACCATATACGTTCGTAAAAACGACAGTGACATTATTGTTTTTGTGTTGAAAAATTTGATTGACATGTTTTATAACGATATCAGAGAGTGAAAATATACTTATATCTATATACATAAAGCCGAAATTCTGTATCTCTCTCTCTCTCTCTCTCTGTGTGTGTGTGTCCTCTATGCACGCCCTAATCCTTCGTCCTAGAGTGAATTTTTTTACATGGGTGTGATCGCTAATACTTGGGGAGTGTTTTGGACCTATAAAAAAAATGTGTTTCATGTTTTTCAATTTTTTTTAATGTTTTGAGGAGGATTCGAACCCCTGGATTAGTGACACGCACAAACTCTCTCTCTCTCTCTCTCTCTCTCTCTCTCTCTCTCTCTCTCTCTCTCTCTCTCTCTCACACACACACATCAGACTGAGGCCTCTACCGTAGAGGCCTCAGTCTCCCTCCTCTGTCACTCTGTGAGGACAAGCTAGTTCCTGTTTTAACTTGTGTTTACATACACACACACACACACTCATTTTTCATAATATTCTTAGCATTATCTTAAAATTCACACAGAAATTCACAGAGAATTTAAATATTTGGTGTCCTCACACAACACCTCCCACGTAGCTCCATTTCGCACACAGATTTGTGGGAAATTCCCACGAAGTGACAACACTGCACACATGCTCTCACACATGCTCTCACATGCTCTCTCTCTCCCTCACAGGCTCTCTCTCTCTCTATCTCTATTTTTAATTTCAGAGAGAGAGAGAGAGAGAGGGTGTGTGTGTGAGAGAGAGAGGTAATACTGGGTTTGGTTATATTTGTGTGTGAGAGAGAGATAGTGTGTGTGGGGGGGGGGAGAAAGAGTGAAAAATAGATATAGTGTGTGTGAGAGGTAGAGATAGATAGATAGCTAGACTGTGAGAGAGAGATAGAGAGAGAGACTGTGTGTGAGAGATAGGTAGATAGATAGATTGTGTGAGAGAGAGACTGTATGTGAGAGAGATAGACTATATATGCGGGAATAAGGGACAGGCTTGGGGTGGGGGGGTTTGCGGGGTGCTGGAATAGGGGACAGGCTGGGGGGGGGGTAAAAAGCCTGTCCCCTACCGTCACACACCCCAAGCATGCCTCATACACACACATACACATACACAGACATACAAACACACACATCCCTACCGTACACACACACACAAACACACACATACACTAGGTAAGGTAAGGCTTGGGGTGGGGGGGTTGGGGGGTGCGGGAATAGGTGGTGGTGGTAGTAGTGGAGGTGGTAGTGGTTGATGTAGTGGTGAACCTGTCCTATTCCTGTGTTACATTGGAGAGATAGAGAGAGAGAGAGAGACTGTGTGTGAGAGATAGACTATAGGGGACAGGCTTGGGGTGGGGGGGTTTGGGGGGTGCTGGAATAGGGGACAGGCTGGGAGGGGTAAAAAGCCTGTCCCCTACCGCCACAGACCCCAAGCATGCCCCATATTCCCGCACCCCTCTAAACCCCCCCAAGCCTGTCCCCCTACTCGCGCACCCCCCCAATCGTAAACAACACACTAGGGTACATACACACACACACACCGTACACACACACTCACACATACACTCACACATACACACACATACACATACCCCTACCTTACACACACATACACACTAGGTAAGGTAAGGCTTGGGGTGGGGGGTTTAGTGGGTGCGGGAATAGGTGGTGGTGGTAGTAGTGGAGGTGGTAGTGGTTGATGTAGTGGTGGTGGTGGTGGTGGTGGTAGTGGTAGTGGTGGTAGTAGTGGTGATGGTAGTAGTGGTAGTAGTAGTGGTAGTGGTTGATGTAGTAGTTGTAGTGGAGGTGGTAGTAGTGGAGGTGGTAGTGGTTGATGTAGTAGTGGTGGTAGTGAAGTTTGTATTTGTTACATATCAGTGTTGTATTATTATATTCTTTGTTTATTTAGAACTCTGTGATCGTGTATGAAAATTCCACCGCCCGAAGGGCGGTGGAAGGGCGGCCGAGGGCCGCCAGCCCTCCGCAGGAGCTAGCGGCTCTTAGCCGCTTCGGGCGGCGGAGCCAGCTAGTATGTAAATAGAGTGTAAAAGTGAATTTTGAGTTGATGTCATTATGAGCTGGTTACCTATCCTACAGATGTCCATTTAGTCTTCACAAGTATATCAGGAGACAGCTAAGGGTTGGTACTTCAATATCCTGTATAATTTATTTCTGTATCGTGAGTAGTTTACAAACTATTAGTCATCAAATGTGTTCTATTCATAGCGACCGCGAGTTAAAACAGAGCTGCCACGGTAGATAAAGCCAGTAACTAAGAGGAAAATATACCAAACTTTCCTAGAACAATCACTTAAATGGCGTTTATTGATAGAAGAACTTAATTCAGAACGATAACGTGAAAATAAAGAAATATAAAATGGATCTGTTGACGGCAACACAGCGCGGGAGTAGCAGCAGCCACAAAAATGGCTGAAGCACCATACACACCACTACTTGTTTCTCGCTAGCACTGTATTTATTCCTAAACCAGCTCTTTAAATATCTATGTTTAGAGTATTTTTTGCTTAAAATTATATAATCTTTCATCTATCTTCGGCTTCGCTACAACTAGCAAGACACCCTGTATGTTCATTGATCATTTTTCCAATTATGAGGTACAACTATAGGCTACATAGATTCCTAGAGATATATAAGTAGGAATACCTGCTTCGTTTCTCTTCAGTTAAGTTATGTAAATTGGCCATTGTATTTTTGTTTTTCCTTATTTTTTTCTTTTCCCTTTTTCTTATAGAATTGTAACTCATTGAATTGTATTTTTGTGAATGCAGTAGATAACCTATCATTAGTTAAATATAATCTGTTATCATTATCCAAGGATTATTTCAATTTTTCAAATGTAAACGATGTAGTGGTCAATTATTTATATATCTGTGTGTAATTTTTCAGAGCACCAGGAGACGACAGACTTAACGAGTGCCTAATGAATAACTCCAACTACACCCATGCAGCTGTACTCGGCTTTAATGAGACCTTGAATAATGTGTCAGCCGTCAGTAACACAGAAGATGACAACTTACTCCTTCCCTGTGACACCAGAATCTACAACACATCACAACACGAGAAAAGTTTGGTCACTGAAGTAGGTCGTTCGTTGTCACTCATTCTCTGTTTTGACTTTAAGGGGAGATTCTCATGTTGTTGGTGAATTAGAAGTTCTGTGATTCCTCCAAACTATGCCAGGAAACACTCGACCTTATTAACTGTTACTTTAGTGAGGGATCTGTTTTGTTGTATAATTTGGAGGAATCAGGTGTTCAACAATTCATCCTCAAAATAATCTCTTCATTAAGAAAATCTATGATATATTATAATCTTCGTCTTTCTTAACAAGTTTCAGATTTAAATCATGAAATAATTTTGCTTTATATTGTACAGTTGGCTCCACTCCCGCGTTTCTCCCCTCGCGTTGCCAATGTTGGGCCAGTCAGAAATTCGAATCCAGATCCATAGGTTAAAAAAATCGAAACATTCATATCCTTAGAGTGAAGGATATGAATGTTTCGAATGCTTTAACTGGCCCAACATTGGCAACCAAAAGGGAGAAACGCGGGAGTGGAGCCAACTGTAACTGTAAAGACAATGCCTCTAATTGTCGATTCCACAGTGGCTTTGGTTATGATCTTCCCTAACCACACTTGTAACAAACACACACCACACTTGTACCAACACACAACACACATGTACCAACACACAACACACCTATACCAACACACAACACACCTGTACCAACACACAACACACCTATACCAACACACAACACACCTATACCAACACACAACACACCTGTACCAACACACAACACACCTGTACCAACACACCTGTACCAACACACAACACACCTGTACCAACACACAACACACCTGTACCAACACACAACACACCTGTACCAACACACAACACACCTGTACCAACACACAACACACCTGTACCAACACACAACACACCTGTACCAACACACAACACACCTGTACCAACACACAACATACCTGTACCAACACAACACACCTGTACCAACACACAACATACCTGTACCAACACACAACACACCTGTACCAACACACAACACACCTGTACCAACACACAACACACCTGTACCAACACACAACACACCTGTACCAACACACAACACACCTGTACCAACACACAACATACCTGTACCAACACAACACACCTGTACCAACACACAACATACCTGTACCAACACACAACACACCTGTACCAACACACAACATACCTGTACCAACACAACACACCTGTACCAACACACAACACACCTGTACCAACACACAATACACATGTACCAACAAACCTGTACCAACACACAGCACACCTGTACCAACACACAACACACAAGTACCGCTATACATACCACCATCCGTGACCCAAGATGACCCACCCTTATTGTAACAGTGGGACCTGACGTGTGAGAAACGACCCCTGTACTCCACAACTCAGTCCATCAACCAGGCAGGGGCACTGGCAGGAAGTGCCGTCTTTGGATACCTCTTGGAAGCGTAAGAGAATAAGTTTACTTATCAGAGAGAGAGAGAGAGAGAGTACACTGAGGTAGTTTGTTTTCTTATACAATTTGGAGGAATATGTATAGACCAAAATAAATTATTCCCTTTTACAGCAAATCGTACTAAAGGGGATAGTATACATTTGGTAGTATGTTGGAGCTCCTTGATTCCTCCATATTATTCCAGTAAACAGCACCAGGTTAATTAACAAATGTAATGGTGTCCTGTTGCTTAATATAGTTTGGGAGAATCAATTCCTCCAGATGTACCACCAACACTATATTACACTTCATCCCCTTAAGTGGAAATGAGTTCACCATGCACGTATGTCCTGTACAGTAGAAATATACTCAACCCTCTTTCTCTCATCATCAGGCTGGGACGGAGGAAATGTGTGATCATCTCTGTGTGTTTTACCCTCCTCTGCGCCTTCTTCACTGTCGTGGCGCCAAACGTACAGACTTATATATTTTTTAAGTTCCTCTTTCACACCTTTGCCAATGGATTCTTCATTGGCTGTTACATAATTGGTGAGTCTATTCTCCTATAATAATAATAATAATAATAATAATAATAATAATAATAATAATAATAATAACAGCATAACACACATACAGTAGGTCTCTCTCTTTGACCTTAGCCATATATTATATATATATACAGGGTGATTCAGAAATGCGTGCCGAAAATCCGCAGGTGTATTCCTGGCACATAATTGAATGTAAATTAGTCAATAACGATTTTGGAAATTCTCAATAGTTTATAAGTTATAGTGCCTTCAAGGTTTGAAGAGTGTGTTTAAATCTAGGGATTGTACCATAATCTTTCAGACACGTGTGAAATTACTTAACTCCCATGAAGGCATTGGAAACACAGTAAAAGTTACTAAAGAATATGACAAAAGCTGTAGAGTGTACAGTCACAGCAAAATTACCAGGGACGGAGTTTCAGGGTTAGTTATCAAGAAATGTGTGTCATGGCTGTTCAAACCTTGAAGGCACTATAACTTATAAACTATTGAGAATTTCCAAAATCGTTATTGACTAATTTACATTCAATTATGTGCCAGGAATACACCTGCGGATTTTCGGCACGCCTTTCTGAATCACCCTGTATATATATATATATATATATATATATATATATATATATATATATATATATATATATATATATATATATATATATATATATATATATATATATATATATATATATATATATATATATATATATATATATATATATATATATATATATATATATGCAGAATTCTCACTTCACCTATTACAAGCTGTATTGGATCAGTAACATATAAACTCTCCAAATGGTTAGTTACATTGCTGTCCCCTTTTGTTGGTACTGTTTCAGACTCTTTTGTTAAGAATAGTGAAGACCTTGTAAGCAAATTAAAATCACTCCAGATATTGTATACTTATAAATTAATCAGTTTTGATGTTAAGTCTTTATTTACTAATGTCCCACTGGATGATGTATTAAATTTACTCCCAAATGTTATTGGAAAAAGTATTGATGGTATACCCTGCAGCAACATAATTAAGCTGATTAAACTATGTGTTAACAACTCTCATTTTGTATTTTCTGGTCAACACTACTCACAAAAGTTTGGTATGGTCATGGGTAACCCTCTCTCTCCTATCTTGGCAAATTTATACATGGAATATTTTGAGAGTATGTTGTTAAGTAATATCAAGGATTCAGAGGTAGTATGGTTGAGGTATGTCGATGATGTACCATGTTTTTGGCCTGATTCTTTGGATGTTGATGTATTTTTGCAGAGTTTAAATTCACTTGCCCCTTCAATTAACAGTTGTGGCTGCAATTCTGTGGCCCAGCGTTCGATCCTTGCTCGGGACACTGTTAAAAATACCACTGATGCCAGAGGTTACCACCCCTGTGAGCAGGGGGTGGGGGGTTTGAGTCGGCTGTCTGAGGTCTTCCTGCTTAGTCAGCCATAGCCGAAGCTGACTCGGGTCTCAGGTGGGTGGAGAGGTCGCTGGGCCATACATCCTTGTGATGCGTGCTATAATTGTGTTTCATACACACAGTGTGTGCTACACTCTGTCCCAGTGACTGCCACTCGCTGGCACCTTTAATAACCTTTAAGTCGAGCAAAATAACACTCTTCCCTTTTTAGATGTACAAATTGTTAAGGATAACGGTGTTCTTAAGACCAAAGTGTATAGAAAGCCCACAAACATCTTGTCCTATCTTCATTATTTTTCCAACCATCATATTAATGTAAAGAAGTCTGCTTTTATTTCGATGTATTTAACCCCTAAAGGACCGGGCCCGGCATATGACGGGTTGCCGCTAAAGCACCGGGCCCGGCATATGCCGGATTGCTAAAATTTCCCAAGGTTAAGGAATTTTCCCCAATTTTTTTTACTCCAGACGTTGGCTACACTGATTTATAGTAGGGTGGGATGCTCAGACCATGGAGGTATAATCTAAGAGGAGGCGGCATGAGCCGCTCGTCCTGTACACCCAAAGTGAAGCAAGGGGCGGAGCCTATTACCCTACCCCCCATTGACTCAAAACATTGCCTCGCCCGCTTTACTCCCATTATAATTATGGTCTTATTTTCTCATATATCCTATAATCATAGCCAGTCTTGAATTTGTTCCATATATGATAACTGCATAAAATTATCCAATTCTGTATATTATCAAAAGTACTTAAACCCATTAAATATCGCTGTTTCCAGCAAGAGCATTACCTCCTCTCGCAAACTTTTCCTAGGAGTATGAATGAAAGAATGAATTGATTAATGAATGAATAGTTTATTTTATGCAAAAAGTATAGTAAAAGAGAAGGTGATAGCTTACACACCAACCCACAGACCGTATTATAACGTTACAGAGAAATAACAACAAGTACAGTTGACCACACGTGAATCTGGTATGCCTCGCTACTTGCGAGATACCTACAACAGGAAGGAAAGTGAGCAAAAGTTATAGTTTGTTGACAAGCAGATAGTAATAATATTTTACTGTCTGCCTGTCAACGAACTACATCTTTTTTCACTTAAATTTCCTTTCGTTGTAGCCACCTCACAAGTAATGAACCATAGACCTACCAGCTTCATGTGTGGGTAACTGTACAATGGACATGTTTCTGGTCAACATTTTTATTTCAAATGCCGTCTGTAAGGAAAGCATAGGCCCTAAATTCAGCTATGGCAATACTTTTTCTTCATATAAAATAGTAAATGTCGTATAAAATATGGATTGAAGTTGAGAAAAATTCACGTGACTTAGAAACGGATGCTGATTGGTGGTGACGACCCGTGACGTCACAGCGTATGTAAACAAACATTGTGTTTCTCCAAGAGTTCGTGTTAGGGGGTCGTGTTAATAGTTATCAATGGCTGAAAACGTAACTTGTAGTCGTTGGTGCTTCGTGCCAATGTGCAAGAATACGGACAAGAATACTCCAGGGAAAATATTTTTGTCTGTGCCAAGCAACCCTGCAGTAAGAAAACACTGGTGGCTCGCAGCTCGACGACAGTTTCCTATGTCCAAGGCTCATATTTACTGTTGTGAAGATCATTTTAATGTGAGTATAACATATTCATAACCTTGTCATGGCATTATATACAAGCTATTATTAGGTCTATCATGTTTTCTGAGTGAATTATTTTTTAGGGAAGTCATAGAGAACAAATTTTAAGATGTTCAGGTCTGAAAATATTTCAATGTGCAGCAGTAACGTAAAATACACAACAGCTATACCTACTGTTTTATAATACAATATCATTGTACTTACTGAAGTGATTCTTGATTTTTTTTTTGTTAGGAGTAATTTAAGGTTTTACCTCCAATGAAAATTTCTACATGTATTGGAAAAGATATTTTTTATCATCTAACCAAACTTACATGATAATACCAACTCCGCTTCATTATAAAATGTATGGTACTTGTTTAAAATACTATAATTATTTGTATCCATGAAAAGTTATTAGTACTATCTATTCTTGCTTGTTTCTTATAATGGCTTATGAATTTCAGCTAAAAGAAGATATGGAGAACTACTTATATTATTCCATGATGGGAGGACACATAAGGATAAAACCTGGAGTTAGGCCTCACAAGTTTGACTGCCAGGGGAAGGTCACACCTCACAATGAGAACAGGGACAGGTTGCAGAGGAAGAGGATGGTTCTGGAGATTCTATCTTCAAAAGAAAACATAATGGAACCTGATCAAAGTAAGTGTTCATAGAGCATGGGATTACTGTGCAGTATACAGTGCAGTGATGTTGTAGCTCCCCAGACTGTCTGGCCGAGCACTGAGCATTCCCGGGTCTGGTTGACCGAAGCCGCACAGATGCTCGGACCCCCAAATGGGAGTCTGGGTGATAGTGAGATCTGTTTCTTCGAAGGCAACAGACAAGGGGACTACTGGTTCATGGGTATGTATCCCCGAGCCAACATTACCACCGTCTGTAGTGTTCCTTGTTGTGACACACAATCGGGCAATCTCGTCAGCTACCCAAAAGGAATGAGAAATAGTAAGAGAGACAGAAAGAACAGGCCAGGGTGTGGTAGAGGATGCCAGGTTCATCATTTCTGAATAGAACCAGCCCTCACCAGTGGGAAGGGGTGATAGAGAGGTGGGACAGTAAGTACCAAGGAAAGAAGTGGAATGGACAGATACTTGAAGAACTGAAAAGGATTGGCTGGGGCTGAAGGGACGCCATAACCCTTGCAGTGTAACACATGACAGCATTTTCTTATGTGTAGATAGCTTTCTTTTTATGTAATAGATAAAATACTGATTGCACACATGACCTGCAGGTTGGAAGTGGTTATTATTAGATCATAAAGACCCAGTGTGTCTGGGTCATAAGTTATAGGCAAATGTTTATCATGTCCTCTTTTACAACAGATCCAGCATCTTGGCCAGACCCTGAAGATCAGAGGATGGAGCATGATGGGCATATTGATCCTCAGCCACTCATCCCTTCTACAAAGGACATTGGAATACAAGTGCAGGTAACACATGTTGTTCACCTGATCATAATGACACATTCTACTGTACAGTATAATATAAGTACTGTGTATTCCTTGTTTGAAAATCACACTTCTTGCAGTGTGTCAGTCTGTTGATGAATACAGTAAGGTTATTATCAAAGGAAGAGGTCATAGATAGACATGGGGAAATAGTACTGGTACAGTAGTACCGGTAGTTCATTGAGTAATAAGAGTAAAAAATTCTGTCAGTAATAGCAATGGCTAACAGGATATTATTTTACTATTACAGACACTAATTTTATTTGGTCTTAATGTGTCAACAGAGTTACCCTTTGCCACTGAATATAACTTCCTCACCTTAGACTTTAGTTATCTTCTGGTTGTTCAAATGCACCACTGAAAATTGCAGAATGGAGAGTCCTACTAACTATCTAATTATTAAGACACCCCAACAAAAATTTAAAAATGCCCTTTTCAATGTCATGGTTAATACATTTTGATTTATTGTCACTTTGCTTCCAGGTAAATTCAAGAAAAAGATCTAAGGTGGTGCAAGTTCAACCAGTGCAAGCAGATGCAATGAACAACACCGATGGTCAAGACAAGGTGGACAAGATGAAGAAAACAGAAAGTACATCTGCGGATTCAGTTTCCACGTCAGAAGGTAGTGATATGGATCATAATAAAAGTAAAGACTACGTACCATCAGACACTTCTTCCAGTAGTGACGATGATGAAAATTTGAGAAACTTACTTCTGTACACAACAAGAAAATTAATATTGAAACATCCAATGGAATACATTGGATTACACAAGCAACATTTGTATATTTTAGATGATCTCTGTAGTCATGTATCCTACAAAGAAAGGGGACAAATTATTTCAAGCAGAGATGTAATATTAATTGTGCTGATGACTATTCGTACAGGAGAGGCAGGGTATATGATTGCAGACAGGTTTGGTGTCAACAAGAGCTGTGTTAGTCGAATCCTTACTCGCTTCATACCTGTCATAAGTGGGTGTTTGAAAGAGTTGATTTTCTGGCCATCATCTGAGACCATTAGGAAAAGGCTTCCACACTCTTTTAAAGCTTACCATCATAAGGTGGAAAGTATCATTGACTGTTTTGAAATACAAATAGAGAAGCCATCATCTGCCATGACACAGAGTATGACTTGGTCAGATTACAAGAAATGTAATACTGTGAAGTATCTAGTGTCCATAACTCCTGATGGAGTAATTAATTTCATATCTACTGGTAAGCCTGGTAGGTGCAGTGATATGGAGTTGTTAAGGGGATCAGGTTACTTGGACTGTTTGAGACCAGGTTCAACTGTACTGGCTGATCGAGGCATTAAAGAAGTGGAAGCTGATCTGGCTGCCAGAGGATGTCATCTGGCACGTCCTGCTAGTGTGAGCCAAGGTGAACAGTTATCAACCAGAATAGTACTCGATATGAAAATTGTTGCTGGTTTGAGGATTCATGTTGAGAGAGTTATAAGAAGAATCAGAATTTATAAACTCCTTGGTATGCATTCATGTATTCCTCTTTCAATGATGGATTTACTGGATAACATTGTGTCTATAGCTTGTGGTTTGGTGAATCTCCAGGAACGGATTTGTAAAATATAAATGTATAAAATATCCAACACAGATTCAGTAACAGTACTGTAACCCTTACCAAATAGTACTCAAAATGTACTTGAATAATTAATATAAATAATGTCTCCTGTAATGTTGTCTCACCCACATTAAGCTATTACCTCAAGTTTATTGTCAAAATAAAACACTGTTTCCCAAATATTATTTCTTTAATATATATTTTCATTTTTGAATAGGCTGCACTAGTTAGATGCAAAATGTAACAATCTACTATTGCCACACCCTGGAGGGGAGTTCCAAGATGGAATAATATACAGTATATTGCCAGGTTATCATTAATGAGACGTTTCATGACATATATGATCTGCAGAGCTCAAGGAATACAGTATTTTCCCAAAATTGCTGACATTTTTGCATGAGGCATTCACAATAACCTGAATCATATATTACTTTAACTATTTTCACACACTTTGTCAGTTCAAAATCAGGTTGTGCCACACAGAAGTAAGCCTGTTTTTTACAGGTTATGTGCATCAGCATTTGCACTTGTGCCAAGTGTTTTGCTGCCACAGATCCGTCTTCCTTAATATATTTCCGAAAGGATTTTTTGGTTGTTGGACACTTCACTTCCACAATACATTGACCATCCTCAGTGATGCCATCAGGTGATGCACCCATAACAGGATGTCTTGGTGTGAGGAAAATGCCTGTGTGGTTAATTACCCCTATATGCAATGCAACTTCCTTAAGTACAAAAGGTTCTAACTCTCTACCTCTCCTCATTGCAACAGTATCCTTAAGTTTAGCAGCACCAATCACTGACATAACTAATGAACTTGTTTTCCCAGAACTATGAGCTGCATCATATGCCTTGGAAGCTGTCACACGTGCAAACCTTACAGCATGCCATAGTGGTGACTTTGCTTGTGAAATAGTATCTTTACTTATTAATTCACAAAGCTCCACAGTCATCTTCTGTTTACAAAACTGCAACAACTGTCCACAATCGGGTTCTCCAATGTGGACTTTCAAAAATTCCTGCAGAAGACGATCAATGCCAAGCTCTTCACCTTTATGCGGCTTAATAGCAAGGTGATCAAAAACATGACCTGTTGTACCTTCAGGAGCCTTTTCTAATACGGCAGTAAGAAACGGGCCATGGGCATCGTACTCTGTTTTTTGCTTTTTTCTGGGTTTGGCACGTATTACTTCCAGGGCAGCTTCCTTTGTTTCAACTGCTACATTGGATAACTGGGCCTTTTTCCAATATGAGGTAGATGATGTCACAGACTTTTCGGAACTGCGCCTTGCATGCCAGCCTAAAAATGCTGTTGCATGTTTACAATAGCCCTCTGCTGCTGCACAGTCCATACATTTGGCATCAACAACTTTTTCTGTAGTTTCATTAATCTTGACAACAACACGGTATGGTTTGGAGGAAACTCTGTGCTCAGGTGTGATGCGGCCAGCAACTTCGCAGACTCCATCAGCTCGTCTTAACTGCACGTACCCAACGGCATCATCGCCATAGTCCTCACCAGCAGACCTAAAAATAAAGTTAAGGTTAATCTTCAGCATTACCTGCATAAACTATTGTGACTAACCAGTCTGAAAAAGGAGGAAGAAAATTATTATAATGACTTTGCAGTTCCTGGTCTATCATCTACATAAAATGGCATAAGTATTCTTATGTGAATTTTGACGGGCTACGGTGTTGCCCAGCCATCAGTTTCCCTGTACTCTGCCCCAGTCCCCATTATTATTTTAAAAATTTAATTTACTTCTCAATTTCCCTCCACTTTCAAGCCCTACCCTCTTTGCAAATAATCAGAAGTAAAGGCAACCTAGAAATCATAACATTACACAGTACAATCAATACAGTAATATCATGAGATACAGAAGAACAAAGTAAAGTATACTCAATCTGCTAAATTCATGCATGCATGTGTTAATCTGTATATGGAGACAAAATAGGATTATAATTGTTACAGAACACACATTCTGACTATAACATGAACTATACCATTTCCTGATTATTATTTTCAAGTGAAACTTTACATTTACTGGTTAAGTTAGTATAATTTAGTGCAGATTAGTTTGCTAAATCTGACCTTTTTTCATAGTTCGTCCAATAATTTTCCTTTGCCTGACAGTTCCTACCTACAGGTAATGACTTAACTATATTCTTTTCTTTACTGTACATACCTTTGCATCTTGATGTGTTTCATGGCTGGATGACGGAGCTCTTGAAAGAACCCTACAATCATAAAGATATCTACTCTTGGTAAATTTCTGGCATCAGCTTTACTGAAGCCTGGAAGAAGTTGATCAACCTTGCCAAGTGACTTGCCCTGTAAATTGTTGTCAAACATCAGTCAACTGTATTATGTAAGATTCACAATGTCAAAAAGCATTTATGTATGAATATTTACACTATCTGAGAATATATAGCGCATCATTCAAAGACCCATCCTGGAGCATAAGTTTTAAAGTACTGTACTCTATACAGCAGTTCAAGTTCAAGTTCAAGTTAGAGGTCCCGCAGAGGGCTGCTCGTGGGCAGCATAATATGTGGGGGTTGTGCGGGGGATTTAGGGATCCAGGGTAGGATTAGGATGAGGGTGGATTGGGTCAGGGACTGTGGGTTGAGGATTAGGATTGGGGAGATAATGATTGGTGATCCTATTTCTAAAAGTGTCAAGAGTGGGGCTATTAACTATATGAGATGGGAGATGATTCCACTCTTGGATGCTGCGGGGAAAGAATGAGTGTCTAAATATATCAATGCTTGTCTGGTATGTATGGTATTTTAGGTTGTGGCTGCCTCTAGTGGATCGTATACTTGTAGGGTGTAGATATGTGTCTTTGTCTATGTCAACTAACTTGTTTGTGATTTTGTATATCATCTGTTGTCTGTGTATTTGTCTTCTTGTTGCCAATGGGTCTAGTTTTGTGTCTTGTTTAAGCAAAGTGACTGATGTAGTGTGTCTGTAATCACGTCTGGCCCATCTTGCAGTTTTGTTTTGTGTGGACACTAATTTATTGATATTATTGTAAGTGTGTGGGTCCCAGACAGTGTCGCAATACTCAAGTGTGGCTGAACGAAAATGTTGTATGCAATAATATTGATGTCTGTGTTACACCTGCTGAGGTTCCTTCACAAGAACCCAAGGACCCTACTGGCTTTGGCCCTGATGCTACCTATGTGCTGAGATGTGGACACCCAAGTATTTGTGGGAAGGGACTGTGTTGAGGTTGGTGTTGTGTAGCGTTAGCTGGTATGTATGAGCAGAAGTAAATATGTTGATTTAACTCCCATCTGAATAAAATAACATAGTTCCAACACTCATAATGTGTTCAATAAACACTTATAACTTATCTGTTGGGTGTAGTTTGGAGCTGGAGTAGCCATAGCTGATTAAAAACAATGGTAAACATGGACACCAGTGAAGTCACACCACCAATAGTGTCGTCTGCTGTGCTACGCACTTACGCTATGACGTCACGAGTCTCCCGACCGTAATGGCGGCTTCTTTGAGAGGAATTTGAGATATCTCTTCAATATCCAGTCAACTAGCGATATATATGACATATTATATGCATTAGCTTTATATTGACAGGTGGCATAATGCATTACTAGGCTTTTCCCAGAACCGGAAACATGTCCATTGCAAATAAAATTAATTATATAAAGATTTCTAGTATGAGACTGTGGAAGGCCTTGTGTCACTCTTTAAGTATAGTATATAAATAAGATTATAATTAAACAGTAAGATGTGTATAGTGAAGTGAAGATGTGTATAGTGTAGTGAAGATGTGTGTGTGTGCTGTGAAAATGTGTGATCTGCAGTGAAAATGTAGCCTACATAGTGTAGTGAAGATGTGTATAATGTAGTGAAGATATGTATAGAGTAGTGAAGATGTGGTGTGTTGTGATGATGTGTAAAATTAAGGTAATGGAGATGTGTGTGTAGTGAAGAAGTGTATAGTGTACTGAACATGTGAATAGGGTAGTGAAGATGTGTATATGGTAGGCCTACTGGAGATATGTGATGTGTAGTGTAACACCCAGAACTGTCATGTAATTGAGTTGACACTCAGGTGTGTTGTGTTGTATCAAACACATTTTACCACTTATAAGCCACATGGAATCTTACCATGATGGCTGCATGTTACTGCATAAAGTGTGTCGTCACTTCCTCAGTTTCAGTTCACTCTGATTTACACAGAAACATTAATTTTACTCATCAGTCCCAGGCTGTAATTTCACAATTATAAAAACTCTTTCCGCACATTGGCTTAACTTAGACTACGGTTTTTTAACTTACACCTAAATTCTCAACAACCAAATAGTCAATATAGTAAACACAATTATAAATTAAATATCTTTAAAACATTATGAAATATGCTAAAACATTCATAATACAATCTCTCAACACTCGAGTTATCCTTCAGGCCAACCCTAACTTAGGAACAAATAGGTCCCCCCATGGAGCCAGTTTATCTTTTATAACCCTGTCAATGCTATATATACGTCAGGTTATACATTAATAGTTAATATCACAACACTATAATATCCTTGGCTTTACATTTTTGTGTGTACAGTATTAATATTCTACAGGACATGGGTACGTGTCGCGGTGTGCGAGTCAGGTGACGAAATTCACTTCGTTCATTTGTCAATTTCTGTCGTATATTTTTCGATATGACTTTCTTAACATACATATGAAAAGTAGTAGAAAGACTCCTGTCTCTCTGGGTACACCCATATGCTGAACACGCCAGCATTATCTTAAAAAATGGCAAAGAATGATGGTGAAATTGATGGTCCGACATGATCAGCTGAGGTTTGTTTTGAGTCAATGGGGGGTAGGGAGGACAGCCGACCAATAGAAAAATTGGCTTCACTTCTGTGACGTCATGCCGCCTCCTCTTAGATTATACCTCCATGGCTCAGATTGAGTACACACTGCCTTTTCTAGGGTAAAATTGAGGAATTATAGATCTTGTTATGTCCAAGTGTGTTGGTGATTGGCTTAGCCGACAAGCGCTTATCCCCATTTTCTACTACCTCGCCACGGTCAGTGCACCCACCCAAACACTAGCGCTCATCGTACGGCGACAGTATCTCATTCAACTCGTCGTAATTCTGTAATAATTAAACCTACAGACTTCCCATTGATACCAATCGAAAGAGGAAAAGTTGCTCGTTCTCATGGTACTAAAATAATCCACTCGTTCATTGTAGGTTAAGAGTACAGAGCATGCGAAAACAGGCTATTTTACGTGTTTTTCGCTCAACCCCCGGTCCTGGGAGGCACAGTAATTTCACTACCCCCTGTCCTTTAGGGGTTAAGGGCTTATTGAGTTTCAGACCCAGAGTTCCTAGATGCTGAGTTAAAAACAATACTCGAAATCGGACAGAAACTAAAATATCCAGTAAATATTCTATATGAATGCCATAACAAAGCAAAGAAACGCTATTATACAGCAAGAGATGAAAGGCCACGTCAACAACACCATGACAAAATTCTTGTTCTCCCATACCATGAAAATGTTCTTGATTGTATTCATGTTTTAAAGAAACTCAATGTACAGGTAGTTTTTAAATATAACAATACTGTTCAGAAATCCCTAATCAGAAATAGCCCAGAAAGTAACTCAGGAATAATATATAAAATTCCCTGCCGTGATTGTGACCACTTTTATATTGGACAGTCTGGGAAGAATTTGAAAACTAGGATATCACAGCATAAATATAGCGTAAAAACAGGTCAGCAGAGTAGTGGATTGTTTCAACATAAAGCTAATAATAACCATCATATCAATTGGACAGAATGTAAGACTTTAGCCAAAACTAAATGTTTCCATGAATGAAAAGTAACTGAATCTTGTTTAATCTCTGGTACATATGATAAAAATGTAAACATGAGCTATGGACATATTAGGTGTGATAAAGTGTTAACAGAATTAATAATGAAGAAATTTCCACCAGACTAGACGGACAGGTGGGGTGAGGTGAAGTGAGGTCGGGTAATCCGGTGATATGATTGGCTTGCCCACCAGTGCCACCACCCTTTGTACTCTGTATGTATATATACTCCAACTTGACTCCTCTGTATTCATTCTGTCTGAAGATGTAATATACGAAAGTACTTACTGTTCTGCCTTTGGTTTCTCCTGTGGTTACTCTGCATATATATGTTACAGTAAGAAACCGTACCTAGGGAATACGAGTAATCCCTGAGCATTTTAGTGAATATATATATATATATATATATATATATATATATATATATATATATATATATATATATATATATATATATATATATATATATATATATATATATATATATATATATATATATATATATATATATATATAATTATATATGAGTCCAGAATACTAACCACTTGGCCACCTCCCCTACAATAAACCTCTCTCTCTCTCTCTCTCTCTCTCTCTCTCAGCCATGGAGGTGTGTTCACCAACCCAGCGTTCTATGGTTGGTCCAATGTATTTTATACCTTGGTGCTTCGGCTACATGTTGGTTCCCCTCATAGCCTACGTGGTGAGACCCTGGCGATGGCTACAAGCTGCCTTCGCGGTTCCTATTCTCTGTAACATTATCCTCATATGGTTAGTATGGCTTGTGTTGATTTAAGTGGTATCATATTCCTACATCTACACTCCCTCAACTCTACAACCATATTAATTTGTTTTGGTTAATATGAAAAAAAAAGGAATGGCGTATTGTTGATGATTATAGATTGTTTATAGCGGGAAATCTGTTGTGGTTGATTAAAGAGCTACTAAAAATTATTCCCCTTGCTGACACAACTACCACCATTTCTAACTAACTTTGTGTCCAGGATATTACCAGAGTCTCCTCGTTGGCTGATCCTCCACGGCCACTACAACAGGGCCCTGGAGATACTGAAGAAGGCTGCCTCTGTCAACAAAACCACCTTACCAGACGACCACGTGATTTTGACCACCATGAACATCATCAGACGAAATGTAAGACTGTGCTGTGGTTACCATCACCAAAAATAAAGCTAGATTAATTTGTTGGTGATTTTGATGGTCTCTGATTCCTCCAAACCGTGCCACGAAACAAATCAGCAATTAGTACCACTGGGGGGTGCCTGATTTTGGTATAGTTTAGGAGAAATTAATAGCTTTCCAGTTTAACAAGAGAATCTCCCCTCTGGTACAATATTCTGTGATTACCATGACCTGAAATACATATAAATATTACAGTCTTAACTCCTCCCACCCTGGTTCACCAGGAGCGTTCAGGAATGACTGAGAAGGATCCTGAGGAGACCCGATCATTGAGGAGCGTGTTAGTGGCTGTGGTAAGGAAGGCATTCCTGTTGTTGATCACTCCTGAGGTGAGACGGAAGACCTGCTGTGTGTTCTTCCTCTGGGGGGCCACTTCTATGATCTACTACGGCGTTAGTCTCAACTCATATAACCTCAGGTATCTACATTAGATTGATTAAGTAATACTATCCATCAATCCATTAACATATCCATTCCTTCCTCTACAGAGCAAACACAACCATCTTCCTATCCATTCTTTCTCTGATTCCTCCCAACTATACCAGAAAACAGACGCCTTCAATTACAGTAATTGTGATAGTAGAGGATCTGTTTCGTGATATAGTTTGGAGAAATCAAAGACTTTCCAATTCACCAACAAGAGAACCTCCCCTTAATCAGCTCACTTATTCTTTCCATTTTTTTTTTTTCAGTACCAACATCTATATGTACACTTTTCTATGCGGTTTGTTGGAGATCCCCTCCTACCTCTTCAATTGGCCCACTACCACCATCCTTGGGAGGAAGAAAACATTGGTGTGTCTTTACCTCACCTGCAGTGTCTCCATCTCCGTCCTCACTGCCCTCATAATGCTACTAGAGGAAGGTCAGTCCTGGTATCTCTCTATTGTTAAAGTAACCTATTTTTTCAACCCCTTAAATCCAGTCGAGTTCTGACTAACCTGCCTCAACACCCAGGTAAATGGTTTAGTAAAGTAATGGTACACTCTTCGACCTGGACATGGAGAGCACTACGTGAGGTGATGACTAGGGGTGGCAGGCTGTTGCTTGAGCAGGTAGGCCGGTGCTTGAGCAGGCGGCAGGTTGAGTGCTAGAGCGGCAGGAATGGCTGGAGCAGGAGGTCAGGCGAGACAGCGAAGGCAGGTGTAACCCAGGAGTAACCCAGAGCGGAAGAAGATTTGGGCTTTATGCCTATCGACTGATGGTGTTGGTCATTAATTAAGGCAGTTGGTCTTGTTACATCAACACATCTTCCCCCAGCCTACAAGGTTGCTATCCTTTCTCATACAGCCAGGTACCTACTTACTGCTAGGTGAACAGAGACATAAGGGGCTGGGAAAATTGTCCAATAATTCGACTGACTCGGGAATCGAACCCGGGATCTTCTCGTTTGGTCGGTGCTGCACCTTATATACAGGCTGGCCGCCAGGTGAGGATGTGTGTGCAGATGTTCAGCCTGCCGTGTTACAGTTGTGTAACGGGAAGTGCTTCATATATGAGTTGGAGTGTTCGCCAGCCGTTACATAGTCAAGAGTTTATAGCTGTGTCCGTGAGGCATAGAAACATTCTCCAACTCAATACATGCACGAGCTCGGCTAGGTTAGGTTAGGCTAAGTCCTACAGTAGTTTGTTTAGGTTAGGTTAGGTTTGGTTGAGCTGAAAACTAACTATGTTAAATTAGCTAGGAAAGAGAATGAAACTATTTCCCATTTTATTCCATGGTTAGTTGTATTGTTATAACCCAAGAGTTATTCTCCTTCCAACCACAAGCAATGTTGGCCCAGCAGTATGCAGTGTGAGCATGTACCAGGTTGGAGTGTTTTTATGTGTCTGGGAGATTTTGAGAAAAAAGATTTATTTCACTTCATCCCTACTCCTAAACTACAATGCCTAGAACCATTAATTTGATTTTGTACTTACCAATAACTCATCCTCTTTCCAATGGGGAATTTTCTAAACTCGTGGTTGCCACCAGGTGGCATCACAATCGGCGGTTCATCGCGCACACAAGCAAAATAAAATATTCCTTCAGAGTTATTCTATACACAAAGAAAATGCATCGAGCTTAAATGATACATATTTCTACACAATCATTTCTAAGTAGTAAAACACAGGTAAAATAGTACTATTCGTGATCAAAAGGATTTAATTTGATTTTCTGGTGAAATTGGCATTCAGTTTATTTGGCCATCTCGGGATTACCAAACAGGTACACCATTGATTGGAAACAAAGTAAATGAAAATACAATAAACATAAACAGAACATGCAGGTGATAGTTAAAACTCCGAATTACATAAATCAACTTCCTGGTTTATTGAAATACATATTTCAATTGAGAATAGGCAGCTCGAATGTGCTGGCGAAGTACTAGCAACTATCTACCGTTTCCTTTGTCCAGCTTCTTTGGGGAATTTGTGGCCCCCATGTCTATTAACACATTGAGGGACACAACACGATGATGGCATGGTTGATAAAGTTGATTGTTGAGCTCTTGAGGAGTGAGGACTCTCAGTCTCAGGCAGACGACAGACAGGCTCTCAAATGTTTGTTTTGGTTCCAACTCGCTGAGTCTCGCTCGGCTACTTTTGCCTTGTCGCTCACTTGGTGAAGGAGATGCTAATATCTCCACAAAAATAACTATATCTATATATTACCATGTTACTGGGTATGTTACGTCATAATATGTAGTACAGTCTTAATCATATTTATTTGTATTGTCCAAATAAATAGATTTTAGCCTTGGCATATGCCTTACTTTAAATATCGACAGCAGAAGGTCGATAATCACGAAACAAAAATATCTAATTTAACCAACTTATCTCAAAATTATCCATACAGGGTACTAAAAAGTCGATGCAGGATTTCGAAAGTATCATAATGATCAAGGTTCCATGCATTTGTATGCTGATGGGATTTTAAAAAACAATATTTTAGCTCATGTCGCATGAACTGACTGCACAGCAGTTGACATCTATCGGATTAGTTCCAGAAATTCCCCATACTCTTGGATATGGGGATAGGAGGTGATGAAGAGGAGTCACTATCACCGTGAGAGCTTTGTGATTCCCAGGCGATGGCTGGCAACAGCCTCTGTCAACACTTTCTCACACAACTCTTGTCGGACTGAGTGCAAAACTCGTCACTATCATATTGTGTTAAAGTTATATGCAGTTCAGTTTCTTTTCTATTACTGAGTCTGATAACCTTGCAAGAATGCGAAGGGGACGTGGAGGTTGCTGTTGTTGAAGTTCCTGAAGCTGTCTGATGGAGTAGCCGTTTTCGCGCCCCCTGGTGGGGCGCGGGGAGTTTGTGACGATTTAGCCCCAATAACAACCTTCCTAGGTAGCCCTGGGGGGTGATCCCATGATGTAGACGACGCCACTCCAGGACTTGGCATGGAAGTAACAGGTGGTACTATGAGGGTGGGCACTGAATCGGACACGGCGGAAAATTGGTACTAACGGGATATCCCACCACCCGAAGCTCCCCTAGCAAATGGGATATCCCGCCCTTCGAAGCCAACAGCTTAATGGGATAGTATATTTTAGGTATGTACATAAGAGCGACTTAATTCCTTCAAAGTATGCCAGGAAACAGGACCGGATACACAAAAATAAAGTTGGTTTGCTGTTGCTTGGAATAGTTTAGAGGGATCAGTTGCTCCAGATATACCAGCACTGTACCATACCCCTTGAATCAATATCAAACCATTAGCTTCAGATTTGGGGCACTTTCTTTTTCCTAACTAGCTCATATTATAACATAGTGTCGTAGAGGACCAGGACAATAATTTTACCCTTGATGACTCTTGAGTATTTCGTGTGCATATACTAAAAAAAAATTGAGTAATTCCGTGTGCACTTCCAACCCACACAGTTCCTTCGTGGGCCAAGATGGTGTTGTCCCTGGGTGGTCCCTGGGTGGTAAGATGGCCATCACTGCAGCGTTTAGTATCATCTTCTATTACACCACTGAACTCTTCGCCACCAAGTACAGATCTAGAGTTATGGGAGAAGCCAATATGTTTGCTAAGCTGAGTAGTACTTGCTCACCCTACATAAACGACATTTTCGTAAGTGTGTCCTGGTTTTTAACAAAGATGGTGTTATAAAATATGAACAAAAAATCATTAATAATAGTCCCATGTTATGAGCAAAACTTGTGAAATTAATGTAATCAGCAATTATTATGATAGAGACTTGGTGCCTGTTTGTCATCAACAAAGCTATGCACCGTCTCGTAGAGAAAGAGAAAGAAAGAGTTGCTAATTTCTGTTAATGGCAAGTGATTTATAGTATTTTGTCATTGTTTCAGGGTGAGGTATTGGTATGGGGTCCATCTGCTCTGTTTAGTCTGGCATCACTGGCGGCAGCGTTCATCGTCACACTCCTTCCAGAAACCAAGAACAAGATTATGGCACAAGGAATAGACGACCAACCAGAACACGTGATGGAACAGCATGACCAGCACGACCCACTACGAACCCAGCACGACCTACCACGACCCCAGCACGACCCACTACGAACCCAGCACGACCTACCACTACCCCAGCATGACCCACCACGAACACAACATGACCCATCACGACCCCATCGTAAAGACCATGAGGCCAATTCCCAAGTCCTTCTTGTATAGGTATCCAGGCAGCCAACACGAACTACAACACAGATACAACAACTTTGATCCCCAAATCTTTCTGTAGCAGAGCAATTAAGGACCCTATGATCGTGTATGATAATTGGAGACTTCTGATTCCTCCTGACTATACCATGAAACAAGCTGGTGTTTCGTGGCAATACTTGAAGGACTTATTTACCTAAAATTGTTCGACCACATCACAGGGTCCTTTGACAAAAGTAAACCTGCATATACGTATATTGTTTGATTTTGTTTGTCCTGGAAATTTTACTTTGTCACGTTTTCTTCAAAGTGATGTTTCATTACCACAGGAAATTTATTTTTTAAAAGCTCAACTTAAGTATATTACTAGAAACCCTGATATCTCTTTTATGATGTAACGCAGATATTTTTGCCCACTTACTTTAATTGGGAGAACAAAACCCGGTCTGGAAAAAAAAACTATTGAGTAACTGAACTTGCCTTGCGAACAAAAAAAAAAAAAAAAAAAAAAAAAATCATACAAAGGGCAAGTCCAGTTTCTCTTCAGTATAGGGTATACGCTGCCACCACCAGACCAAGGTCGATCAGAGGAACGCAGCCTTAGATACTCGGCATGTGTGCAAGCACCCCAGAATTACGTTAGCGGGGGTACGATAAATGTCTTAAATTAAGAATATATATATACATAGGAACACAGTCTATTTTGTTACATTGGTGACAAAATACTGAACTAATTATAAAAGTTCACAAGAAAAAAAATATATAAGTACATTCCCACTCCCTAATTCCCCAATCCTAATTCCCGCTGTGTCAATGGAACCGGGACACCCCCGAGTTTCGCCAAGTGACAGAACTAGACAAACAAAGAAAATAGTAAAACAATAACTGAAGATAACTTCTCCACCCCCCCCCCCCCCCTTCTCTTAAAAACAAAATATATCCCTAATCATAAATTTTTCACCAATTGGCCAAAACAAATAAATATACTACAAAAATTGAAATACTTTAAATATACACAAGTTATATTCACTAATGTATTGCCAGAAATTTCCTTACTATATTTTACCAAGTATCACGTGGGACTACTCTGTCAAGGGAGCGTGTATAAATGGTTGTCACCAGAATTATCGACGGAAGAATGAGCATTAATAACATATATTAATTAATAAAATCCTCTACTAGAACACTTCAACCTTCCCTACTTATCCAACTCCATTCACAGACTAAGCAATTCAACACTTGTTATCACTATTACACTTCCACTACAGTCTATGGCAAGAGCTACTTTGAATTATTACCTGTCACCAGAATGAACGACGGAAGAATGAGAGAGAAGCAAGTTGCCTCACTCCCTCTTTCCCTCTCCTTCGTTCTTTATGCCCCGGACAAAGTAGTCCCCTTGACTCCTATACTTTGACATTTCCACTAATTCCTCCCTTATAGGTGCATCATACAGTTACATTTTATGATCAACTTCTACCCTTCTTATTCTAATACATATTCTTCTTCCTCAATTAAATATAATACAGTTTTACTTATTTTCAGTTACAGATATTGTTCCGCCTATAGAAGATGGTTTGTCCTCTTTTTGGGACATTCCTAACTTAATTAATTTTCTAAGTAAGTTACAATAAAAAATGCTGGTATCACAGGAGAGTTAAGTTCGTAATTATACATTACTAGCAGGGATACCGACGTTGTCCGGGGATCTATCTATCAATCTATCTATATCTATCTATTTATATCTATCTATATCTCTCTATTTATATCTATCTATATCTATCTATTTATATCTATCTATATCTATCTATTTATATCTATCTATATCTATCTATCTATATCTATCTATCTATCTATATTTATCTATCTATATCTATCTCTCTATCTCTATCTATCTATCTCTATCTATCTATCTATCTATCTATCTCTATCTATCTATCTATCTATCTCTATCTATCTATCTCTATCTATCTATCTATCTCTCTATCTCTATCTATCTATCTATCTATCTCTATCTATCTATCTATCTCTATTTATCTATCTATCTCTATCTCTCTATCTCTATCTCTATCAATCTATCTATATCTATATCTATTTATATCTATCTATCTCTCTATAAATCTATGTATATATCTATCTATATCTATATATATATATCTATATATCTATCTCTATCTATCTCTATCTATATCTCTCTATCTATCTATCTTCTATCTATATCTATCTATCTTCTATCTATATCTATCTATCTTCTATCTATCTATCTATCTATCTCTCTATATATATCTATTTATATCTATCTATCACTCTATATATATCTATTTATCTCTCTATCTATATCTCTCTATCTCTCTATCTATATTTATCTATTTATCTATATCTATCTATCTCTCTATCTATATCTATCTATCTCTCTATCTATATCTATCTATCTCTCTATCTATATCTCTCTATCTCTCTATCTATCTCTCTATCTATATCTATCTATATCTATCTATCTCTCTATCTATCTATATCTCTATCTCTATCTATCTCTCTATCTATATCTATCTATCTCTCTATCTATATCTATCTATCTCTCTATCTATATCTCTCTATCTCTCTATCTATCTCTCTATCTATATCTATCTATATCTATCTATCTCTCTATCTATCTATATCTCTATCTCTATCTATCTCTCTATGTATCGGTGTATCAATATTGTATAATGTATCAATGTTGTATTCATGGTAGCAGTCACGTAGGCTCTAGTATATGCCTGATGCTTGCTGGTCAAAAACTGCAAGGTGTTAGATCGCATCCTGTGTATTTGATGACAGAGAGGCGTGGGTTCATTGACACTAGTTCCAAGATCTGAATACTAGATTGTGCTCTGTACATTATCTGTTAATGTTAATCTTTAGGTTATAAGTAACTGTTACTGTAATTGTATATATAGAGTTAGGGACAATGTATGTTTGCTCATTCTATTCTTGTATAACCGGGTAGTTTAAGGTTGTATATATCATGTATAAATGTAGTGTTACTTTATCACAAACCTATAACCTATGAGGGGGTGTGGCTATGTCACAGTGCCACGCCTGATGTGTGTTTGAGGCGAGGAGTGTATTCCAAGCCCTACCTCAGGTTAAACAGGTTATATAGAATATCCCTCTAATTGTTCATAGCTTTGAGACCGAGTTGGTCTAGTATACTATAACCTGTAATCTGTAACTGATAAATAAGCTACATCAGTAAAGAGAGACAAGTCCATGAGTTTACTCTAAACCTTTGAGTACTAAATATATTCCCCAGTAGTAAGACTAATAAGGGTACTTCATCAACGGTAAGAGTAAGTGAGTTGATTGAAGCAGAGACTACAAACAGAGAATAGTAAGTCTGTACAGTTGGCTGGTAAGAGATAGCCATACTGAAGTATAATTGAGAGTCCGTTGGTATGTTGGTATATTCCACAGGAGTGACAAGCTGAGTACTGCACGAGAAGCTGAGTACTGGACCCCCCACGGCTACATGATGGTGGCAGCGGTTAAGGATACGAATATTCACAGTGTCCTTCAGTAATTACTTTATACTCCAACAGAATAATTGTGTATGAGTGGGGAGGTGTGACTTCTAGCGTTGGCAACACTGAAGCAGCTAGATCAAGGTCACGGTGGCACCATCAACGGGACGAGTTACCAGTTAGCTGTGGTAAGCTGGGAAACTTAACCTACTCTATTCAGGCATTTTTCCCTGTGTGCATTTCCCAGGGAAAAAAGGAGGAATTGTCTGATTGTGGGTACTCTCATCGGGGAAGGACGGACGTAAGGAAGGGATCAAGAAGAGTGGAAAGGAGGTGACTGTGAGAATAGCGACTGGAGACGTGAGCAGAGACTGCGTGGCGCTATTCTGGGAGTGTGTGGCAACTACAGGGGTGGCACAGCTGACCACCAACACCACATATTCTTTACTACTGAACATCTGTATTTCTCCAAAATATCCATTGGTTAGTTATTTTTAATTCTATACATATACACAGTGAACATACACACACAGTAGTTACATGTTGTTGGGTTATTTTATATGCACATGTATGTTGTAACAAGTATAATTTATGGTGTTGTGATAAGTAAATAGGAAGTGATTTATAACGGATATGTTTAGGAAGTTTAAATCAACGGCAAAGGTACCAGTTGAGAAGGCACCACAGGAAACAGGAGATAGTAGTAGCAGTGAGGAGGAATTAAATTTCCCTCCTACTCCCAATACCACTAATATCCACGAACAGATTAGGGGACTGAACAGTCCAGTGCCAGGGCATTTACGTAGTGGATACCAGTTTAGGGCTGACAGTGTAGAGGGTAGTGACATAGCAAGGGATAACTTGTATAGGTTACCACCGCCAGTAGGCAGTGGAAGGAGTAAAGATAGTGTACGACCAAAAGTTCCAATGGCAACTGCAAGCACCAGTTCGGTGGGGGGATTAAACCCTAATCAATCTACAGGTCAGAATTTCACTAACCCAGGGATGACAGGTAATGTTATGGTGGGTAACGCACCAGGGTTTCAACCAGCAAATATTATGAGGGTATTTACAGGTGAGGATTCGGTTCCAAAGTTTGATGGGAATCCGAATAAGAGGTACACAATAGAAGAGTTTATACGGAGACTTGAGCAATCATTCGTGGAATATAATATTACGGATGATAGGGGTAAAATAGGATACGCAGACTCAAGAATAGAGGGAGAGTCAGCGAGACAGTTGTTGCATTCTAGTATCTTGTTTGGGAGGTCGTCAAAGAAGCAGTTAACTTGGGAAGAGTTTAAAAAGTCACTAATTGTAGTGTACAGGACGGCGGCTCCAGAAGGTTGCTCAGCTTGGGCACACAAAACATTTAAGGAACTGGGGAGGAATACCATACACGCACCGTTAGAGGTGGCAGGGTCAAAAGCGGGTGCTATACGTAAAGATATACAAGATAGCCTGGAGGATACCAAATGGTGTAAAGAATTTGAGGGGGATGAATGGGTCAAAATAGATGATTGCTGTGATTTGTTTGAATATTTGATATTCTATTTGTTTCTGTCAGATGAAGACCAGAGAAGGGTCAGGAAGAAACAATTAGAACAAGGGAAGGGAGTTTGGCACATCATAAATGAATTAAAGGGCGAGATTAGAGATTCTGTGGTGCACAGACTGTTTAAGAATCAGAGTGCACCAGGGCAACAAACGGCTGTGTTACAAGCCGAGGTGACTGACAAGAGGTCAGGGGTTGCACCGCAAGGGGTACATGCGGTAGCAGGACAAAAGAATAACAGAGGAGGAAATTCTTCAGGGAGGTATCCTGGAGAATGTTTCCATTGCCATACATGGGGTCATGTAAAGGCTGAATGCCCAAAATTAAGAGAAAGATCTAAAGGGGATCAGTATAGAGGTGCTATGAATAGGGGTCAGGCACAGTATCGAGGCGCCGCGAGAGGGCGTGGTAGTGGTAGTGGTAGTGGAAGTGGATTCCACTATGCACAGTCGAACACTTATCAGCAGGGGAGAGGTTATTGGACCCCAGAACAAAGTAAGTGGTGTGAAATACACCGATACACAGACCACGTAACAAAGGAATGTGCAACCATACGACGTGCAATGCACGAGGAGAATAAGTCTCGTATGGGTGGCCGACGGTCAGGGTCGGATGAGGCATTGTGACCAGAGCATGGAAGACAAATGCCTAGCGATGTAGAGTCATCGATAGTCTCAGCCATAAGCAGGAATAATCATCTATCTGTGGGAAGTGTTACCATTGGAGGTGTTCCAGGGGCACTGTTAATCGATACGGGAGCAGTAGTAAATCTTATATCGCAGGAAACGTATCGAAATATTAGGAAATATCATTCTGGGAAGAAGTATGCATTAGAACAGCCGCAATACCAACTTAGTGGAGTGTCAGGGACTACAGTGGATGTCCTTGGGGTTGTGAGTTTGCCAGTTCATTTCAGGGGTAGCTCAATTTTTACTGCATCATTCTATGTGGTGAGTAAATTTCATCCCATGGCAAGCGGGTTGCTTGGTTTATCAACCATGGCTGAACGGAAGATTGAGGTGTACCCAGGTGAAGGATTAATTGTTCATGAGAACATACCTTATTTGTGCATGGCAACTCCACAAGCAAAACACTCAAATAAGGAGGTTAAGACAGTGGGTTATGTGAGGGGTTTGGAAAAGTCACAAGGGGTTCATGAACAAGATAGACTATGCGACACGTCTAGGGCAGAAGTAATGCGTTGGACTGTTGTGACTGCGATTGTACCTGGTGGCCACAGGCTGCAACCGCAGGAAATGTTTCAATTCAACGTGTGTTTAAAAGGAGTGAAAGAAGGAGTAGATGTTGTTTGCATGTCAGAAACATGTAAGTTGAAGGGTGTGTCGCTAGAGTCTACCTTGACTACAGTAAAGTCAGGGGGTGAGACTGTGGTACTGGCAGTAAATAACACGGGAGTGGAAGTTGAGGTTAAGCCAGGCAGTCAATTGTGTGATTTCCTTGTATACAATGGGACAGTCCTAGAACCCAAACATAACCTACCTGTCGTGAGTGTTGTTGGATGTGTTGATGCAAAACCTTCCACAGAATTAAGGAACCAAGTAAAAACTGGGGGTAATACAGAGGGCAAGGAGGAATTGTTGCAGTTACTTCAAGGGTATAGGAAGGCTATAGCTCTTGTTGGAGAGTCTTTAGGTAGTACAGACCTAACTTCACATGTGATTAAGTTAAAGAGAGAAGCAGAACCCAGCTATATTAAATCATATAGGCTTCCTCATTCCCAGAGACAGATTGTTGATGACACTGTAAGGGATATGTTGGACCAGGAGGTGATTGAACCTTCGACATCTCCGTGGAGTAGTCCGATATTTTTGGTTCCAAAGAAGGATGGGACTTATAGACCAGTAATTGATTACCGGAGGGTAAATCAGAAGACAATACCAGATAAGTATCCCATGCCTCATTTGAATGATTTGTTGCAGGCTATAGGTGAGGGAAACAAGGTTTTCTCTACCTTAGATTTGTTGTCTGGTTATTGGCAAGTACCAGTACACGAGAGGTCTCGTGAAGTTACAGCGTTTTCCACTCATCAAGGACATTATCAGTTTCGCAGGATGCCATTTGGGCTGTGCAATGCACCAACGACGTTTCAAAGGCTGGTAAATAACGTGTTGGCAGGTTTAATTGGGAAGGATGCACTAGTTTATCTAGATGACATCATAATATTCTCAAAGGATGTGCCTACTCACCTGGAGAAATTAAGGAAAGTTTTAGACAGATTAGCTTCTGCAGGGCTAAAGTTGAAACTAAGCAAGTGTGAGTTCTTGAAACAGAAAATAAGATATTTGGGGCACGAGGTGGATGAGACTGGAATACATGTTAACCAGGACAAAATAAAGGCAATTTTGAAGTTTCCAACACCCGGTAAGGCAGATAATGTAAGATCGTTTTGGGGGCTAGCAGGGTACTACAGGAGTTTTGTGTACCAGTTTTCTAGTAAAGCAGCACCATTGACTAAACTGCTAAAGCAGGCTAACAAGTTTGAGTGGGGACCAGAGCAAGAGGAAGCTTTTGGTATATTGAAGGAGGCATTGACACAACCACCGGTTCTAGCATTCCCAGATTTTACTAAGCCTTTTGTTTTACACACAGATGCGTCAGGGGTTGGACTGGGAGCGGTTTTGGCTCAGCAGGATGACAAAGGGAAATTAAAACCCATAGGATATGCAAGTAAGGCATTAAGTGACACTGAAAAGAAGTACAGTGTAACTCATCAGGAGGCGTATGCCATAGTATGGGCATTAAAACATTTTAGGGCTATCATATTTGGGTATGATATTACAGTGTGTACTGATCATCGTCCTTGCCTAGAGTTGTTTAAAGGTAAGAACATGACAGGAAAGTTAGCAAGGTGGCACTTAACTATTTTAGAGTTTAACCCCATTTTCAGCTTTGTGCCAGGGAAGATGAATGTAGTGGCAGATGCACTAAGTCGGCAGACTGTTAATGCAGTGACGACATTAAGTACAATATCCCCAAAGAAGTTAAAGGTGGAGCAGAGGAAAGATGCTATGTGGAAAGTGGTAATCTATGCTCTAGAGTCGGGGGAAGAAGTGGAAGTACCAGGATTACCATTGAGAGTAACAGACTTTATCCTTAAGTATAATATTCTACACAAGGTAACTACGGTGGATGGGATTGAGCACCACAGGATAGTAGTACCAGGGACACTAGTAGCTACAGTGTTGAAGCTCCTTCATGACGCTCCACAGGCAGGTCATAGAGGGAGGGATGCGTGTCTAGGGGAAGCTAGAGCGCGATATTTTTGGTTGAGGATGAGGGGTGACATAGAGAGTCATGTACAGAAATGTGTGTCATGTGCAAGACACAAGGGGACTACGGGACCACCCGCTCCTCTGGAAACATTTCCAAGTCCGGCTAAACCATGGGATGTGGTAGCCATAGATGTGTTGCAACTACCTACTAGTTATCAAGGTTCGAAATATTTGTTGACATGTGTAGACCATTTTAGTAGGTTTGTGGTATTAGTTCCTTTAAAGGATAAGTCAGCATTATCAATTGCTCATGCATTTATAAATTCTTTGTTTTGCACCTACACTATTCCCAGGGTGTTGTTATCAGACAACGGGACAGAATTCAGAAATAGTGTTTTGGAAGAAATTTGCAGTTTGTACAGTATTAAGCAAGTATTTACGGTAGCTTACCATCCACAGAGTAACGGTATGGTAGAGAGGGTTAACAGGAAGATTTTGGAGGTACTGAGGCACCTTGTTGGATCAATTCAAGCAGGTTGGGAGGACTGGTTAAGTCAGGTAACTGCTTGTATTAATAGTTCTCTACATTCTTCTCTAGGGAAGACACCACATTATATTATCTATGGGGAGGACAAGGTTCTACCATATGATATACTGGTGGAGAAACCAGGACCAGTGTATAACGTGGACGATTACGTGAGTGTACAGAGACACGCGTTTGCCACAATACACAGAGAGGTAAGGAAGTACATGGAGGCTTCAAGAGCAGAGAATATTGCTAAGCAAAATAAATACGCAAAGGAAATAAATATAGTAGAGGGAGATGTGGTGATGGTTAAGTCACCAGAGAGGCAGAATAAATTGTCTCCAAAGTTTAGAGGACCATATATTGTATATCAAGTAAAAGGAAATAAGTTAATGCTACGTGACATGACAAACGTAGATTATACGGTACATGTGGACAGGGTAAAGAAGGTCCCAAAAGAAATGATACAGGTAGGAATAGAAACGGAGGTAGAAGACGAAGATAGGATGCAATTGAGGTCAGGAAGGCAATTAAACAAAATAATCTAATATATGAATTTGTTCACAGAAAGCATGTGGCAAGGGGCAATGTTCTGCATGGTGTTGTGCGCAGCGTTTGTTGGTATCAGGAGTACAGAGGACCACATAAAACCGGGCGCGTTAGTTGGCAATGATGGGCGGCTTGAAGTTGTTACGGATGTGATAACAGTAAGACTTAACTTGGGAACGTTATTGGATCTTAGTAAAAAGGATAGTATGTTTCAGTTACAGTTTCGTAGGGCCATACATTTTTCTTTTGCGGAATTAGATGTTTTGGTAAACAAGGACGACCTTCTGGAGTGGCAGATAAAGTTACAGTTACAAGAAAGGGTTGCACAGATAAAGAATATGATGAAGTATTCTCAGGAAAACTTACCTAGTTTTGAAGGGGAAATGAGACAATTAGCCCATGAGAAGATTACAAAGGGTAGGTCAAAGAGGGGTTTGTTTGACATAGGGGGAGTAATTGCAAAGGCTTTGTTTGGTACAGCAACTAGTGATGATGTGGAGGAACTAGGACGTAGAATGGAAATTTTACATAAGGTTATTGAAGAACAAGACAGAGTAATAGAAGGTACATTCTCATTGGTGTCTGAAGTTGCTGATTCAGTAAATGCGATAGTGAATAAGACGAATGACATAATTGTTCATATAGGCACAATAGCTTCAAGTGTAACTTTTGCGGAATTTGTTATAAATTTAAATCAATATTTGAGTATAGTGGAAAATCATATTATCAGGATGAATGCTCAAACAAGAAAATTGCTTCATAATCTTAGAAATGCAGCTCTGGGGGAAGTCGATTCTGATCTGATATCGGTGTGTGATCTTCAGGAAATTATAGAGATTGCAAAACATGACTATGGGTTAGAGCCATTTTTTGAAGGAGATTCGGTATCGTATTATTATCCATTGCTGGAATCTTGTCTAACAACTAATACCATTCTTATTCATATCCCAACTAAACATCAGGTACATTTCAATATCTGGTCAGTGAAGCCATTTCCTATGAGGTTAGGGGCTGAGATCATGATGTTGAACGTGGATTATGATTATATTATTGTATCAAAGGATCACACGCTGGTGGTTGCAGTTACCAAGGAACAGTTAGAAGGTTGTCACACAGCGTATTATCATTTGAAGGTTTGCCCTGCTATAAATTTTGTTTTTACAGGACTAGAGGAGTCCCAGTGTGAGTTGTCTTTAATCCAGGCTGATGCTTCCAGTGCAATTAAACATTGTGAGTATAAGAGACCGGAAAGGGTTTCGGAGATATATGTAACGTATTTTCAAGGTATTGCTTATTATACTTTCACTAAGGTAGCAGCAGCTACTATTATTTGTGAAGAGGGCCCTTCAGGTGCAAGGCTGGTGTCGGAGGAGGGTACATTTGTTATCCCACCAGCATGTTCATTTATTAGTAGTACTAAAACAGTATTAGCAACGAAGCATCACCTTGGATTGGTATTAAACAAGTCTGTTGAGTTTGTAAAGATTCAGCCTCCTCTACCTATAAATTTTACTGCTGTGGAAAGAGATTCAGAAAAAATAAGGTTAATAGAATTGTTAAATATGACTGAGGTCCATCCTGTTATTGAATCTGTATTGCCTTTTCATTTGCAACGGGTAGCTGTGTACCCATGGTCAGGACTGACTGGAATTTTGTTTATAATGTATTTTATATTTTCTTGTTATTTGTTTAAGCGTGTAAGGGTGCTGAGTGCTGAGGTAAAGAGGAAAAAGACTAGAAGAGAGTATAGAGTTGTACCAGACTCCACCCAGGTAAATTGATTGTAATTTTAATGTTAAGGACAACCCAACAACTAGGTAGTACACTACATGGTTAGTTGTAGGGACTTAATGTTAAGGCATGGTATGAATGTGTTTCATATTGTACTACTATATATTAGGTTATTAATATGTTAGCATTTTATACTATTATAATATTATTGTACCGGTATATGTACTGTTTGTATAAATTCTTATTTTAAGGAAATAGAATTAAGTATCATCGCATCATCCATAGCGCTATATACTTTATTTTTATTTTGTTTTTAAATCATCCATGTATCACCTTGTATATATATATATATATATATATATATATATATATATATATATATATATATATATATATATATATATATATATATATATATATATATATATATATATATATATATTGTATGTGTTCTAATATTACAAATGTCTAGTGTAAATCTAATATTCAGTATAGGAATTGTTGACAGTAGATTCAATTTTATTGTGAACTACGAGGACGTAGTTTGGTAGGTAGCCGAGCAATGTATCGGTGTATCAATATTGTATAATGTATCAATGTTGTATTCATGGTAGCAGTCACGTAGGCTCTAGTATATGCCTGATGCTTGCTGGTCAAAAACTGCAAGGTGTTAGATCGCATCCTGTGTATTTGATGACAGAGAGGCGTGGGTTCATTGACACTAGTTCCAAGATCTGAATACTAGATTGTGCTCTGTACATTATCTGTTAATGTTAATCTTTAGGTTATAAGTAACTGTTACTGTAATTGTATATATAGAGTTAGGGACAATGTATGTTTGCTCATTCTATTCTTGTATAACCGGGTAGTTTAAGGTTGTATATATCATGTATAAATGTAGTGTTACTTTATCACAAACCTATAACCTATGAGGGGGTGTGGCTATGTCACAGTGCCACGCCTGATGTGTGTTTGAGGCGAGGAGTGTATTCCAAGCCCTACCTCAGGTTAAACAGGTTATATAGAATATCCCTCTAATTGTTCATAGCTTTGAGACCGAGTTGGTCTAGTATACTATAACCTGTAATCTGTAACTGATAAATAAGCTACATCAGTAAAGAGAGACAAGTCCATGAGTTTACTCTAAACCTTTGAGTACTAAATATATTCCCCAGTAGTAAGACTAATAAGGGTACTTCATCAACGGTAAGAGTAAGTGAGTTGATTGAAGCAGAGACTACAAACAGAGAATAGTAAGTCTGTACAGTTGGCTGGTAAGAGATAGCCATACTGAAGTATAATTGAGAGTCCGTTGGTATGTTGGTATATTCCACAGGAGTGACAAGCTGAGTACTGCACGAGAAGCTGAGTACTGGACCCCCCACGGCTACATCTATCTATATCTATCTCTCTATCTATATCTATCTCTCTATCTATATCTATCTATATCTATATCTATCTCTATCTATCTATCTCTATTTATCTATCTATCTATCTCTATCTATCTATCTATCTATCTATCTATCTATATCTATCTATCTCTCTATCTATTTATCTATGTATCTCTATCTATTTATCTATCTATCTCTATTTCTCTATCTCTCTATCTATCTATCTATATGTCCATCTATTTATATCTATCTCTCTATCTATCTCTCTATATCTATCTCTCTATCTATATTTATATCTCTATCTATATTTATCTCTCTATCTATATCTATCTATTTATCTATATCTATCTATCTATCTATATCTATCTCTGTATCTATATCTATCTCTCTATCTATATCTATCTTTCTATCTATCTATATTTATCAATCTATCTATCTATCTATCTCTCTCTCTATCTATCTATTTATATCTATCTATCTCTATCTATCTATCTATCTCTATCTATATATATAAAAAACAGTCTGTCTGATCGTATGACGTTTTTTGTCACTGTAAGAGGTTTTCTTTGATAATATTTCATGGGATACTATTTTATTTATGTATTTTTGGACTTAGCCACTCTTGTCATACCCAAATTTGGTCACCTAAGAGGCTCTCGTTTTCAGTTCCTGGTGTGTAAATCAAGCTCTTACTTTCTGCAAAAAAAATTTTTCCGCCTAAATGAAAGTTAAAACTTGAAAATTTTGACCCCCATTTTTCAGGTGGTGGTGACAAAAAAGAAAAAAAGTCGTTTTTAAGGGGTTAATCATGGTACCATCGGGAGGGCTGTACGATGAATAGTTGTGGAGATAGGGCGAGTTTAAGTAGACCATGTCTGCGCGCGAATCTGCAGTAAGTCTGTATGTACGCGCGGGATAGACTCGACCTCGACTTAGTATACAGTTTCCCACGTAACTCCATTGTCAACACACTCGTATTACTACTATTATGTATTGTATGTCATGATTTCAACACTAAAAATAGTATGAACACTTGTAGGAATATATCATCGTGTAACTGTCACTTAGAAAATGATAAACAAACCGACTTGTACCGTAGGAAACACGTATATTTACTATCAATTGTGCCTGTATGGGTGTGTTTTGTGGTGTTATTTTCTTATTACTACCCCATTATATATCGTGTGTCATGATCTATACACTAAATAATAATTTGTAACCTTGTAGGAATATCATGGTGTCACTCACGTACATATATTCACTACGGTATTGTCTTATGATCGTTAGAGCACAAATTCGGACAAGGGCAATTACTTAAAAATCGCCCAGAATCGACTGAGTGGGTAGCGGATCGATATTGTGAGTGTATTTTCTCGCCCAACGACAAGAAAAACTAGCCGTACAGGGCGCAAAATAGCGCTAAATCGCTGTGACGGTAGGTGCTGTTAACGGTTCCTTACATAAGATGCTCTATCACGTCAACCGGTCTTTAGGGATTAAACTCTTTTAGAGAAAGCCCACCATCGAGATTATCACACTTGATAATCTCGACCTGGCTAAGTGGTTACATCTTACACTTCAAGTTTTCCTATTACCTGTAGGCTACAGTCAGCGGCAAAAGTCCTGTCGCCACATCTGCTTCACCGAGGCACGCGATGTTCATAGAATCGAGATTATTAAAAGTGTATAAAACGTGAATATATCTCGAGTCCATGAACACTACTTTTCTCGGTGAAGTAGATGTGGCGACAGGACTTTTGCCGCCAACTTTACATATCCTAACTAACATTATACATAAAAATAGGGGTGTTACATTAGTGACTGGTAGAGGACTGGAAAATATTAAGTAAACTAGAATAGTTCCCTGTGAAATATATTAACTAATCTGGAATCAGCTCGTCCACGACTATGGAGAGAATTATAGGTGTGACACGTACAGTCGGCGCCAAAAGTCTTGTCATCACATCTGCAAAGTCATGAAGTAAGTCTGGAAATATAAGCTTCATGGGATTGTAAACTGAAAAACAAAGAAGAATATTAATTTACTCCCTGGATATCGTATTTCTGTAGCGTGAATGTGTTATACGATGATTAACCTTTATCTTATCAATGAAGACGTGCTGAGTGAGGTGACACCACTTTTGCTGATGACTGTACAGTTGGCTCCACTTTCGCATTACCGCTTAACGTTGCCAATGTTGAGGCACCAAGAAATTTGAACCCCTTATGATCATGAGTTCAGAAAAGTTACTCTGAATCATTGTAGGTGCATAAAATCATCACTTGTTTCGCTGATCATCTGAAAGTTTGACCTAGGCTACACATTAATCTCAGAAACTTTATCAGGGTCATACTGTATGGAATGAATTTGTATACAAAATATCACATAATTTCTTTGCAGGTCCAGCTTTCATAATATTATAGAAATCTCGCAGAAAGATGATCAATGTGGTGAGAAAGAGAACGTGAAAGAGGTGCCGGGAAAGTGCAGGAGTTAAGTCTTGGAGTGATTATTATTATTATCAGTAGTAGTAATTGTTGTTGTAATAATTGTAGTAATAGTAATAGTAGCAGAGTTTTATTGTAGGTATTGACCTTCGTTCGTTCTTTCTCTTATTTACTTTTCATTTAGTCATAATTATATTGACGGATTGATATGTGGATATGCTAAGTTCCGCGTTTCTATTAGATAATGTGTAGCTATCTAATATGAATAAGGTTGGGGTATATAGATAAAAAAATACAAATTTTAGCTTGACAAACACACCCTTACAATAATAGTAGGCAATGATATGTATGAATATCTAAGACGAGGAAGGTGTTATGTCACACCTACATACCTAATACACCTCTACACTTGACAACCTTCTCTGTTCTTACACTTACAACTTTCCTTCCATTCTCCTGCACACCACACACTACACTCATTTCTGCTCACATATATGTCTCGTTCCATTCTTCCTCAAACACAGGAGAGTGCAATGTACTAAAGAAGCTATTTTTCTTAACAGATTCAAAGTCTTGATATGTTGCCAATGGCCACACCACGTTGAAAGCACCTCTTCTCGTCCGATCAGCGAAGTTAAGCAACGTTGGGTTTGGTTAGTACTTGGGTGGGTGAACGCCTAGGAACACCAGATGCTGTTGGCATTTATATATTTTTTTCTAATAATTTCATTATTTTCAACACAAACATCGAACCATGGCTCTTTTAAATATTGGTTCACACAACCACATCCATTTTGTGTCATTACACTTAGCCTCCAATGAGACCTTAAATATATCTATAGGAGCCTCTTTTTTCTTTCACAACATCAACAACCCAAGATTTGCTACTTGCTTCCTTTCTACTTCTTATTACGCCAGTAAATTAGTGTAAACAATATCTCACCATTAATAGGGATTAATTGATATTAGACACCGCAACAGCGAGGTCATATAGCGTCAGAAAAAGGTGATAGAGAGGTGCGACAGCAAGCATGAATTAAATAAATAGGAAAGAGGGACGGTTGAAGAACTAAGATTGATGGATATTAGGCGCCGCAACATCGAGGTCCTATATCGCCAGAAAAAAGGTGATAGAGAGGTGTGACAGCAAGTAGGAAGGAAATGAAAAGAAAAGAGAGACAGTTGAAGAACTTAAAGATGGGAACTATTTAGTCTGGTCTCTCACTAGCGACCTTCCTACCATGGGAAACTCTCTCTCCCCGAAATCAGGGCAGTGCAGGGGCCGTAGCCCCCTCTAGTATAGCTCGCCAGGTCCCAGAGACACTCAAGCCCCCCACCATGTCAAGGCGGTTTCCGTTGGGGGGTGAAGTACTAAGAGCTAGTGGCTGGGGCCGAAGGGGCTCCCAAACCTTTTAAAGTACTGCCCACAATACTAATGCAGAGATGGGGCCATTAATAGAGAGAAATTATTCCTCACATAATCGGCAGGACAGGATAGTTTAGTAAGATTTAAAACAGTGACAATTTTATTAAGATCATAATAATAACACACGTTACTAAGCATGCAGTATCCTACCCCAAGACTATTGGTCTTGTTCTACCCTTCAAGCCTATTTTGATGAGCATGCAGCATCAGTTGTCATTTGCCAACAGGCCAGTGACCCACCGCCTCGCCCTACTCTCTTTCTGTGTTTTAGATAATATTATTTCACCATGTCTATTTGTTAAGTACTCGTACTATTGATAACCATATGTCCTGCGAGACACGGATATGTTCAATTGCACTTATGAGACTGTAATCAGGATTGCCGCCCTTCCGACGTAATGAATAAAATAAAATATAATCACTTAGAGGGCACATTGTGGATGAAAAGAAAAGCGAAATATAGTGTGTTGCAAGGTATGTAACTGTATTTTCTGAGACAAGATTGCACGCAGTTTTAGCTGGTAAAATCTGGAGTGGAAATCAGTGGTACAGCAGATATTAGATTGACCAATCACAAATACTGTAAGATAACCCTGCTTACTACTCCAGGTTTAACTGGCTAAAACTGCGAGTAACTGAACGAGGGTGGGTACTAATAAAACGGGAGCCAGCAGGGGTCAGGGTAGCTATAAAGCGAAAGAATTTTATCTCATATTACATTATTGTATGCATGTCAGGAGTCATGAAAATGTAAGTCAGCTGGGTACCTGGTGGTGGGTATGGGCATAGGACCTATGAGAAGGGACCTGAAAAATGGTCTAAATTAGCTCAGAAACCGAAACATTGGAAACCAGTGCCAATATGTTCTTTATGATTCAAAGTATCAAGAATGTCCATTGCCATTTGGTGGTGGGTTACCCCCGCCAGAGTTACTTTACTGATGTACTATAATGGCCTAAATTAGCTGGAGTGTGAAAGAAATGAAACTACTTGCAAAATGTCCAGCATAACCCCAGGTATCATGAATTGGCTTTGCCAGACATTTTCATTGGTGGGGTACCCCCGCCAGACACGCTCAAAGGACCTTGCCCTGTAGCTGACCTATAGAACAGCTGAAAAGTGAAAGATCTGAAACCAATTTCAAATTGTTTAGCAGATCCCCTGGTATCATGAATTGGCTTTGCCAGACATTCTCATTGGTGGGATACCCCCGCCAGACACCCCCAAAGGACCTCGCTCTATATAGATGACCTAGATCAGCCGAAAAGTGAAAGATCTAAAACAAGGTATATAATGTCCTCCGCCTACTCTGGTACCATAAATTGGCCATACCGGACTTTTCCATGGTGGTAACCTTGGTCTACCTTGACCAGTGAACTTTGTGAAATATATGAAACCAGTTCTAAAGTGTCTTGTACAAACTGAGGTAACAAATACAGAAACAAAAAGATGCTTTCATAACATTTAATCAATTTCTCCTCTACATGAGGACAACCACAATCCTTCAGTCTTATTTTTTTTTTTTTTTTTTTTTTTTTTTTATTAACAAAGATGAGGACAAAGGCCACAGGCCCGCTTACCGTCCTCATCTACATAGTACAGTGAGAGAGTGGTCCAAACTTATGTCCAATTTCGTTCGAGATGCCCTGACACATTGCGTTTGAAGGTACATAAGTCGTAGTAAGGTGGAAAGATGGATGAAGGTAAAGTGTTCCAGAGTTGACCAGTTGTGTATATGAAAGACTGAGAGTACCGGTTAAGTCTTGCATGAGGGAGTTGGACAGAAAAGGGATGAGAACGAGAGGCTTGACGAGTGTTGCATGTTCTCCTGAGGGGAGGAAGCATACATTGAGAGAGTTCAGAAGAGCAATGTCCAGTGTAATAGCGATAGAAGAGAGAAAGTGATGCAACACTGCGGCGAAGAGAGAGAGGGTGTAGTGAATCAGTAAGAGGAGGAGTAGTGTTGTAGTGTTGTGAAGGTTGATCCCCCCCACACATGAGAGCCATACTCCATACAGGGGCGGATGAGACCCCTGTACAGAGACAGTAACTGCGTGGGGGTGAAGTATTCACGGAATCTGTGCAGCACACCTAACTTCTTTGAGGCGATTTTAGTCAGAGAGGTAATGTGATCTCTCCAGGAGAGATTATGAGAGAAAGAGACTCCAAGAATATTAAGAGAAGAGGAAATGTCAAGTTGTGTATCGTTAAAGGAGAGGGGATAGACATCAGGAAGATTAGTACGAGTTGAAAGATGAAGGAACTGTGTTTTTGAGGCATTGAAAACAACAAGGTTCTCTCTGCCCCAGTTAGAGATGAGGGAAAGATCAGAAGTGAGGCGTGCTACTGCATCATCACGTGATGTGGAGAGGAGCTGCTGGGATGGACGGTTGTCAAAATGAGTGGAGTAGTGTAGGGTGGAATCATCAGCATAGGAGTGGATAGGGGAAGAGGTACAGTTAAGAAGGTCATTAATGAACAAAAGAAAGAGGGTGGGTGATAGAACAGAACCCTGAGGAACACCACTATTGATAGACTTGGAAGAAGAACAGTGACCGTCTACAACAGCAGCTATAGAACGGTCAGAAAGGAAATCAGAGATAAGGGTACAGAGAGAGGGATAGAAACCGAATGAGGGCAGTTTGGAGATTAAAGCTTTGTGCCAGACTCTATCAAAAGCTTTGGATATGTCGAGGGCACCAGTGAAAGTTTCACCAAAGTTCTGAAAGGAGGATGACCATGAATCAGAGAGGAGGGATAGAAGATCGCCAGTAGATCGTCCCTGACGGAAACCATACTGGCGATCTGAAAGAAGGTCATGACAAATAAGGTGCTTATGAATTTTGAGGTTAAGAATAGATTCGAAGACTTTAGATAGACATGAGATCAGAGCAATAGGGCGATAGTTGGAGGGTTGGGAACGGTCTCCTTGTTTCGGAACAGGTTGGATCAGAGCAAACTTCCAGCAAGAAGGAAAAGTGTTAAATGATAGACATAGACGGAACAGTTTGCCTAGGCAGGGTGTCAGCACGGAAGCACAGTTCTTGAGAACAACAGGAGGAATCCCATCAGGTCCGTACGCCTTCCGAGTGTTAAGGCCAGAGAGGGCAAAAAATACTTCCTTTGAAGATATTCTAATGGCAGGCATAAGTAAGTCAGAGGGGGGTGGAGTTGGAGGAACAGAGCCGGAATCGTCCAGTGTAGAGTTAGAGGCAAAGGTTTGAGAGAAGAGTTCAGCTTTATCAGTTGAAGAGATGGCAACATTTCCATCAGGAAGGATGAGGGGAGGGAAAGAGGAAGAAGTAAAGTTACTGGAGAGATTTTTGGCTAGATGCCAGAAAGAACGAGAGGTGGAGGAGTTGGACAGGTCATTGCACTTGGCTCGGATGAAGGATTTTTTAGTTAGTCGGAGAACAGATTTGGCGCGATTCCGGGCAGAGATATACAGAGCCCGAGATTCATCAGTTTGAAGGCGTCGGTGCCGTCTGAAAGCTACCTCCTTGTTGTGGACAGCAGTAGAACAAGCGTGATTAAACCAAGATTTTCGTGAATTAGTATGCTTTTATAGAATGCTTTTTTTTATTAGAATGATTTTATTCCACATCTTGTGAATCCATGTCAGAATCCTCACTCCAGGCTTCATCATTAGATGATTCATGATAAATGTGATCATCGATATCTTCTGTTGATTCTACAATGGTTGTCTCATCACTGTCACTACAAGCATCATTGCTGTCATTCTTATTGTTGTCTCGGTCTGTGAATAGAGCATCAGGAAGGGCAGGTGCATCAAACCACACTGGCTGCAAGAGGTTTCCATTTGCCGACCAACCATAGTCAGTAGCAGACAGCCCTTGGTCCAGGCACGCGAGGTTAGTGTGCTTCCACCATATCCAGACGTATTGAGCCCTCTGATTTTAGGGGTTTCGATTTTCTCCTGCTAAGACGGTTGCTATGCACTTCTGCCGCATCCGAGGTGTCCACCCTGATCCGGAAGCCAAAAGGCCATGGTGTATGACAATGTGAAAGGTAGGAATTAGAAATAGTTGAGTTTTGACCTAATAAGAACATGGTATAGGTGAAAGAGGGTGGCCCGATCAGCCCCACAGGTTGTATAGCTCAAGATCCTCAACAGATTAAGAGCCTTGAGGCAAGTGATCTTAAGTATACGTAAGTGGGGGCCCAAGTCAAAAGTTTGTCAAAAAGGAGACCCAAAAAGTGAGTCACCTCGACACAGCGTATCCAAATACCATACATGAATAAGTCCGGATCAGGGTGGACACCTCGGATGCGGCAGAAGTGCATAGCAACCGTCTTAGCAGGAGAAAATCGAAACCCATGAAAATACTGTACTATCGGCCACAAGTATTCGCACCCACCTCTGATGAGCTTCAACCAGAATTCATCTGGTAACACTGAACCCCGTCCCCAATGTCCAGATGATATCCTATCCACACAGCCCACATCGTCCAGAGATGGTTTGCGGATCGACCTAACCTTGAACTGCTTGACTGGCCTAGTCGGGGTTGTGATATGAACCTGATTGAGAACATTTGGGCTAACAAGGTAAACGCTTGGGAACCAGAACAGGAAAGGACGACACAACAAATCTGGCAGCACGTCGACAGAGTATGGGAAGTGCTTCAGGATAGGCCGGACCTACTATACGTTTCAGCGCCGGACAGACACTGTTTTTCGTAAATATCTCCTAAGTGAATCTTTGTATAATATTTCAGCACACTACCTTTAACATCCGAGCGTAATTTATGGCTGACATACCATATTCCTATATGTGTTATGTTAGGAGTTTACTGAGTGATATTAAGCCTAATCCAGTCATCATATCTAAGGCGTTATAGAGAATCGGACAAGTGTGGGGTACTCGTGTTACCCCTCCACCAACACCCAGAACACCCCCCACACCACTCCTTCCTTCCCTACCCCACACTTTCCTTCGAATGCGTCAATATTACTGGCCAGCTTTGTGTTATTTTTCACAAGTAGACTCCTAACATAACACATATAGGAATATGGTATGTCTGCCATAAATTACGCCAAGATGTTATATGTAGTGTGCTGAAATATTATACATATACAACGATTCATTTAGGAGATATTTGCGATATTGCGTATTCACATCTCGTCCATGCAAAGTAGACTACAGGAAGTGGTTGAGGCACAAGGAGGGTGGTCTAGTTATTAATAGCAAAACTTCAAGGTTTACGCTGTAATATGCAACATTCTTTAAAGATGATTAATATTGGTGGTGGTTCTAAGCAGGTGCTGGTTTATTGATATTTCAAGATCTTTTCCTACTGGTATACACTTAGGAATCACAAATTGTAAGATGTTTTATTTATTTAATATATTTATGGCATTACTTTAATGAATGAATAAAAATCTTTTTAGTTTGGAACAGGGCTGATCACATGATATTTACACTGGTCAGGAGAAAATTATTTATCATGACATTGCAAAAATATGTGCTATATTTTCTACCACAAGTTAATCAAACACCTTTACTAAGAATAGACGCAGACCATAGCGCAAAGGTTATCATTCCTGACTTGATATAATAGAATTACAGGTTTTAAGTCCAGATATTGGCTACAGTAACCTGCATATTACATCACGTGAAAACGGTTTTAACTTTGAAAATGATAAAAAACCTTTGATGTCTTGTGATATCAATCACTAATACGGAGAGAGAAAGGGCAGGTGGATTAATCATGTCTGATAATTTCAATAACCTGAACATGTGCTTAGCTGATAACACAGTATGTGTGTGGAAGAGGGGGGGGGGGAGAGAGAAAGAGTGGGCTAGCAATGCTCGTATGATATTATTTTTATCTCTCACTAAATTCCTATAATATGATGCAGGCACTGTCAAAGGTTTTTGGAGCCCCTTCGGACCCGAGTCACCCACTGTCATTACTTCAACTCTCCCCCCTGCCTTACTTTCAATATCATTCATGGTTGCTGTGTCTCATTTTTAACACTTATCCCTCGCCATGGGGTTGCCCATCAACAAATAATTTCTTCCCTGCCAACAAACATATAGTATGTTAATTATTAAATACATCATTACGTGAATACACTAAGAGAAGAGTGATAATGACATTTTTACGGCATATTATCTCACACCTGTAAAATGTTACTAGTGGTAAAAGTATTATATCTTTAAATATGTGTGATGCCTTGGCAGGGTTTGTTCCAACACAGTAAACCCGAAGCAGATCGAAGCACCGAAGAGAGAGAGAGAGAGAGAGAGAGAGAGAGAGAGAGAGAGAGAGAGAGAGAGAGAGAGAGAGAGACTGGCTGAAAAATATTCGTCTGACTTAGGTCAGTATGCAAACGGACGTCGGAAAGATATATAGCATCATCAGTATACTAATAGCTATCACATTTATTTACCTATTTCATTTACTCTGCATAACATTTGATGGTAACAGTGCGATACATTATCTGGCAGCACATGGAAAGGGGGATTACACAGAGATAACGTATTATATATTGCCTAAAATTTGATGTCGTTCTATTCTAACCCATCAACTGTAATATTATTACTGCATCGGATAAAAAAAAATACTCTCACCAAAGTATCTTTAATACAGAAACACATACCGCACATTGACTCATAATAAAATGACTAACTGACATCCTCATTCATTCATCTTACTACCATCTATAAATGCGCCAGCCAGCCGCTCTTATCAGGGGTACCAACTACCTGACCTGTGCTCCACAACACGGCTGTCCCAGGTTCATCTGTGGGCAACTGTACAGTCGCGAGCTGATGGGATGAAGACACGAGCACACTCATCAAGGGGTCGCTTCTACCTGACGAGTTATGGAGGAGTTTGAGAGGAAGAATGGAGGTGCTGGTGTGTTGAATTTTAGTATGGTCATCATACTTTTAAGAGAATTCTCATATATAAGTATTGTTCGATATCAAAACTGTAATGACATCAGATGGGATGGGTGTCTATAAAACTTGACGTATTTAATGAAATTGCTATACTCAGTGATAAATGTGTTTTAACAATAATGAATATTACACAAAATTATGAAAACCACAATTATCCGTATATTTTATGTGAAAAGAGTATTCTGTGGAACGGAATGAGACAATCGAATCTCTCCTGCAGCATATAGGTTTATTTTTGGTGAACTGAGGGTTCGAGTCATATTAACCGAAGTTCCCTTTACACACACACACACACACACACCAAATATACTTTATCCCACACCTTGTAACTTAACCCCTCAGCGACGGGATAACTATGAATAGCCAATCTGTCAGTCCGGGGCGCATTTTTCCCAAGTCTCTCACTATATCGGTAAGGGAGGATATTACAGCCAATCACAGCCCACCTTTTCCATGGCACAAATATTACCAGAATGTGTAAACTTAAGGTTGGACAACAAAGGTAATATTCATATAAATTTTCATTGTTTACTGCAATAAGAAGCATTTAGTTGTGTTCCATTATAGTGATTTTATGTTTTAAAACAAGTGTTAATTATGAAATAAGGAAACATGACAGTAATATATATCACATTTTCAATGTTTTTTGCATTGGTAACACTGACCAACGATAAACATCATCCTTGTACATTTCGGCAGTAATGTATTTTGCCGAAAGCAGTGCTACTTTACTTATGAGGAAGTTATCGTATGCTTATTTATATTCATAATAAACGGCATTATTTATAGAAGTGCACAATTACAATTGGCTTACATAGTTGATATGAGATTTGACTTTTACTGAAACAATGGCCAATTGAACCGAAATGAAAATAGGAAGTTATTAGTAACTCACTCGTTTACCTATAAACGTATTGGCATTGTAGTTTTGCTTTGCTCTACGACGTCAAGCCATTAATTATTCCTAATAGCTTCATGTTTTTAATTCACATCACTGAAAACTTCGCAAGATATGCTTGTACTGTATATACGAAAGCCACGTTATACCAAAATACAGAGTATTCTTCCTTGTATAATTGAGGTATGACAGTGACTTGTTATGCTGATCTCTATCACTTTGTGACAGTTCTAATACCCACTATATGCTGTAAATAGAGACAAATTTCTCATTCCTCGGTGGTTATTTATTAAGATACAAATCATACTGTATTCTCTTAATTAATGTAATATATACTATAAGAAATGATACAGGTAATTCAATTATAATACTAATTTGAATAGATGTAAAGAAAACTAGCATTCAGTTAGAAGAGTGTATTGCACATCCAACAATCCTGGGGTTCTTGCGCAGGAACCTCAACAGGTGTAACACAGACATCAAAATTATTGCTTATAAAACAGATACCATCAATTACAGATAATTTTACTTAATGGCATCTGTAGTCTTAATTACAGATTACAAATACCAGTCACTTTGCTCAAACAAAACACAAAACTAGACCCATTGGCAACACCAAGACAGATAGACAACCAAAAGATGATATACAAAATCACAAACAAGTTAGCAGCCCTCTACATGTCCCACTAACTTGAACAACACCAATTAATTTACAACACCTGATAAAATATTGTTATCTCTATAAATTAATCAATATAACAACAAAACAATGGTTAATAATATTAAAACTATGGTAACTGTGTACAAGAGTTCCACATAGTTTTGTACAACATATTTCTTACTTTTTCCTGCCTGTTTTTACTTGTTCTATTCATTACTGAGCATAATATTGAGCGGAAACCAGTCGAACCAACCTAACCTAACCTAGGGTAGGTTAGATAAGATCAGGTGGGTTCGACTGGTTTCCTCTTAGTATTATGGTCACAAATGAATTAAGTAAAAATAGGCATGAAAAAGAAAACAAAAACAAAAAAGTTGTAAAAAACTAAGTTGAACTCTTCTACACATTTACATTTTTTACCAACAAAATTTGAGATATAATGGGTTAATGACCCTTGCCATGAGATTTACAATTGGCCACATTATTACTAATATTAAGGGCGATTGTGTTCCCTCTTTTCTGTAGTCTTGATTATTCCTGGCTTGCGTCCTTTTCCAAGCGGGGCTGCACCTCTTGGTCTGCCAGGATTCCTTCTAGCAATTGATGTTGGCTGACAAGGAATTTTACCTCGACCAGCACCACCTCTCTTCTTGTCTGTGCTAAAATTATGTAAAAAACTGTTGAGCTGATTTGTGGTTTTTATTGAATTTATTATTGCTAATGCTTTATTTATTGGTGTGTCCTGGTTTTTAAATTTCCTTATTACTTAATTGAGTGTATTTCCCAACACATCATCATCTGCCATATCATTAACTTTTTCTAATGGTGAAGGACAGCTAGTACTCTCACAGTTTTGAACCACAATTTTATCAGGAATAATCTCATTAAAGTCTTCACAATCCATATCTTTTGGATCAGGAAGCGTATCTTTCTGGCGCAAAGAAAGTCTCTCATTTCCAGTTTGAACAGTTTCAGTTAAGCTGAGAAAAAAACTCTTTTCAGGAGCATGCTCTATACCTACAGCTAATACTGCAAGTTTATGCCGATTTTCACTTGTAGCATAAAACTGCTGAGGCATCACAGTCATACTGTACTCTGCACATGCACTTTGGTGTTTACATACAGCACCAGTATCACCTACAGTACAAGTGCATATGCCAATTGTGAGGTCTACTGTATGCTTAACATCTGGCAGAGACGAACTTTTTACCAGAAACGTATTGTTACCAAGGGCAGACACATTTAACAAGGGTACCTTCCCAGTGTTCATAGGATTAACTTGCTATATGTACTGGTCAAAAATTTCTGTCATAAATACAACCAGTTGAGCTGTGTTGTAGGCCTTGCACCTGAAAAGTAAAAAGAAAGTGTTACATTTCTTCCTCTAACATATCTTTAAATAAGGTACATCTTCACTTTCCTACCACACATGCCTACCCTCTCTCATTCTTTTCTTTTACTTATTCTACACGTACATACCTTCATTCTTTTAGCCTTTTTCCATCAAATTATATTTTAGATTAAAATTAATTTCGCACCTAGAGTCAGTAGGATACATATCGGTACCTGAATATTCTTTGTTCACTTCAGTTCATAAATTTGAGAAAAAAACTTTTATTACAATAAGGTTAACACCAATATTTTCCTCTGTTTTACAACAAAAACACCAGATTCATCCTGATAACATCAGCATCAATATCCTATTTCCTCGATTTTCTTTAATGGTTGTTAATGCCAAGACTCTTGAAAACTGAAACAGAAAGTAAACTAATCAAAGGTCACCCAGTCGTTTTCATTTTCAGTAATATGAATTTTCCAGTACTGTACCTGTTCAGAACAATTTCCTTAATAATGCACATAGTTGACTCACAGAAATTGTTTGTATGATGGCCACGTAAAACTGCTCCTGTCCGATATGATATTGCCCAGAGAGCTCTCTTTTCAACAAGGCTGTGTACATAGCTGTAGAAGAACATTGTACACAATTAAATTACAGTTACATAAGCTAATGGAGGAAAAGAAATGAAGAGGAGGTTTTTCAGGTCCATGGGACAGCAGTCCTGTAGTGCAGTTCAGAGACACTATAGCTCCTTCAACCCATGCATCAATAACTATTATGACAAGAAGTGCCACAACCCACATATTAATAGACTAGAAGCATAATGATAAGCGAAGGATATAAGGAGAAAAATAAGCATTTAAGGTTCATACAGGCGAGATATTACTATAGGCCTACTGTACTTCAGATACACTATAGCTCCTTCAACCCATGCATCAATAAGTACTGTATTATGACAAGAAATGCCACAACCCACATATTAATAGACTATAAGCATAATGATAAGCAAAGGATATAAGGATAAAAATAAGCATTTAAGGTTCATACAGGTGAGATACTACTGTACTCAGGTCTCATTATGAAGCTAACTATACAAAGATGAAAGCAGATCTGGTTGTACAGGCAATCAAAGCACAATGCACATCAGAATAAATAAAAAAAAAGGCTTGCATTGTATTGTTATGTTCTACATGTACTGGCAATGCTGAACATTTTATGATAAAAGTATTATAGTTACCTTGTAAAACTAGGGTACATCACTGCTTCTGGACAAGCTTGGAATTCTGTCCACACTCCGAAGAACTTGTCTTTGGTTTTGGCATACACAAGCTGCTTCACCATACCCATCAACTTCTGACGGTCTGTTTTGCCAACTCCATGTTTACCATCCAAGAGCCATCGCCAAACTTGTTGCAGGACATGGAATATGCAGAGGTATTTTGCTGTTCCTGGCCAAACTGTTGTTAATGCCTTCCTCTCGGCTTCGGAGTTATCAGTCATAAATGACTGTGGAGCTCCTTGGCCATAGAATGAGCTCTCCCCTACAGCAAGCTTAACTAGACCAAAACCTTTAGTTAAAGTTTCCTCATCTTGTGCAGATGTAAACAGAACTGCTAATGGAACAGCTCCTGCAGGTCCAGCGCACAAGAATGGAAATACAGCTGTGTTTAGTTGATCAACGCTTCCTGTAGCATCAACAAAAACCACTTCTCCAGCTTCTCGTAACTCCTTGTGGACTCTTTTCATAAAAGGAGTCACTAATACAACACAAAGCTGGTTGTTAATAGTTTCAGTTAAAAGGGTCACATCTGGGTTGTCCACAGCATACTTTTTCAAGGCTTCAGCCATAGAAAGGTTACAGTAGCCCCCATGTTCTCTTTTCAGCCACTGTTGCCTCATGTAGGAAATGGCCCTCAAAGATGGATTAATGGCATGATTTGCTTGTGCAGAAAGATCCTCACAAAGGTCCATTTTCCAAATGTGATGCCTTGATACTTGTGCAGTTGTCAGCCCTGTGGAATGTAAAACCAAGAAATTAATAGGTTTTGATATCAATACACTACCATAAAAAAAATCTGTGATTTCACAGAATGGCCATATTCATATTCTTACTTTCCCAAAACCATTTTCATACTTATTTCAAACTTACTTGCGCTGTCTGATTCTCATGAACATGCTCATTCAACTATAGAACTGAAAGAAATTCTGCAGTACTAGTACTCCCCCAAGGTATCATTCATAATAATTAATTGTTATAACAAAATATGCTGAACACATAAATTACCAGAATAAACTACAATTTCCGTGGAGTACTGCAGCATTAACACACATCAGAGAAAACACTGCTATATAGTATGTTGATATGTTTTTGATGATGATAATTGCATTAAATCAGGGTAATATTATAGTTACACATCTTTGCATTATAAACTGCATTATAGCATTATATAGGCCTAACCCATGAGAGGTTGCAGGTCTGGCGTCCAACCAAATAAATATTTCTGCAAAAGTGAGGTGTTACTGTGCAGCCTTGGTTGATATTTTACTGACCAGGGGGATGTGAAAAGCACAGTCAATAACAACAATAGCTTCTGAACAAGTTGATTTTCTAAACCCCTCTCATGCATGCTAAGTTTATCCTACAGTATTGGTACACATTCAAAATATAGTAAAGCACTATATAATCATTACCGTACCTTGTTCAAAATATTTCTCAAACATCATCCTAGTGGTTGGAGACACAGGTAGCTGATTGAGGGCTTCAGCTGATGCTGTTGGGTGGTTATGATTCCCCTTGATAATAATAAAACAGGGGTATTCTTTCATCAGCTTATCACTGTAGAGGGAATTCTTGGATCCTGTTCGGACAGTGACATCCATGTGTACCTGGCATCTGAAATACAAATAACTTGTGGTATAATATATGGTATGTAGGCTACTACTGTACTATGGTGTGTATGTTGGTATGGTAAGAAGTAGAATTTGTACACACACTGTTGGTTTCAAGGATTCACAACACGAAGAAATGTAGGACTAGAATAACAGAAGACAAGATTATTTTGGGGTTGTCACTATGCAAGCACCTTGTCACTTGTAAACTATTACTTAAAATGCTTTCGCAGCAATATATATATATATATATATATATATATATATATATATATATATATATATATATATATATATATATATATATATATATATATATATATATATATATATATATATATATATATATATATAAACCGATATATACCTATATATATATATATAAACCGATATTTACCTATATATATATATATATATAAACCGATATATACCTATATATATATACATAAACCGATATATACCTATATATATATATATAAACCGATATATACCTATATATATATATATATATATATATTATAAACCGATATATACCTATATATATATATATTATAAACCGATATATACCTATATATATATATATATATTATAAACCGATATATACCTATATATATATATATTATAAACCGATATATATATATATATATATATATATATATATATATATATATATATATATATATATATATATATATATATATATATATATATATATATATATATATATATATATATATATATAAACCGATATATACCTATATATATATACATTATAAACCGATATATATATATATTATAAACTGATATATACCTATATATATAAACCGATGTATACCTATATATATAAACCGATATATACCTATATATATAAACCGATATATACCTATATATATAAACCGATATATACCTATATATATAAACCGATATATACCTATATATATATATATATAAACCGATATATACCTATATATATATAAACCGATATATACCTATATATATATACATAAACCGATATATGCTTAGATTTAAAAAAAATAGATAGGCTATTCTTCATACATATATTATATTGGAATACATTTTTATTTTGGATTTTACTAAGTAAATCACTGTAATAGGAATTAAGGTATGGTATACAATAAGAAATTTATTTTTTACAAATCGGTACAGCACCGGTATGTATATATATATATATATATATATATATATATATATATATATATATATATATATATATATATATATATATATATATATATATATATATATATATATATATATATATATATATATATATATATATATATATATATATATATATATATATATATATATATATATATGAATAGCCTATATATATATTTTTTTTCAATTTAAGCATGTGAAAATTTTCTACAGAAAGTATTTCATTCCCCACTGTTTATCCACATTGTATATATGTTTTTCATACCCTACTGTATGTACAGTACCTATGAATCAAATATTTTCTGAAATTCATTCATACTTCCAAGGTACCCCTTAGGCCTATTTTGAAAACAGAGTACTGTAAGTTACTGTATAGTTAAAATTGTAGTCTATGATGTGAGGTGCATCTGGCATAATTAACCATGAGGTCTTAATTTTGGAATAGAATATATTGTACTTACAAGTCTACAATACATACACACTTAACTTACCCTGTATATGTCTTCTTTACACCCTTGTGTTTCACACCATGATGACAAATCAGGACTTCCCGAAATAGTTTCCGCTCTCCCACTGAACGTAACCTCTTGCTATTGAAGCGACTGTGGGTCTTGGCCATATACACCTCATTCCACTTCTTGAAGTCGTCTCTGGTGCGGATATTTGTTCTAATTGTAACAGAGTCTTCAGTTACTTTCTCAATAACGTTATCAAAACAATTTTCCTTGAAATCAAACACTTCATGCAGATCCATTGCACTGATGATAGCAGCTCTGAACGTGAGGTGTGAGATGCGAAGCGTGAGATGGCTCAGAGTGACTGAGTGTACCAAAAATCAAATGTATCGCGAGCAAAGTCAGCAAACTGTATCTCCGAATACAATCATCTCATGTTTTCGGTTCGAAGGTTGTTGTGTTATTACCAACAACATGTTCAAAATATGTTATGTTGATATGTTACTCTATAAATAATGCCGTTTATTATAAATATAAATAAGCATACGATAACTTCCTCATAAGTAAAGTAGCACTGTTTTCGGCGAAATACATTACTGCCGAAATGTACAAGGATGATGTTTATCGTTGGTCAGTGTTACCAATGCAAAAAACATTGAAAATGTGATATATATTACTGTCATGTTTCCTTATTTCATAATTAACACTTGTTTTAAAACATAAAATCACTATAATGGAACACAACTAAATGCTTCTTATTGCAGTAAACAATGAAAATTTATATGAATATTACCTTTGTTGTCCAACCTTAAGTTTACACATTCTGGTAATATTTGTGCCATGGAAAAGGTGGGCTGTGATTGGCTGTAATATCCTCCCTTACCGATATAGTGAGAGACTTGGGAAAAATGCATCCGGGGCTAGTCTTACTATCCCTACTGCCGGTCCGGGCGCTTTTGGCCGATTTTTCCAAAATCGCTCTATTCCACTTACTCTGTGCGTCTAAACTACGATACTGAACAACTTAACTCTTGTTAGCACCATCAACTCTTCCTCTTTCCAATAAAACCAACCCCAGCTCTCTACGACTCTCCGTTGCCGAGAAATTAAGTGAGGAATGAAGGGTACTTTCTCGGGTGAGCGCGGCTGCGTTCGCTTAGGTGGAGTGGCTCTGACGACAACTGAACGTGGCCCGCGCGGGTGGCAGTCAGGGGTGTAAGTAAGCATGGCGCAACACAGAATCGGACACGCACGAGAAATCTAATCCACATCCATCCATGTTTACAGTCAGTAACACACTGACTGACGATGGTGATTTGTAGGGATGGTGGTGAAGTATAGCCAAGTAAAAAAAACCCGCCAAATTGGGCTCGCAAATGCCGACATTGGCAATAGCGGTGCTTCATCCCACCCAGTCACCACATAGCAGTGGCGTACGACACGATCCGGGCGCTTTTTGGGGGCGTCTATGACCGCAATCCGGCCATTAAGGGTTAACACACAGGAAAAAAAAATCTTGTTCTCCCTTACATATAGTGTATTATTGGATTACAAGTAAATTTCTGCCCATAACAAGGAAATCATGAACACGTAGACATAGTAGAATAAAGCTAGTTACTATTTGTGAAATATATAATAATCAGTGGATACAACCTTTGAGGTGGCAGCCTTCATGGCAAAGTTAGTGAGACTCAAAATATGATTACATGTCGAACAAAGTGTTGTAGATAGTATGGGTCAATTCCACAGTCGTTCGGTGTGGTTTGTAAGCAGGCAAACAATAGAATATTAGCCGTTTAAATGACTTATGGGTGAATTAGTTAATGAATGTGGTGAGTAACTATGCAGTGATCATTATTATCTAACTGTTTGATAGATTTTGTGAATGTGGATACTCAGCTTTTGGAAAACAATAAAGCCTTACGATTGTGGTTGGGAAGCTAACTAACGAATACCACTGTGGAATCGACCCTCAATTATTAATGTTAGCAATCTATCAAATGGTCCATCCAATGCATTTTGTGGGGCAAGCAGAACTGTGGTATTATTCTCCCGAAATAGAGAATAATATTTTATGTTTGATTCCTCTGATTCGACCAGGTTTAATAGAAACCGTGGATTTGCGATAAACTTTAAGGTGGTAATTCTTTTTTGTTACATTGAAGTGCCTTGATTCCTCCAAAGTATGCTAGGAAACAGGACCAGAAGAGCGAAAATAATGGTGTTCTATTGTTTGAAATAGCTTGGAGGATTCAGTTGGTCCAGAATTAACAACACAAAACTTCCCCCTTAACTTAATCATATGGTATTGTAATTATTGATTAACTAGCAGGGATACCCGACGTTGTCCGGGGATCTATCTATCAATCTATCTATATCTATCTGTATCTATATCTATCTATCTATATCTATCTATCTATGTCTATCTATCTATCTATGTCTATATATCTATCTATGTCTATCTATCAATCTATGCTTATTTATCTATCTATGTCTATCTATCTATCTATCTATGTCTATCTATTTATCTATCTATCTATGTCTATCTATCTATCTATCTATCTTTATATCTATCTATCTATCTCTATATCTCTATATCTATCTCTATATCTCTATATCTATCTATCTCTATATCTATCTATCTCTATATCTATCTATCTCTATATCTATCTATCTATCTATCTCTATATCTATCTATCTATCTATCTCTATATCTATCTATCTATCTATCTATCTATCTATCTATATATATATATATATATATATATATATATATATATATATATATATATATATATATATATATATATATATATATATATATATATATATATATATATATATATATATATCTCTATATCTATCTATCTATCTCTATATCTATCTATCTATCTATCTATCTATCTGTCTGTGTCTCTGTCTATCTATCTGTCTGTGTCTCTGTCTATGTATCTGTCTGTGTCTCTGTCTATCTATCTGTCTGTGTCTCTGTCTATCTATCTGTCTGTGTCTCTGTCTATCTATCTGTCTGTGTCTCTGTCTATCTATCTGTCTGTGTCTCTGTTTATTTATCTGTCTGTGTCTCTGTCTATCTATCTGTCTGTGTCTCTGTCTATCTGTCTGTCTGTCTGTCTGTCTATCTGTCTGTCTTTGTCTGTCTATCTCTCTGTCTGTCTCTGTCAGTCTGTCTATCTCTGTCAGTCTGTCTGTCTGTCTGTCTCTGTCTCTCTCTGTCTGTCTAAGAATATGCACATGGGGAGAGAGAGATATATATAAAACAGTCTGTCTGATCGTATTACGTTCTCTTTCATGCAGAGCATGAGCATGTTTTCTTTAATTTTTTCAGGAGAGACTAAATTTTTTTTTTAAGACTTTGATGCTCTTGTTATAAGCTTTTGTGTACACCTAGAAGGGTCCCGTTTTCAGTTCCTGGTGTGTAAATTAAAGCTCTTGCATTCTGCAAGATTTTTGTTTGCCTAAATGAAAGTCGAAATTTGAAAATTTTCGACCCCCATTTGTCAGCTGGGGATGGGGGAAATGAAAAAGTAGTTATTAAGGGGTTAATCATTGAAGAAATAAAAAAAATATAGGGCCAAGACACTCCTCAGGTCTCCGCGAAAATCGTATGTAAAAATTATTACTCTAGGTAGAACGATGTGGCTGTGTATAGCGGCTAAACAGACAGACAGACACTCTGTTTTATATATATAGATGTTATGTTGCGATGGATAATATGTTTTATTACGATACTTGAAACTTTAAAGCTAACTATCACACAGTTCACAATGGTGGGTTAAGTATGGCAAAATATCAGTTATATATTCAACTCTGTACCGAGGTCCACCAAACACTGAAGTATGTAGTAGCGCTTTAATGAATAAATGCTTCGACCTGAAACCAAACAGACAGTAGAATCTAATAATGATGTACAACAATACAAAACAACAAATCAAACTGAAACCCGAACATAACATACTGTAGTGTTCAATTTATAAGCACACATTCGCAACCACTTAATGATTAACCCCTCCGCGACGGGATAACTATGGATAGCCATTTTGTCAGTCCGGGGCTAGTCTTACTTTCCCTACTGCCTGTCCGGGCGCTTTTGGCCGATTTTTCCAAAATCGCTCTATTCCACTTACTCTGTACGTCTAAACTACGAAACTGAACAACTTAAATTTGGTCTTGTTAGCACCATCAACTCTTCCTCTTTCCAATAAAACCAACCCCAGCTCTCTACAACTCTCCGTTGCCGAGAAATTAAGTGAGGAATGAAGGGTACTTTCTCGTGTGAGCGCGGTTGTGTTCGCTTAGGTGGAGTGGCTCTGACGACAACTGAACGTGGCCCGCGCGGGTGGCAGTCAGTGTTGTAAGTAAGCATGGCGCAACACAGAATCGGACATGCACGAGAAATCTAATCCACATCCATCCATGTTTACAGTCAGTAACACACTGCCTGACGATGGTGATTTGTAGGGATGGTGGTGAAGTATAGCCAAGTAAAAGAAAACCCGCCAAATTGGGCTCGCAAATGCCGACATTGGCAATAGCGGTGCTTCATCCCGCCCGGTCACCACATAGCAGTGGCGTACGACACGATCCGGGCGCTTCTTGGGGCCGTCTATGACCGCAATCCGGCTATTAAGGGTTAACAAATATGTAAAAGTAAACAATATCACAAAACACTCTTGTACATTAATGTAATAAAAAATAATTACCAATAAATCATAATCCACACAATGCATATAAAATATCTGTGCAAGTAAATATCAAAGAACTCTTATAATAAACTTACAATATTAACTCCGCCCGATGGACCACGATATGTATGCCATAACTGCAGGCATATCTACACCAAACAATCAGCAAAACTTAGTATACGTCTTAAGATACGTAAAGTTAATAAGGTGAACAAACACATTGGAGGAGAGGAACACTGAGCCACATGCAGTGATGGCAGCTACGATCAGACAGAGCACAAAAAGGAGAAACTCAAGTTTACACCACTGACAGACACGTCAGCAAAACAAATTAATACCCTCTTGCGCACAGATACGAAATGAGTGTGAAAATCATCTAACCCGAAATAGAGAACTCAGTCTCAATAAACCAAATAAATGGAATTGGTTGTAAGATTCATATAACTAACAAAATGAAATGTGCTAAGCCTTAAACTAACAAAAAACATTCTAAATTAAAGGTACAACTATAAAATATATACATAAGAAATATACATAAATGCATTATATACAAAATATCATTACAAATTATACAAACTCGAAAATATTATTCAGTTATTACATATCTCTATGTCTGTCTAACTCGTATACACAACTAATTCAATTCATCCTGGCATATCTTCTTACGTCTCTCATACGGAGTAACTTCCACAGTGGTTGGTAGTGGTTTGTAAGCACGCAAACAAAAGAATTAGCCGTGTAAATGACTTATGGCTCAATTATTTAATGAATTTGTTGAGTAAACTATATATGTATGAAGTGATCATCATTATCTAACTGTTGGACAGATTTTGTGAATGTGGATACTCAGCTTTTGGAAAATAATGAAATTCTGAAATTGTGGTTGGTTGGGAAGCTAACAAACCAATACCACTGTGGAACCGACCCACAGTCATCCCCAACCACTATCATTTTTCCTTCCCGTCTCTCCCTCCCACCAGTGAATGCTTCGAATGAAATTTTCAGTGGATGATCCGATAGTTTTATATCAGTCAGAAGTGGCAACACTCCACCAGCCCCTCCACAACATCTCTCTCTCTCCTCCATAACTCGTCAGGTAGAAATGACCCCATGATGAGTGAGCTCTTGTCTCCATCCCATCAGCTCGCGACTGTACTAGGAAAGCTCCAGACTGCTACTAATATTAAGATCATGAGTATCGGTAAACCAGCAACTACACGGAAAGTTGAACGAGACAGGACAGAATATGCCATGGCACAATACAACAAATTTATCTCTGACGAATAAACCGACACAATTACATGAAGTGTTTAGGTAACCGATTCCCAGCAAGAACAAACATGTAACTTTGAGAGGAGTGATAAACGCGATGAATAAAGAACAAAAAAACAAAATCCTTCAAAATCCCCGTGGTAAGCAGGGGGCAACAGATGACAGCGTCTGGCTAATGGAAGAGGTGAACGATCATTAAAGAACTGCTACACAAGCGGACTTTCAAGTGAGTGAAAATACTCCAACTCAGCCGCGCTTTTGATAGAAATATATCCGCGCTTTCAATGATGAGCCGCCGTGCTTTTGATATTCCAATCTGCGCTTTCGTAAAAGGGAGCCTGACTGTGATTCAGTTAGAAGAGAGGCGCGATATTATTGTCTACAATATTACATCATCAAGGTTAAATGCCTTTTGCGAGTAGGCTTTTTCCCTGGCATTAACCTAACAGGATTTAATTGTGCATCACTATAATCCATCTGAATGAAATACCCTTCCTTGTATGCAACATCAAAAACAAATACTCTGGTTTCTATGAAGGATACAGATTCACTCTTTGGTTTTCAATTCACTATGTATTGTTTTAACCTGTCTATGTTCAAAAAGTCTTGCTGGCGCATTCTCACAACTAGATACTAATAACGAATAGCATACCGAATAATGTTGCAATACGAGTCAAAGTCGTTAATATCACTCGCGGATAAATTTCCTTTCAATATTCCCAAATGCACTGTCACACGGTAAAAAAGTGTCCAGGCACGAGATACGTATCTCGTGTTCTATAAATCTATGGTTTTTAATCGGCCACTGTGCACTTCGTGGAGATAGTTAAGTATAATATTTATGTTTTTGTTTTAGCCTCCACAATTGTCACTAAACACGATTAGATGTTTGAAAGCCTTCTTATCAAAATCAAACTCGATATCAATCCACTTTTTAAGACAGCTAGCTATTTCGACAGAGCCACGTCCACCTGTAACCTCGTCCCAAACAAACATTGTTGATGTATTTGTCTTGACGTTATGAATACAAAAATTATACATCCACAACTTATGATGGTAGTATGTAACACTTGTGGAGAGTTTTGGTATAGGGATAGTCTGCTGTAATTCTATGCAAATAACAGCTACATTATTATTCTTATTTTCCTTCTTCTCCTTCATTAATCGTTGACCTTCTGATGCTTTCGCCTTGTGTTGCCTTAACTGTTCTTTTCCTCCCTATTATCTCTCATTCGCTACCGAAAGACAGAAAGACAAAGGAAAACAGCTAAATACACACACGCACACGCACACACACACATACAGAGAGAGAGAGAGAGAGAGAGAGAGAGAGAGAGAGAGAATAAATAGATAGATAGAGTCAGCATATACTAAGAAAGTCATTTTAATTGGCTGTTTTTTAATTTCTCTCATCTCCCTCCCTCCCTGTACATTTTCTCATCTCCCTACATCCCCCTCCTCCCCCTCTCTCGTTTATTAAGTAAATTTCCTGTAAGGAAGGGTAGGTCAAAAGTCACACTATAATGACACTATAATGACCCTTATCGTGTGTGTGGGGAGGTGGATGGTCGGTATACGTGTGTGTTTTCACTGGGGAAAGAAACACACGTTTGTGTTTGTGTCGACCTACAGGAAATTTTGTGAGCTCACAAATTATTATAATTTGATTTAATTAATTATACATCTTATACGATGCATTGTCATAATTTTACTAAGAAATATTGAAGTACATTAAGAGTTCCCTAAAAATGCAGTACGAGAAGTTGGGCTATTAGCCTGGTGGTATGGCGCCGGTGTAGCAGTAGGAGACGGTCTGTCTCGGGAAAGGCTCACTGCGCATGCGTGTGGGCCCAACATGTCATACCGCGCCATAGTACACAAAACACACGACCTTTGTTATGATAAGACTTCTCTCCCTATAGCCGTCATCTGGTCGTCCAAGCGGAGGATTGTGGTACCGAAACCGTCTTGGGAGTGCTTGGTTTCAGTGACGAGAACTGACCAAATACGTAGAAACTGTGTTCTCGTCGTCCAGATACGGATTGGGCAGAAACAAAAGAAAGTTTGTAAACAAAGTCGTAAGAAAATACTACAAATTGGTCAACTTTTCTTTCACTTTTCTCATATCATGAAGCAAATTTGTGTCCTAAGTTGCATGTATTATACACCAAAAGATGCAGAATTAAGAAAACAAATAAGATGATACCAACTAGAAGTCTCTTGATATGATCTTTTGTTGAAGACTTGCGATTTTTATTACTTTATTCTCGATTTTCGGTGAAAAATTTACTATACATGCTAGAGATAGGTTGCCAAAAAGGTGATTGATTAGCTATATTTCTGGAATGTCCATCAACCATTTCGCAACACTTCAGACATCCACCTTGCTGAAAGTGCACATGATATTTATTCACCTTTTTGGTACTCTCTGAAGTTCCAGGCTCAGCTCATGGACTAATAAAGTATTTGTGTGCCTCTCATCATGTCCAGGTGATCCTTGATTTTGGTTTTATGGTGTGCAGCCTGTGATTATCTTTAGGGCTTTATTCTGTATGGGTGTGAAGGGTGTTGGAGATGAGTCTCAGTAAGGTTGGTGGTCTGTAGGTGTGGTAGCTGTGCAGTCTGTCATTATATTTAACGTTAGGGCTCTATTCTGTATGGGTGTGAAGGGTGTTGATAGTCTCAGTGAGGTTTGAGGCTGAGGCAGGACTTACATAATCCATCATTAATCGAATATAGTAATTGTTTGCATATTGTAGTTGTGGTTTCTTTGTTGTGTCCAAATATTGAGCTGGCAAGTGATCTGAGGGCTTTACATTTTTGCATGCATTTGTTTTTGATGGCCATTATGTTATTTGAATGTCATGGATGTGTTGTATATTATGCCAAGTATTTTGTATGTGTGTGTAAACTCAAGGTCAGTATAGGTAGGCAATGCAGTGTTGATTGCAGCTTTTATTTGGTGAAAATAAACTCTTAGTATCAAACATAATGCTGTATACATTTTCTTATCCAAACAAAATTAACCCCTGCAGTCCGGTACGGGGTAAGCTTACTCGACGTTTCTACCCACCCGCTCGCGTCAAAATTACTCGATTTACCCTATATTCACAACGCTCACACTCTTAACCTATATAGTGTACTAACTTCAAAATAGTTTCTTACGTACCTTCAACTCTTCCTCTTTCCAATGGTACCATCGGGAGGGCTGTACGATGAGTAGTTGTGGAGATAGGGCGAGTTGAAGTGGACCATGTTTTGCGCGGTAAGCGTGAAGTGTTCTGACGGGTGGGAGTGGCGGTGGCTATGGTGCAGCGCGCGTGGCTATGGTGCAGCGCGGGTGGCTGCACACTCCTCCTCACCGCGCCCCTACGAGCATACCGCGCTGTGTTATACCTACTTGCAACCTCTACTGTGTGGCTTGCTGACCATTCCAGAGTGGTTTTAGTGCCCCGGGATGAAGTGTGGGAGTAATAACGAGTAAAAATACACTCGTCCTGTGTCTATATCACCGCACTAATAATAAAATGTACACTTGAATGAATAAATTCGTGTCACTATCACATATTCACTTCCGTATTTTCTTATTGTGTCACTATCACTGCACTAGTTCCTTATATCTAACGTGTCACTATCACTGCACTTGTTCCTTATATCTAACGTGTCACTATCACTTCACTAAAACTATTGTGTCACTGTCATCATACACTCGTATATACTAATAAAAGTGTCACTGTCACTTCATTTCCCACACTTGATGCTATCTATATATCATCTAAGGTATGATACTCAGAATAGCATTTCCCGGGGCATAGTGCCACTTGACACCCGGTACACCAGTATCTAGTCTCTCTTCTTCTGGTGGGCCGACGTGTCGTGTGCATACAGACATAACACCGGCGGAAGCCTGACCTGCCTGACGCGAGGGTAGGCAGGTCGTCAAGGAAGTGGCGCTCGGCCCAAACTCTTGACTGGAGTCTGTCAAGCTGCCCTCCTGCCGGTGGCCGTGCCTGCTGCTGTGGTGTTCTGACTCCATACTCCACCAGCAGCTCCTTCACGACCGTCTTCTCGAACTGGCGAAGGGTGACGGTCGTGCCTTGATGCTGCTGAGTGTAGAGTATGTAGGCGTTCAATACACAGATGTCGATCAGGTGCAAGAACGCCTTTTTATAACACTTGCAGGTTTTTCTCAGGCAATCGATGGAACTGATGATCATGTCTGATTTGTTGACGAGTCTCATGTTGATGTTATAATCAAACACGACATCAGGTTTGAGGATGGGATTACCTGTGTCGCGGTCGACCCTGCCGGAATCCAACATCTCACCCTTGTGCACAGTGGTGAGCATGTGTACTGGCCTCTTGTCATGCCACTTCATGGCAAGTAGAGGGCCAGATTTTCGGATGAGAAAGTCGCCCCGATGTGTTACAGGGAAGGCTGGATACCACTTCCTGTTGGGACGAACAGTGCCACAGGATTCCGTTCCATGCTCTTTCAGGAACTGACTCAACAATGGAGATGTGTAATAATTATTCGTGTACAGAATGTGGTTTCGGTTATAGAAATGGTCCATCAGGTGCTTTACAACAGCACCTGAGAAGCCATAAGGATCATTCTCAGCGATATCCACATCTGAACCCGTATAAATTACAAAATCTAAAACATATCCCGTCTGACAGTCACAGATGACATAAAACTTTATGCCAAATCTGTGCCTCTTAGACGGGATATACTGAATGAAGGACAGTCTACCTCTGAAGAGCATGAGAGACTCGTCGATTACTACTTTCTGGAATGGTCGTAGAAATGCACGGATATTCTGGAGCAACATGGACAATATAGTACGGATTTTCCACAGCCTATCACTCGGGGAGGGACCCAGGTTGTTGGTGAAGTGGAGGTTGATGAGGATATCCCTGTAGCGGTCCCGTGACATATACCTCCCGAAGATAGGTGTGGATAGTAAGTCATCCGTGATCCAGTAATCCCGCAATCGATGTTTCTTGTTGTGCGGCATCAACATCGTTAGTGCAAGCCACACATACATTTCTGCAACGCTTACATCTTCCCAATCTACCATATGAGAATGTTCCCGGTGCGTTGCGTGGTGCCAGTTATTGATAATTTGATTGTAAACGTTCGTCTCCCGAACGATCCACGACACTACAGCTACGTCAAAAAAGGCGACGAAGTAATCCATCATCTTTGACGCAGCTATACAGGGAAATTCTGGTTGAATTCCTGATTCCCGTGCATCAAAAGCAGGAATATCAGGCGGTGGTTGTGGTTGTTGTTGTTGTTGTTGTTGTTGTTGTTGTTGTGGTTGTGAGGATGGGTACTGTGGTCATGGTGAAGTTAACGGGGAGAGAGTGAGGTCCGCTGAGTCAACAGAAGGATCGTCTGGGTCAGAAGATGGCTCCCTTATCTCGTCCGAGATAAGACGTCCTCTCCTGCCTCCTCTCACTCCTCTTACTCTACCTCCAACTCTCCTACTCCTTGATCGAGTTGTTGGAGGTATATCTTCACCCGACGATGAAGAAGAGGTAAAATGTAACCTCCTCTTCCTCTTAGAGGTTGCTACGGAGCGAGTGGAGGAACCACAAGCTCCACTCGGTCCTGCAATAGGTGATAAATCACCTACAATCCCACTACTCGTCGACGGGATTTCGACTGGCACAGCAGAGGTTGCAAGTATTCTAACACTTGAAGGTGGCTCACTTACTTGGGAGTGAGGTTGAGCAGGTGGAAAAATATCCTCCTCCTCGGTGGTGTAAGCTACCCTCGCTTCGTTATTGATACGAAATTCAGGGTCAGAATCATCTATTTCAAAATAGACATCACTATCATCACTATCACTGTTCACCATAGAGATGGACAATTCTAGTTCTCGCCCTATTGCAGAATCAGTAAGGCATTGTGGAAGGCGTCGAGTACGTGGAGGCAACGATGGTGTGGAGGTAGCGAGTGGAGCGCGTCGACGTGAGGGTGTAGCGCGCACCGAATCGGACACGGGAGAATTAGTACTACGTCTTCCCGACATCGTGGTGGGTAGCCTACTGGGGAATCAGACTGACTGAACCCTTTTCTGCTATTGTATGGTAGTTGGCTACACTGCTAAATGGCCCAAACCCGCCCAGAATAGCCGCGCTTGGCTCAAAATAGCGCTAGATCTCTATGACGGTAGGCGCAGTTGCCCGGTTACTTACGTAAGACGGCTTACGACGTCAACCGGTCTTTAGGGGTTAAGGTACAATATCACACAAAGTACAAAAATATATATGCATTATATAGGGTTATTCAAAAGAAGTTTCTGCTAGCATGGTAAAATGAGTACGAGCTTGCATTCATGAAAATAGATTACAGTTGAACATATGATCTGCTATTGCTTCTTAAACACTGTAAATAAGTTCTGTATATTACGTCTTAAATGCATATATACAGCGTATAATACACATTTAATAAATATTATAATATGTATATGAATCATCCTGTAGATATGGTACAGTACTTGCTTCAGCACTCACATAATCAAAGAAAAATGCGCACATGTAGGAATGATGGTTGTGAAAAAATGAGAATGGTCCAAAGATTGGAGAAGTCTTCCATTGTGTTTCAGGTCTTCAGCCATTATAGGTAACCATTATGGCAGGAGTTGTTGTTGAAGTTCCTCAAGCTGTCTGGCCGAGCAGCCCCGAGCTCTCGAGGAAGGCCATGGCCTGAACCGGGCTTTCTCAAAGTGCCCTCAGAGTGTATGTTGTGTTGTTGGCTAGTGTGGTTGTGTGCGTTGCAGTCATCAACCACCCCCGAAGGCTGTCAAGGAAGGCAGCTATGGGAGCCAAACCATCACAACACCAGGGGGCACGAGTCCCTGGACATGGAGTAGGGCTCATCAGTCTAGAATAGGTGCAGTGGAAATGAGTTACTTGAGAGGTGCATGTGGACTTACAAGTCGGGATGGAGAAAATAATGAGAGATGTGGTATGAGTAAGAAAGCAATTGGTAATGAGTGTGGTGTGGTTGAGAGTGAAGTGTAATACATTGAGGTGGTTTGGATATGCTTCCTCTCTCCCTTATGCTCTTCCTTGGTTATTGTATCAGTAACATTTGTAAAGTACTAGTTAGTATCAATGAGACAACAAGAGGAGTGCCATTGTTAATTAAGGAAACTGAACTGCTCTAAACCATTGCATATAATTATCAGGGCATACATTGTTAGTAAAGGAAAAAGTTTCCTTGAATTAAATATTGAATATCTATTTTTGCAAATGACTGTAAGTCTGGATTAAAGTATTTTTAGCTTTAACCTACTCTCAGCAAAGGAGGTCGAGGAGATGGGCGATACTGAAGGAAGACTCTCCGCTTGTGCTTCAACTAAATGGGACTGTATGCAACTGCAGGCATCATTTGTGTCATCGAATGCACGTTCACAGTACAGACACACAGTCCTGGAAGTAAAGAATTTAATGTAGTAACCTACCATGGTAAGAAACAGTTAAAGAAGGGAATAGTATCTGGTACTTGACATATTATACACACATGCTTAATAAACTACATTTGCAATGTAGTACAAAAATTACCTCCCCCTATATAACGATAAGAAAGTTATTGAATTAGTTAGACCTAACTTAATTATTTTATAGAATTTATTGCTGTTCTGTAGCAGTGTCCGGCTATGTCCCGGTTAGGTCATGGTAGTTTAACAAGGTTAGGTGCCATTGGTTGCTCTGGTTAGGTGCCGGTAGTTTGCTCCAGTTAGGCCCTGGTTAATATATTACAGTTATTTCCCAGTATTTTGCCCAGGTTAGATCCCAGAAGTCTGTTGCAGTCTAGGCAACATCTACAAGAAACCATTGCATATAAATATCTGGGCATACAGTACTTGATAGTACTGTTAAACTGTATTTTTGCAAATGATTGTAGATTACATTAGTTTGATCATGTAAATACGGTAATATTAATATATGGTTGCAATGACCTGTCTGTGCTTGATAAAAACATATTACAACCTCTATTCTCACCAAAGGAGGTAGAAGGGATGGTTGACAGTGGAGGAGGTGAATCCATCAGAGGCTCCATAACCTCTGCTTCCGCTAAATGGGACTCCATACATCTACATGCATCACTGGAGTCATTGAATTGTCTATCACAGTATACACATGTTGTCCTGGAAGTGAGGGATATAATGTAGTATCCTACTACTATGGTTGCAAACAGCTGAAAGGAAGAGAATAAACTGTCTGCATTTATTAATGTCCACCTATAAATTCCTAACAATTAAAACATTGCATGCCTATTTTTTCTGGTCTTAATTCTATTTTCTATATTGTGAGCAGATGACTGTTTCTTTACCTGAGTTGCCCGGACCTAACCTACTAATCAAATAAAGACCGATGCAGATTACGGGTATCTAACCAGGCAACTTACCGGAACCAAAGTCGTTATTGATACAGAATACCGCTATGAACTAAATTACTGCAATCACATTTGATATACACATGAAGGTGGACCTCTAATATCCTACAGTGATACTGTGTTTAAGTCAGAACCGGTGAAAGTCAAAGTCCATTCCTGTATTTTAAGATTGATTAAAAATGTAACACCCCCATTTTATTATGTATGTTATTTAGGATGTTTTTTTTAATTAATGTATAATTACTAGCTTCACTCTCCATAAATACCAGCATTTCTGGTAACTTACTTAGAAAATTAGTTGAGTGAGGGATGGAGTCCCAATAGAAGGACGAGATATTTTCGTTGGCGGAACAATATTTGTAAGCAATATTAGGAATAATTGTATGCTATGTGGCTGACGATAAGAGATAATGGGTTGGAGTATTAAGGGAGGTTAAATAATCATTAGTTGTAACTAAGGAATATATCAGGGAGGAAGGAACACTTAATATAATAAGAAACTGTAGCAGGAGGAACTAGTTTGTGTCCGTGAAGGAGCCTGGGACTGGGGGGGGGGGGGGCGAGGCGAGAATGAGTTGGGGCAAGGATCCACATTCAGTTTCATGTCATCTCCCTGGGAACAGGTAACTACTAAAACGGCTGCTACAAAAGTGACTTCAAGTGTTAATATTGAGGTAAATATTTATTATACATTTGATAGTGATTATTAATGGAGTTTCGTGTCATCTTCCCTGGGAACAGGCATATAGCAACATTTGGGCACAATATAAAGACTGGTGTAGCCTCTAATATAAATACTTAAGAATTGCTGGCATATTTAGAAATTCATAGACTATCACAATTGTTTCGGCCATATTTTTTTTTTATATAGCTATTATATATATGTGTATGTATTTTTTTTATTATTATTATTGATGGGAGGGAGTAAGTAAATTGTTTTTTTTATTATTATTTGTTTGTTTAGTGCTGTTCCCTAGCGAAACTCGGAATTATTCCAGTTCTGGGGGCAGCGGGAGTAGGATTAAGGGAGGGGGGATTGAAAGTTAGGGAGTATATATATATTTTTTTTATATGAAAATGAATGTGAAAAATAAATTAAATCATAATTAGTGGAGTTTTCCGTTACTGTATACCATACTAATAGACTGTGTCCATACTTAGACATTTTTTACTTGATTTAAGACATTGATCGAACCCCCGTTAGAGTAATTCTGGGTTGCTTACACACGTGCCTGGGGTTCAAGCTACGTTACCCACCCAGTGTGTGGTAGCTTGGTTCCTGTGGTCAACCTGTGGTTTGGTGGTGGCAGCGTTACTGACGAGGAACTGGACTTGCCTTTGTATGATTTTTTTCATGGTATTCGCAAGGCAAGTTCAGTCCTCAGTCCTTTTTTTTCCCAGACCAGGTTGATCAAGTATAGGATAGAGTATCATACACTGGTGTGTCATTTTTTTTTATTGTAAAAGGCCGTGCTTTTTGTTCCTCCTCCAGTAAAGTAAGGGGGATAAAAATAGCGACGTTACATTGGTGGTAGCTTAAGTGGGATAAATCAGACCCAGAGAAATTGTTTTAACGGAGATCCGTGGAATTGGGTCTGATGTTTAAGGTAGGAATAGTAGGACACAGTCAAGTTCCTCGAGAACTGACGGTTAACGGAGCTCAGGTAGTAAATTAACGTAAGAGGGGTAAAGGAAAATACAGGATATAACAATTAGAATGATAACACACAGTGGCGTGAGAGCGAAAGTCATGACTGAAGCGTCAGAAATGAATGAAGTGGTGGTTAATGTTAGAGAAATGGAAACAGCTGATACGGATTCAGATGGGGAGGTAAGATTCGAAATGAGGGAATTGAAGTTAATAACCGATCAAATGACTAAGATTGCGATGAAGGTACAAGACTTAGATCAGTTGAAAAACATAGGGGAACAATTTGATAACTTAACGAAACGTGTGAGTGAGTTAGAAAGGTCGGGAGAGACGCAGTTTGTTCGTGTCAGAGAGAGGGAAGTTACACCTCCATCCTCACCATTATTGAGGAGACCCGAACCAGCTTCACGTTCACAGTGGTCCACTATACCTTCTCGAATAGATACTCAATTTTCCCTGCCTGCCACACACTTTTATCAACCACCCGTAACATATGGCACAAATGCAAACCCCGTATTACAACCTCCATTATCAAATGTCACCTATAATCCTAATGTAACAAACCCTGCAAAAAGTGTTAATACAAACTTGGTTAAACCCCGAGATATTCCAAAACTCGAGTTAGATACATTGCAGAGTTTAGATTCCTCGCCTAGGCTACAAATGTTCTTTGAAGCAGTGGAAAGGTGCACAGAAGATTCATGCACTAGGGTAGAAGTAGCAAAGTCTCGAGTAGATAAGGAGCTGGCTGTTTTAATACACACGGCCCAGAAACGGGGGGAGATATTAACATGGTGGGAGTTAAGGGAATATTTCACGAGAGAATTTAGGGTTGAGTTAAACTTTGACCAGGCATGGCGTCAGGGTGATGAATTTAAGTATGTGTGGAATGAAAACCCACAAACATTTGCCCACCAATACAAGTGTCACTATGCAGCAATACAGGGACAGTTCCAAGAGCAACAACTACCCTCAAGGGACAGAATAATAAAAAGGAAGTTGCTACAAGGTTTCCCAAGAATCAGTAGGGAAAAATTGGAATCTTTTGTGGATGATCAAATTTCCCTAAAAGATTTCCTTGTAAGAGTGGAACACGAGAGACTATTATTGATACAGAGACTTGAACCAGCGAATATGTTGTCAGGGGTAGACATACAAATGACTGAAGTTAATAACAACCGTAAAGTAGAAAGGAAGGAAGAAAGTGAAATATATAGTTTAACAAAAATGGTAGAAAAATTAGCATCGAAGGTGGAAAAGATGTCATATGAAAATAAACCTCAAACTCCTAGGTATTGTTCTTACTGTAAAACGACCACTCATGACTTGAAAAATTGCTGGAGTAAACCCGAGAAGGGAAAATGTTTTAATTGTTTACGTGCTGATTATTGGAGCACTAGTCCCGCCTGTCCTGGGAAGGCTCAGTATAGGCAAGGTCTTAATAATAGTACAGGTTATACTAATTATTACCATCAAGCCAGGAACCTAACAAAACCAAAGGAGGAATTATCACCAGTGATAAATATAATAGTGAATGGAAAGGTGTGTGCAGCTATTATTGACACTGGTAGTGTCATAACCTTGATAAAAAGAAGTGCGGTTAAGCGACTAGGGTTACAGATAGATACGACCAAGGGTAGAACTAATCCTGTAGGAATTACGGGAAAGCTGCTGAAAGTGTTAGGTATGGTGAAAATAGATGTTAATGTAGGAGATCAAGGAGTATGTAGTCAGTGGGTAACGGTAGTACCAGATTTATATTTGGATAGAGAAATTTTGTTGGGGTGTGAAATAATTAGTAAGGCAAACTTGACTTGGAATTGTAAGGATAAGGAAATGATTTGGGGAGGTGCACCATATCAGGTGAATCATATACAGTTATGACGACGAACCATTCAACAAATAAGGGATCATACCAAGGCTCAAATTATGGATAGTAGTAGACGGAAAGTGCATGTAAAGAGTAATGTAAATATGGAACCACACCAAGCCAAGGTCATACGTGTGGAAGTGAGTGAGACACCCGGTACCACCCTACTGATTAGGCCCCATAGAAATAGTTCATCACAAACTACTCCCCTGTTAGTAACGGTAGATGCGGAAGGAACTATGCCCATTACCCTAGATAACACCACTAAAATATCTAAAATGATCAAGAAAAATACCATAGTAGCCCTTATTAAGGATGACTCTTTAATAAATGTAGAGCTTAAAGTCCCAATAAATATGATAACCATAAAGAATGAATTAATGCCACATCAGGATACAGTAACAGAACAAGGGACTAGACAGGAAAGATTACAACTTTTAATTAACCAACAGAATTGGAAACATCTGGATGATGTACAGAGAAGAGAGCTAACACAAGTGGTCCTAACACATGATAAGTTGTTTATGCTAGGGGATAAAGAATTGGGGAAAATTGAAGAAGAACCCGCCAACATAGAGGTCGCAAATCCGAACCCATGTAGGTCCCCGATGTATCGTTATCCCGAACATGCAAAGGAAACCATTGGTAAGATGTTAAGTGAAATGGAAGAAAGAGGAGTGATCGAACCCTCTAGTGCAGCATGGTTGTCACCAATAGTGTTAGTGAATAAACCGGATGGAACCAAAAGAATGTGTCTGGACTTCAGACGGGTTAATCAGCATTTAACGGTAGATGTGTTTCCATTACCTAGGTTAGATGATTTAGTAGGACATGCAGCAGGACATCAATTTTATATAACATTAGATTTAAAAGATGCGTACTTCCAGATAGAACTGAATGAAAAAAGTCGGAACTTAACCACTTTCACAGATGGAGTATCATTGTACCGGTTTCGAAGGCTACCTTTTGGTTTAAGTTGTGCACCAGCCATATTTTCAAGGAAAATGGCATGGTTATTATCGCCTTTGTTACGTGAGGGTTGGGTGAAAAATTATTTGGATGATGTGATCATATGGGCGGATGATTTTTCTAACTTAATGCAGCGCCTTAAAAGACTATTTCAATTATTCAGTGAACAGGGGGTGAAGTTAAATTTATCTAAGTGTGATTTTGTGAAAAAAGAAGTAAAGTTTCTGGGACATAAGGTATCTAAGAATGGTAGTTTGCCAGATCCTAAAAATTTGGAGGCAATTAGTAAGCAAGTGCCACCCAGAAATGTAAAAGAAGTAAGGCGTTTCATCGGTATGTGTGGATTTTACCGTAGCTTTGTACCAAACTTTTAAAAAATTGCTACACCATTAACAAATCTTACAAGAGCTAGCACTGTGTTCAAATGGGATGAAAGATGTCAGGAAGCTTTTGAAAAGTTAAAGGAATAATTAATGACACCTCCAATCCTAGTCAAATACCAACCCGAGTTACCACTAGTGCTAGTCACAGACGGTAGTGAGGAGTATGTAGGAGGGGTCTTGCATCAAGTACAAGTAGACGAGACAGTCCGACCATTGGGTTACTTTTCGAAAAAGGGAGTGTACACCCTACATGTCCATTGGGCTCTTCCAGTATACAGTCAGAACATTTGTCAAGGCCCCTGTATCACTTACTGTTATTCCGGGTTGTCATACCGTGCGGGATCTGAGGTTTGAATGGAGGTATAGTGTCACCGACAAAGAGGCAATGGCAGTAGTCTTGGCTTGTCGCCATTATCATCATTATTTGTGGGGAACAACATTCACCATACAAACAGACCATCAGCCACTGACCAGTATTTTTAGACGTAGAACTAAATCACCGAGGGTTACCAGATGGATGTTAGAGATGAGGGAATACAATTATCAAATTAAATATGTGAAAGGAAAATATAATGTCGTGGCTGACCAACTATCTAGGCCAGTGCGGGTAATCTCACGACCACCAGTATTTACATAGTTGGGGTTAACTCAGGAAACATTTAAGCAAGCTCAAAGACAGGATGACACATGGAGAGAATTAATTGAATATTTTGAGGGAGGTCAAGTGCCCAGGCGAAAAATAGCCCGTGCCACTTTAGACCAGTTCGAGCTGAATGAGGGAATATTATATTTTGTAAAGACTTATGTAGATGACAGCTATTTTTATACTGTGGTAGTCCCTAAGACATTGATTAGAACAGCGCTAGAAATTGCCCATGATCAGTCAGGACACTTTGGACAATTCAAAACTATTAAGAAAGCTGAAGAATTGCATTATTGGCCAACATTAAGATCTGATGTGATGACATATATAAAGAAATGCCTTAATTGCCAGCAATTCAAATACACTAAGGGTCTTTCCCAACAATATAAAGAATTACCACCCATAATAGAACCCTTAGAAAGAATTGCCATAGACCTCACTGATATGACTTCTGGAGCAGATGGAAACAGATATATTCTAACCATCATAGACCATTTCTCAAGGTACACCAAGTTTTACCCACTCAAAAGTAAGCATGCCAAGGGAATTGTTGCTAGGCTAACCCAGTTTGTTACAGACATTGGCGGACCTAGATCGGTGCTGTGTGACAACGCCAAGGAGTTTACTGGCCACGAGATGCGGACCTGGGCAGACCAGCATGGAGTGGAGCTACTTTTCTCCACGCCGTATCATCCACAGGCTAACGGGATGATTGAGAGGATGCACCGGACCCTGAAGACGGTGTTGGCCCAGTTGTGCGAGGGCTATCCACAACGTTGGCCTAACCTGCTGGCCGAGTGTCAAAAAGTGATGAATGCAGCCGTCCACAGCAGTATCAGGGTGACGCCGTATGTTGCATTCTTTGGAAGGCATCCACCACGCAACATCACAGCACCACTACCGACCATCACGTCTGACCACAACGACGCTGGGAGACTAAAGCGGCTAATACAAGAAGCCAGTACTGTATCTCTCAGGAGGTATCGGGCATTTGCCAATAGGAATAAGAAAAATGAAAAAGTAGAACTAGGAACATTAGTGTGGGTAAAACAGGAAACAATAATACCAGGTACCTGTGCCAAATTGAACCAGAAATGGAAAGGACCATTTAAGGTGACAGAAGTCATAAGGGATGGATTGATATATATTTTAGAGGACCCATTTACAGGGAAAAACATCCAGAGGGCTGCAGAAAAAGTCAAGCCCTATGTGAGCCACAGTGATATTATAGTACAATTAGGAGAATTAGAAGAAAATAATGAACCATATGATGATGATGAGGATATTGTACTTCCTCCACGTCATCGACGTCCTCCAAGAAAATTTCTGGAGGAAATGTAGAAAAGAGGTAAAAGCCGAGGCAGAAAAAAGAAATAATTAGAAAAAACAGTGAATGAAAATTAATAGAAAATAGGGTAAAAGTGGGAAAGTTACGTTGGATAATGTCATGTTTTACTATAACCTGAAGTCAACACAGGGCAACATTAATGTACGAGCTAGGAACTCAGCTCATAGTTGTTATTTTTTTTTATTGTGGGTGTTGGAGGACACTTAGTTTTAATGGGAAGAGAAGGATGGTGGGGAGTGTACACCCTACATGTCCATTGGGCTCTTCAGGTATACAGTCAGAACCTTTGTCAAGGCCCCTGTATCACTTACTGCATTCCGGGTTGTCATACCGTGCGGGATCTGAGGTTTGAATGGAGGAGTGAATGAAAATAGGAATGATTGTATTGAATGTAAGTATACTCAGATCTTGTTAGGGACAATCGCGGATGGGTTTAGTGACGGTAGAACCTTAATGAAGTTCTCCCGGGGTTATGGACTTGACAGAGGAGTCTGACTGGGACGAGGTGTCACTGATGTTCATTATGTATTATGTATTATGTGTATTGTGTAATGTTAGGTAGAGAAGTTCTTTCTTGCGGGAAGGAAAGACAGTCTAAGGACTGTAAGGGAAAGTTAGCAGTTTATCAACACTGACTAACACGTTAGGGTGAATAATGTCTGATGTTGTTTAGTAAGGTATAGCGATAGTGACAAATGGTGTGTATGTTAAGATTAGGGGGGAGGGGAATTGATTTAGGGAAATATATATAAATTAATTTTCACTGTAAGTTCCAGCTAAGGAAGAGGGGACGTGTGTAACACCCCCATTTTATTATGTATGTTATTTAGGATGTTTTTTTTAATTAATGTATAATTACTAGCTTCACTCTCCATAAATACCTGCATTTATTTCTGGTAACTTACTTAGAAAATTAGTTGAGTGAGGGATGGAGTCCCGAGAAAGGGACGAGATGTTTTCGTTGGCGGAACAATATTTGTAAGCAATATTAGGAATAATTGTATGCTATGTGGCTGAAGATAAGAGATAATGTGTTGAAGTATTAAGGGAGGTTAAATAATCATTAGTTGTAACTAAGGAATGTATCAGGGAGGAAGGAACACTTAATATAATAAGAAACTGTAGCAGGAGGAACTAGTTTGTGTCCGTGTAGGAGCTGGGACTGGGGGAGGGGCGAGGCGAGAATGAATTGTGGCGAGAATTCACTGTAGTCTCTTATCATCTTCCCTGGGAACAGGTAACTACTAAAACAGCTGCTACAAAAGTGACTTCAAGTGTTAATATTGAGGTAAATATTTATTATACATTTGATAGTGATTATTAATGCAGTCTCTTATCATCTTCCCTGGGAACAGGCCATATAGCAACATTCCGGCATAGCCATAACATAGAATACTGGTGTACTTAGAATATAAAATTGATAATTGAGATTGCTGGCATATTTAGAAATTCATAGACTATCACAATTGTTTCGGCCATATTTTTTTTTATATAACTATTATATATATATGTGTGTATGTATTTTTTTTTCTCTCTTTATTATTATTGATGGGGGGGAGTAAGTAAATTGTTATTTTTTATTATTATCTGTTTGGTTAGTGCTGTTCCCTAGCGAAACTCGGAATTATTCCAGTTCTAGGGACAGCGGGAGTAGGATTAAGGGAGGGGAGATTGAAGGTTAGGGAGTATATATATCTATTTTTTTTTTAAATGAATGTACAAAATAAATTAAATTATAATTAGTGGAGTTTTCCGTTACAGTATACATACTAATAGACTGTGTCCATACTTAGACATTTTTTGACTTGACTTAAGACATTGATCGAACCCCCGTTAGAGTAATTCTGGGTTGCTTACACACGTGCCTGGGGTTCAAGCTACGTTACCCACCCAGTGTGTGGTAGCTTGGTTCCTGTGGTCAACCTGTGGTTTGGTGGTGGCAGCGTTTACTGACGAGGAACTGGACTTGCCTTTGTATGATTTTTTTCATGGTATTCGCAAGGCAAGTTCAGTCCTCAGTCCTTTTTTTTCCCAGACCAGGTTGATCAAGTATAGGATAGAGTATCATACACTGGTGTGTCATTTTTTTTTATTGTAAAAGGCCGTGCTTTTTGTTCCTCCTCCAGTAAAGTAAGGGGGATAAAAATAGCGACGTTACATTGGTGGTAGCTTAAGTGGGATAAATCAGACCCAGAGAAATTGTTTTAACGGAGATCCGTGGAATTGGGTCTGATGTTTAAGGTAGGAATAGTAGGACACAGTCAAGTTCCTCGAGAACTGACGGTTAACGGAGCTCAGGTAGTAGTTTATCGTTTACCCGGTGCCCATACCCAATCATTTTATAGGCAGGTAGCGGTGTAGGCTCGGCAGGGCAGGGGCGACGTTGCTGCCGCGGAGGATGTTAGGAATGTTAAGAATTACGCACAACTTAATATATTGAATAAGAATCAGCCATATGAAAGGATAAACGAGTATGAAAAAAAAATGGAAGACTGAAATTGAACAAAAATTAACATTGATAATGTATAACAGATATGAAAGTGAAATTAGACAGGAAAGATGGTACGACAATACATATGGTTCAGTATTACTGTATAGGTGCTGTACAAATTCGCTGAACTTAAACTGGAGAGCAAGACTGACGGGAGGGAACATACAATGTACTATTGTAGACATATATTTCGAGCCCCCTTCCTGACTGAGAGACTTGATTTGAGTTGGTAACATTGTTGATCTCTCCTCCCACCCCCCTCTCTCTCTCGCAAGTCCCAACCTTTTCCTCCCTCCCTCCTTCTCCCTCAATGTGTCCCGTCTTATGAAGTAAAGAATGTGAAGCTTCGTGAACCATTCGAGGATGATTGTTTATTAACATATTATTTCATCATTTCAAAGTCAGATGATATTAATACATATCTGATTACGTATACTCTCAAAACTCAGTGCAGTTGTCATCTATATCTATCTATTCTATTATATATCTATATATATAAAACAGAGTGTCTGTCTGTCTGTCTGTCTGTCTGTCTTTTTAGCCGCTATGCACAGCCGCATCGTTTCACCTAGAGCAATAATTTTTACATACATTTTTTCGCTGAGACCTGAGGAGTGTCTTGGCCCTATAATTTTTTTTTCCTTCCATGATTAACCAATTAAAAACGACTTTTTTCCTTCCCCCCCACCCCCAGCTGACAAATGCTGGTCAATTTTGTCATTTTTCAACTTTCATTTAAGCAATTTTTTCCTTGCAGAAAGTAAGGGCTTGAATTTAAACACCAGGAACTGAAAACGGGAGCCTTCTAGGTGTACACAAAAGCTTATAAGAAGAGCATCAAATTTATTTTAAATAAAATTGTATCTCCTTAAACAATGAAAGAAAACCACATGCTCTCTCTCTCAAAGAAAACGACATTATCTCCGTACATGTAATCATGTTCTTAGACAGACAGACACACAGAGACACAGACAGACAGACACACAGACAGATAGAGACACAGATAGATAGATAGAGACACAGAGAGATAGAGACACAGATAGATAGAGACACAGATAGATAAAGACACAGATAGATAGAGACACAGATAGATACAGATAGATAGATAGATAGATAGATAGATAGAGAGAGAGAGAGAGAGAGAGAAAGATATAGATAGATAGATAGATAGATAGATAGATAGAGATAGATAGATAGATAGATAGATAGATAGATAGATAGATAGATAGATAGAGATAGATAGATAGATAGATAGATAGATAGATAGATAGCTATGATAGATAGATAGATAGCTATGATAGATAGATAGATAGATAGATATAGATAGATAGATATAGATAGATATAGATAGATAGATAGATAGTTAGATATACATAGATAGATATACATATAGATATAGATAGATCCCCGGACAACGTCGGGTATCCCTGCTAGTAATTATATAAAACAGTCTGTCTGTCTGTCTGTCTGTTTAGCCGCTATGCACAGCCGCATCGTTTCACCTAGAGTAATAAGTTTTACATACGTTTTTTCGCTGAGACCTGAGGAGTGTCTTGGCCCTATAATTTTTTTTTTATCTTCAATGATTAACCCCTTAAAAACGACTTTTTTCATTTCCCCCATCCCCAGCTGACAAATGGGGGGGTCGAAAATTTTCAAATTTCGACTTTCATTTAGGCAAAAAAAAATATTGCAGAATGTAAGATCTTGAATTTACACACCAGGAACTGAAAACGAGAGCCTCTTAGGTGACAAAATAAGGGTATAACAAGAGCATCTAAGTCCGAAAATACATAAATACAATAATATCCCATGAAATATTATATCATTTTCTGTGAATGTAAGAGGTTCACATTCATAGAAAACGTCATACGAACTATTTCTCTCTCTCTCTTCTACACACACACACACACTCTCTCTCTCTCTCTCTCTCTCTCTCTCTCTCTCTCTCTCTCTCTCTCTCTCTCTCTCTCCACACACACACAATAGATAGATAGATAGATAGATAGAGACAGAGAGAGACAGAGATATAGATAGATAGAGATAGATAGACAGAGAGATAGATAGATAGATAGATAGATAGATAGAGATAGATAGATAGATAGATAGATAGATAGAGATTGATAGATAGATAGATAGATGGATAGATAGATATAGAGATAGATAGATAGATATAGAGATAGATAGGTAGATAGATAGATAGATATAGACACAGATAGATTGATAGATAGATAGATATAGACACATATAGATAGAAAGATAGATAGATATATATAGACACATATAGATAGATATAGACACATATAGATAAATAGATAGATAGATATAGACACATATAGATAGATTGATAGATAGATATAGACACACATAGATAGATAGATATATAGATATAGACACATATAGATAGATAGATAGATAGATATAGACACATATAGATAGATAGATATAGACACATATAGATAAATAGATAGATAGATATAGACACATATGGATAGATAGATAGATATAGACACATATAGATAGATAGATAGATAGATAGATAGATAGATAGAGATAGATAGATAGAAGAATAGATAGATAGATACATAGATAGATACATAGATACATAGATAGATAGAGATTGATAGATGGATAGATAGATAGATAGATAGATAGATAGATAGATAGAGATAGATAGATAGATAGATATAGAGATAGATAGATAGATATAGAGATAGATAGATATATAGATAGATAGATAAATATAGACACAGATAGATTGATAGATAGATAAATATAGACACATATAGATAGAAAGATAGATAAATAGATATAGACACATATAGATAGATATAGACACATATAGATAGATAGATAGATAGATATAGACACATATAGATAGATAGATAGATAGATATAGACACACATAGAGAGAGAGATATATAGATATAGACACATATAGATAGAAAGATAGATAGATATAGACACATATAGATAGATAGATATAGACACATATAGATAAATAGATAGATAGATATAGACACATATAGATAGATAGATAGATATAGACACATATAGATAGATAGATAGATAGATAGATAGATATAGACACATAGATAGATAGATATAGACACATATAGATAGATAGATAGATATAGACACATAGATAGATAGATAGATAGATATATAGATATAGACACATATAGATAGATAGATAGATGGATATAGACACATATAGATAGATAGATATAGACACATATAGATAAATAGATAGATAGATATAGACACATATAGATAGATAAATATATATAGACACATATAGATAGATAGATAGATAGATAGATATAGACACATAGATAGATAGATAGATAGATAGATAGATAGATAGATAGATAGATAGATAGAAACATAGATAGATAGATAGAGATTGATAGATAGATAGATGGATGGATAGATAGATAGATATATAGAGATAGATAGATAGATAGATAGATAGATATAGAGATAGATAGATAGATATAGAGATAGATAGATAGATAGATAGATATAGACACAGATAGATTGATAGATAGATAGATATAGACACATATAGATAGAAAGATAGATAGATATATATAGACACATATAGATAGATATAGACACATATATATAGATAGATAGATAGATATAGACACATATAGATAGATTGATAGATAGATATAGACACACATAGATAGATAGATATATAGATATAAACACATAGATAGATAGATAGATAGATATAGACACATATAGATAGATAGATATTGACACATATAGATAAATAGATAGATAGATATAGACACATATAGATAGATAGATAGATATAGACACATATAGATAGATAGATAGATAGATAGATATAGACACATAGATAGATAGATATAGACACATATAGATAGATAGATAGATATAGACACATATAGATAGATAGATAGATATAGACACATAGATAGATAGATATAAACACATAGATAGATAGATAGATAGATATAGACACACATAGATAGATAGATAGATAGATATAGACACATATAGATAGATAGATATAGACACATATATATAGATAGATATAGACACATATAGATAGATAGATAGATAGATATAGACACATATAGATAGATAGATAGATATAGACACATATAGATAGATAGATAGATAGATAGATATAGACACATAGATAGATAGATAGATAGATAGAGATAGATAGATAGATAGATAGATAGATAGATAGATAGATAGATAGATCCCCGGACAACGTCGGGTATCCCTGCTAATTAACTGAATAAATAACGAGTATATTATACCTTCCTTCTCTTCCCAACATTGTTATTATCCTCTCCACTTCTCTGATCTCCATCACCATCCCATTTACTGTATTCCCTAATCACTTTCCCACCTGCCTCACTCACTTCTTACTCTGACATACAATATATCACCCTCATCCCTTCATTTTGACACACCTAAGTAGGGCCCAAAGTGGGCCGAAACTTTGTTTATCCCCTTTTGCTAGTGTATACTGTTACGAACCACCCACCAACCTGGCTGCCAGCCTACTATACCCCCCCCCCCTTCCTTAAACTACCAGTTCATCCAACAACCTCCCTCCAATTCCTCACCCCCCAATCTTCAACCGACCAATCAGGAACTGATATATATCCTTTTACCCCCTTGACCCCCCGGCTCCGATTTTTATATAAACCGGCCGAATTCGATCCAGAACAGCAGTTCCTCACCAACGGCCACTCTCGTCACATTTTCTTCACATTGTCTACACATTCTCTACACATTGTGTTCACATCCACTACACATCACACTTGGTCCCCGGCCTGCACTCTGCATCTCACCCACCTGGGCTCCATTTGGATTGTAACGTATACTAATATTATTATATATTCTTATTGCTCTCCTCCCCATATATATTTAATGTACATGTTTAGCTTTGTTCTTAGGTAGGATGTTTAGTGTTAAGTGTATTTATTATATTTTTGTGTCAGTACACTGGTGATCTCTCTTTTGCATTTCAAGGTGTTCTTTTGTTTAATATATCCTGTTCTAAGTGAAACTCCGTTATTTCCATGCCCTTTGCCTTTAAAAGATTCGGATACAGACGTTATCCCTTGCCTACTTGGCTTTTGTTAGCCCGGGTCCATGGCATAAAAAAATTACTTATTAACTTGGTACATACCACTCCGACCTGGGTGTAACAATACTCATAGTGTATAGTACTATATACTAATATACTTTAATTTTTTTGTTAATTTGTTATACCATACAGACTGACCCAATCAGCTTATTTCACAACTGCATAGTATACACGATTCATGCCAATGAGGCAATATTCCATCTTTTTGGTTATCTGACTTCATCTCTTTACGACCATGAATATTTTGTAGCTTAAATTACACCTAAATCACTATGGATTTGTGACATTATATGTTTTAAATATAGTTACAGTGATGGTAAATGGATATTTATATAAAATGATGGTAAATGCTCTTTGTATACAAAGAGCATAACTTTATCCAACTTCTTACAAATGTAGAATGTCAATATTTTACTGATATCATGAGCATCTGCTTTTATATAGGAGGAATGAAAATGAAAAGTTCAATATCATACAAGAACTCGAATATGATAAACGTTGAAACACATGAAGCTTCAAGAGATTCCTTGTGAGCTTCATCGAAGCTTATGTCATTCTTCCAACACTGTCGGCTTATCATTTGCAAGACTAGCAGCAAGATGCAAAGACGGGAACACGACGCTGTAACTTTACGGGCTAGAATTGTAGGCAGGAGCGAAGCCGGGCAAAGTATCGTTGGCTGAACCGGTGGCAGGAATCTGGAAATCTACAAGATCGTCCGAGAACAGGACGGCCACAGAAAACCCAACTCCCTATATTCTAGCCCGTACAGCTACAAAGTCGTGCTGCCGTCTTTGCATCCTGCTGTTAGTCTTGCAAATGATAAGCCGACAGTGTTGGAAAAATGACATAAGATGAAGTCAGATAACCAAAAAGATGGAATATTGCCTAATTGGCATGATTCGTGTATACTATGCAGTTGTGAAATAAGCTGACTGGGTCAGTCAGTATGGTATAACAATTTAACAATAAACTTGAATTGAGTGTTTGCGAAGGAATGCCTTGATTATTTAAGGGAAGACAATCTTTTTAGTAAATTAGAGCTCTGCAAATCCTCCAAACTATGCCACGAAACACATCCCCTGTAAGAAACACTGAGGTCATCTGTTCCCTGGCATAGTTTGAGGGTTTCATAGATCTCCAATTTAGCAATAAGACATTTTCCCCTTAAGAAATCGACAAGTTTGAACTATGAGACTGGAAAACACTGAGCTTGTAGAAGGGGAGACTGCCGCAGCAGTGCCGCCCTACAATCTTATGTAATCAGATAAGGCGGGTGTAATTAAGAAGGTGAGTTGAGTAATAGTGGCTGATACTGCATTGAGTTATGGGAATACGTCATCAGATACAATGTAAATATAAAGAATATAGAAGGTTTACTGTCCGCATTTAATAATCACGGAACTATGAGCTTGAACACTTGTTCAGTTTAAGTTTGAAATTAACATTCCCGTGAATGATGATGATGTAATGTAAAACCCAATTCTGTTCTTTAAGAGTATACACTAGAAACAGGGGATAAACTACGTTTCGGCCCACCTTGGGCCCTCTTTCGATGTGTCAAAATGAAGGGATGAGGGTGATATACTGTATGTCAGAGGAAGAAGTGAATGAGGCAGGTGGGAAGGTGATTAGGGAATACAGTAAATGGGATGGTGAGGGAGATCAGAGAAGTGGAGAGGATAATAACAAAGTTGAGAAGAGAAGGAAGGTATAATAATACTCGTTATTTATTCAGTTAATGACAACTGCACTGATGAGATTTGAGAATACGTAATCAGATATATTTTAATATCATCTGACTTTGAAATGATGAAACATTATGTTAATAAAATAAACAATCATCCTCGAATGGTTCACGAAGCTTCACATTCTTTACTTCATAAGACGGGACACATTGAGGGAGGAGGGAGGGAGGAAAGGGGCGGGACTTGCGAGAGAGAGAGGGGGGTGGGAGGAGAGATCAACAATGTTACCAACTCAAATCAAGTCTCTCAGTCAAGAAGGGGGCTCGAAATATATGTCCACGATAGTACACAATGTAATGAAGGCATACAAGAGACAGTCAACCATTTTATGAAGGAATGTAGAAGGCTGGAGAATATTAGAGTAGAATTTGGAATGGAATGTGAAACGTTAGAATCAATTTTAATATTCAATCGAAGCGATGAAAATGAAAAACATATACAACAGAAAAGAGTATCAGAACAAAATCTGGAATTAGAGGAGAACTGTTATTGAACAGCAGCAGGGTCAAGGAAATTAAGAAAAATAGATACTACAAAGAAAATTACTTGAGACATCACAACACAACATATAAGAAAAGTTTACGAAATTGCTCAGCGCTGATGACAAAGCAAAGCTGAGCCAACATCATCTGATCTGATCTGGAGCAGGCAGGTGACGATGCGCTCGCCCGCACAGGTAGAACAGGTGAAGTTGAAAATGCACGTCGCAGACACAAGTGTCTTCGTAAAACCGGTGTAAGATAGTTCTGTTGAAGGGTTACACAGGTGTTGTAACTGGTTTTTCGTTGGCCAATATGAATCTGTGATGTGGTTCACGTTAGGTGTTTTAAAAAATATAGTTTCTGTTTTCATGCTGCATTTGTTACATATAAATAATTTGGTTCTGTGATACAACATTCTGATATCCATTTATTAGTTACGTTTTTCCAAATCAAGAAAACCCCACAATGGAATACAAAAATATTGTAAACACTATAGGGACAGTGTTACTACCGGGATGATCAAACTCGAATACACGGTAACAATTTATTTGGAAAGTACAGGTTGTTGTTAGAGCAAGCATCTTGTGGTTAGTCAGCCCACCTGCCGTGGTAGCATCGTGTAAAGAGAGATATGGCTGGTGCGGAGAGGTACAGTTGGCTCCACTCCCGCATTGACCACTGCGCGTTGCCAATGTTGAGCCGCCCAGATATTCGAATCCCGAACGAAGCGAAGCAACCATAACCTCCATCTCCCCAACTCAGTCGTCCCTCCCTCCATCTCACTCGGTCATGAGTGCTTCGCTTCGTTCGGGATTCGAATATCTGGGTGGCTCAACATTGGCAACGCGGGAGTGGAGCCAACTGTACAGTCGGCAGCAGAAATTCGTCCCACTTTGCCGTAGTAATAAGAGTGTGGAGATCTGGTAATACTGTATCAGAGAGACTGAGGGAGGGAGAGAGCGAGGGGGAGGGGGGCATGCTCTGAGTTAGCATGAAAACTGAGTTAATATTCACATCTCGGTTAGTGTTATCAAAGCTTCGAATCACTCCCGGAACATTATCTCGACGCTGAATTGGTTTCAAAGTTCCTCTTAAGTTTGAAAAACATGAGAATCCACAACCAATGATAATCATAGGATACACTCAAATAATGCATAATTATATTATTTTCAATATCAGTATTATTATAAATACATAATTTTATTACATCAAGTTCAGTATAGGCCTATATTAGAAATGAATTCTTAAGGTATCCCTGTTCAAACAATCTCTAGTAATTGTCATTTAAACCAAAACTGACGACTCTCTCCCTCCCTCCCCCCATATCTCTCTCCTTCCCTCCCTCTCTCCCTCACTCTCTCTCTCCCTCCCTCCCTCCCTCATACAGTATTACCAGATCTCCAGGATCCTATCACTAAAGCAAAGTGGGACAAATTTCTGCTGCCGACTGTACATGGTGTTTTGGTGTAGGCAGGTAGTGGTGTTGGCACGGCAGGACAGGGGCGACGTTGCGGCCGCGGAGGATGTTAAGAATGTTAAGAATTACGCACAACTTAAGAGGACGATAATATAGTCTTCCTAACTCCCTCGTCTTGTGGATTTCGTCACACTTTTTTACAACAAAAAAGGGAAATAGTTCGTCATTTTCTACCTCGCAATCCCACTTACAGAGTTCTGCCAGCGCCCGGTCATGAACGTGGAAACGCGCCACCTCTTTCTTCAGGTGGTTATTATAATTAACGACAGACGTCAGGAGTCTGAGGCTGTTATTTTGGCTTCCTCGGTAACAAATGATGGTTTTACCCTTTTCCCCAAAATCACTTATGCACTAGGCAACGGGAATCAGAGCTTTTGAGATCAGCCCATTTGTGTGGAAAAGTCGAGCATCGATGAGTTTATCACCCACACTCATGGCTTTGGTGATTGCTGTGTTGGTTGCCGGCACCGTCAAGTTCGGGACGATGCTTGGAAGCCTGATGTTGCTACACGTCATTCTTACTCCTTCAGACGTGGGCCGCCGTCTCAGACTAGAACTGAGAATGGAGGCCAGGCGGTCAGTTAATGGCTCCCCTTTTTCTTCTCCACCATGGAAAAGGCCTGAGAGTTCATCCAGGACCTTTAGGAAGTCTGTGTTGTCTTATCTGTCTCTCGGTTATCCGAGTCAATGTTTACATTACTGTTTACATTACTTTGGAACAATATCACTCTCCTGCTGGTTTGCTTCCCTTTTCTTATTCTCGACCCCAAGGCGATTCGAATCAAGCCTGGACCGTATCTTATCCGAGGATGAGGAAGAAAATCGTCGTTGCAAATCAAAAGACTTGCCGAGGTCCTCCATAGTCACTGCAAAGGGACATATTTCCGTGTCACATATTGGGATCAAATAGATCAGCAATACATAATTCCTCTCTCACAAAAAAATCCCAACTCATATCATACCTAATATAGTATATGTACTGCCGAAGCAAGTACGACATGGTAACAAAACACTTACCAGGTCAACTCCTTAGAGAAGCCGGTAAACAAGAGAATGTAGAGACAGGGAGCCGGTTATGATGACGTGGCGTTGACAGCCTGTCGGTAATCAGTCTACTCCATAGATGTAGCTGGTAGCCATATTGTATTTCCACATAAAAACCTCGGCTTATCATAAAAAGTGACCTTCACTGATCAGTTTACTCCGTAGAAATAGCTGGAAGCCGGAAAAAACAATAGCAATTCCTTATAAAAGCCTCGGTAATCAGTCTACTCCGTTGATGTAGCTGGTAGCCATATAGTTTCATATAACACTCGGCTTACAAATAGTGACCCTTCACTGATCAGTCTACTCCTTGGAAATAGCTGAAAGCCAGAAAAACAAAAGCAATTCCTTAGAAAAGCCTCGGCTATGAAAAATAACACTCCTCACCATCTTTACTAACAGAAGGAAACAAGTCATGACACCCACTAAAATAAATCTCTGCTGAGGGCGATACACTAGGTGTAACGCGGTTGTCTATTTTTTCAACTAACCCAGTTAATAGGTTGGTGAGGAGATCAAGCTTATGTTCCGAAGCAGGCAAGTTCTCAGCCGAACTGTTGCTTGGGAGCGAAGGCGGACATTGTTGACTGCCAGATGGTTGACACAATAACGCTTGCTGGACGACCCATCAGATCCAACATTACTCCTCTTAGAATCCTGCCTTAGCTGGTCATCCTCACGCCTGGGCCGTGAATTGTCCCGAGGGACAGATGAGGAGGAAGATGCACACCTTGGTGTGTCTTAGTTGGACTTGGCTTGGCTGTTGCCTCGGTCCGCCATGGCTGGACATTAAACTGTAATGTAACCATCAGTTACAATCAGGTAAACAACAGTCACGGTCCTTGAACCACATTGTAAACCAATGTTTAAAAAACCACAAGATAACAAAAAAAAAAAATGCTTACCAAGAAGGCGAGGCCGGAAGAACATTAAACAGGCCCACTCCATCACTACCGCCAAACACAGAGACAGGTGTCGATCGTCTGGGAAGGTGAGGAGCTAGGTGTTGACTGAACGATTGATGGATATTAGGCGCCGCAACATCGAGGTCCTATAGCGCCAGAAAAAGGTGATAGAGAGGTGTGACAGCAAGCAGGAAGGAAATAAAATGAAAAGAGGGACAGTTGAAGAACTGAAAGATGGGAACTATTTAGTCTGGTCTCTCACTGGCGACCTTCCTAGCATGGGAAGCCCTCTCTCCCCGATATCGGGGCAGAGCAGGGGCCGGATCCCCCTCTAGTCTAGTTCGCCAGGTTACAGAGGCACACAAGCCCCCCCACCTCGGCAAGGCGGTTCCCGTTAGGGGAGGTTGACTGAACGAATGCGTGCTTTCGACTGACGTGTGTCGATTGCTGCTGCTTTGTGACTGCTTCATGGGTACTGGTATCTGCTGTTGTATTTTCTACTCGTTGCCTATTATAAATACTCCTCCTTACATACTGATTCTTCCGCCAGTTATTGTAGGAAAATAATTCTGGGTCAGGATGTAATGGTGATGGTCCTTGTCAGCAATCAATAAAATATCTGGAACAAACTGCATGGCACTGTGTTGCTTTCCACTTAGGACCTCTTTTACACCTTGTTTCCCAAAGACTTCTCATACCATCCATCCTCTTTGGAAACTTAGCCCCTCCTTGAAGACGTACATCTGGTTTATTTGACTGAGAGTCACAATCTGCCACTGCACATGTATATACAGGCATTTCGAAATATAGCAAAGCAATATATGGCTTAGTTTGAGCTGTGTACACACTCTGGCAGCAGCGATACCAGCCTTACCAGGCCTCTGTATTATATTTTGCAGGTAATGAAAAAAATAATCTGTTATATTATATTTAAGTACTAGCTTGGCATTGCACAAATAGTAAATCACTTGCTCAGTAATATTAGCAAGTAGTTTACCAGGTAAAATCGTGGTAAAAAGCCTAATTTGACTATAGAAATAGACTATAAAAGCCTACATAAAACGTCAGCCAGGTATGTCTCGAATCTGGCAAACACTGTCCATCCTTTGTATTGTAAATTTAGGTCATCCAATCAATCTCGGTCGGCAATTTCGGTGTAATGGAAATTCAGCTACCATTTTTTCCATATTTTATGCATAATAGTCAATGACATCGTTTCGTGACATGCCCAAACATTTATTCGCTTATTATTCATCAATTGGAATTTCAGTTCCAAGAAATGTGTAATTTGAACACAAAATAAAATAATTCATGACAGTTTCGATGATTGTATGTATCTGGCTTTATTAATCTTGATAAACCACCTTATTGCAGTAAGTCTCACTTCGAAATATAGTTTGACTCTCTATCAAAATATTAAAGAGGTAAATAGACTTCAATTGCTTATATTTACTACAGGAAGCATTTTATATCGAAAGCATTGGGTTCTTGTCAAAGCCCGTATACCTGGCGAATTAATTCATCTGGCGAATATGGCAACTTTTTGATAGTTAGTGGACGGGCCAATCAGAGTAAATAATACCCTGCTGGGTTTTGATAAGTCACGTCAATACATACTGCCATAGACACCTTAGAAAAACATTCATAGGAGGACTGTCTCACATCGTACTTACACTTGTATGTATGTCCTGCTTGCATGTTTAACATCAGTTTAGCAAACAAGGCCAAATGTGAACTTTCATTCATCATTCCTGAATCAACTTTCCCAACATTTTACTGTACTTTCAAAACTGTAAGTAACAATACTTCCTACCATGAACACTTCGGTACCAACCATGGCCCGGATTCTCAAAGAAATTTACGACGTCGTATCTCATTTGGGACGTCGTAACTTCCCCAGGCGAGTTAGGTCCACATACTCAAAACATTAAGACCTTATACTCAAAACAATTTCGGCACTGTGGGCAGCCATCTTGTGAGGTCTTAAGACACATAGATTTACGATCCACGCGACCCTGTCACAAGGGAGTTAAGACCCGAAACACATAGAAAACGTATATATTTTTTGTCAGTCCTCCTGTGGTTCTCCCCGAGTCCCCGTTGCTGTGTTGGCAAAACACCATCACCCACGTCAGTGACATCACGTGTTGTTGTAAGAGAGGTTAGAGAGCTGTGAATGTGATTGAACTGTGGTTTGCATACGAGAATAGGCGTCACCTACGGAGGGAAAGAGTGTATAGGGATCCATTGGACCCTCTACATGTTAGTGAAGAACACTTACTTCGCTATTATAGATTTCCTCATCAAGAAATCTTAATTAAACTTGTGCCAGGAACTTGCCAATTGACCCATATGTTCGTCGACAAAAGAGATCTCATGCTATACCAACACACACCCAAGTGTTAGTAACTCTACGAGTATTAGCTAACTAGTGGAACCTTTCAAAGTGTGATTGGAGATTCTGCTGGAGTGACTCAAGCAAGTGTGAGTAGAGTGGTGAACTCTGCTGTAGTACATTTGTTGGCTGAGAAGGCAAGAGTAGAAATAAAGATGCCCTCAGGTATTGTGGAAATTGGCAGAGCCTGCAGAGTATTCCATGCAGTGAATGGTTTTCCCTGAGTGATTGGAGCCATTGATGGTACTCATATACCTCTCAAGGCTACAAATATAAATCCACAAGTATATATTAATAGGAAAGGCTATCACTCCCTGAATGTGCAGTGTGTTTACACCAGTGAGAAAATAATTTAGCATTATAGTATGAGATACCCTGGCAGTACCCACGACTCCTTCATCTGGAATAACAGTCGTCTTCGGGCTAGATATTGTAGATAATTTCTTTACATGAAATAAACTTGGTAAATTTAAATAAATACATTGTTGTTAATTACTGCTTCTCCTACTTATCCCAATATCACTCAAAACTACATTTTAACCGTAATAAAGACTTTGTGAAAATATAATTCTACAGATTACATTCAATTGTTTATTTTTCAAAAGCAGCACACTATAAAATTAAATACAGTACAGTAATAAAATACTATCACAGCATGACACACCTAAAATATAATCACATTTGAAAAAAAAAATAAAGTTAGTGAGAGTTCTGTTAGCATAATCACTGTACAGCTACAATAACACTCGATAACATCTTACCAGTAATAAAGACTTTGTGAAAATATAATTCTGTATTGCATTCAACTGCTTATTGTACAGAAGCAGCACACTGTTAAATAACCTAATTAGTTTGGCACAGTATCACATTGTTTGGCTAACTCTGTAAGTTCCTCAAGTGCAGAGGCAATTCTTGGGAGGCTGCCTCTCAACACTTGCAGAATTTCTCCCTGTACTGCCAGCATCTGGTCACCGATACAGGGCTGTGGACTGGCACGGCTGCTGTGAACACGGCTACTGGTGTCATGACTCTCAGATCTACTTGCCCTCATACTTGATGCTGGAGGTGGTGATCTAGAGTAGGCATGGTCAAAAGTCACTGTCTGGAGAATGGTAATGTTTTCTGATGGTTCGTGACTTTGAATATTTTCTAACAGGCCTGAACTCTCAAAGTCAATATGTTCTACAGACATTGTAGAGTGGCGTGTTGGGTCATCTACTCCTGCCACCAAAATCTGTAACAATAAGAAGTGCTGTGTTTATGTAATATGGTTACAATGAAAAAGGAACTGTGATGCATAGTGGGAGCAATAAACATGGGGCCGCCTTTTTCCTTTAAGTTTCTTTTTGCTTAGTACTTCTTCCTCAAAGTTTCCTGTCTGCATTGCAGTTTCTTTGGTAAAACTGTACATACATTTCACTGTCACCCAACATATATAAATATAATCACACTTGGCCTAACATCTGCTGAAAAAAGATTTGAGAACCACTAGTGAACAACATCTAAAATACAGTACAGTATGTATTGCATCTCGTCAACCTACTGAAGATTTTATAATGAACATCAGCTAAGCTCAGCAACATCTTCATGACCAATTATGCATCTACTTACTGGGTAGTGGTGCATTCTCATCATGTGTCCTTGTCAACGGTATGGGTCTGGCAACACTACCAGCAGAGGTCGATGGCAGAGGCTCATCTGTAACAATAATGTGTGCAGTGTTACACAACAGTATATCCAGTACTAATGTAACATGTTTACTCTGAGCTTTTGTAGTAACAGACAACACATAATAACCATAATACTGTATGTATAAAAGACACAAATACAGTACAGAATTGGGGCCTTGCATTCCCCTGCACTCTATAAGTTATTTTAGACCTTAAATGTACAGGCCAAACAATACAAAGTCACTGAGAAAGGCATGACAATCCCCTACACAGTTCTTCCATTATCTTTTGTGAGAGAACATTGTCTCAATGTGCACTCCGTAAAAATTAGTCAAATTTACCAGCAATGACGTCCTCGCTTTCGAAAGGGCCAGAGTGCCCCTCAATAGCCTTTGTCTCGTTGAGAGCAAGTAGTGCCTCCTCTGTAGGCTTCCAGTCCTTTGTGTCAGGTATTCCACCACCTGTAAAAGCCATTAAATTACAGTCATAGCTAAGATGAACAGTAGTATCATTGCAGCATTGCTTTAAGTAGTCAAACTCTAGTACAGTATACTGTATTGGGCTTCTTGAATGCTTAATTTCTTTCTGTATTGTGAAGTATAATTCAGACAATCTTTCTCAATACATTACATTAGTTGATGGAATTCCTAAAACTATCCTACATCATACAGTATATAATGATCACTTAGAATAGCCTACAAATTGTACCCCAACATTTCTTTAATTACATACCTAACCTAACATAATGTATTTAGGATGAGTTAACAAATATTTTGATGCACACTTTCACCACTCTACTCACACTTGCTTGAGTCACTCCAGCAGAATCTCCAATCACACTTTGAAAGGTTCCACTAGTTAGCTAATACTCGTAGAGTTACTAACACTTGGGTGTGTGTTGGTATAGCATGAGATCTCTTTTGTCGACGAACATATGGGTCAATTGGCAAGTTCCTGGCACAAGTTTAATTAAGATTTCTTGATGAGGAAATCTATAATAGCGAAGTAAGTGTTCTTCACTAACATGTAGAGGGTCCAATGGATCGCTATACACTCTTTCCCTCCGTAGGCGACGCCTATTCTCATATGCAAACCACTAAGTTCCATCACATTTGTAAATTAGCGCTCGGTGTTCAGTTCATTCAGCTCTCCCACAACAACAAACAACAAAGACGTGACGTGGGTGATGGTGTTTTGGTGGGAGAGCAACGGGGACTAGGGGAAGCCACGGCAGGATTGACAAAAAAATATACGTTTTCTATGTGTTTCGGGTCTTAACTCCCTTGTGACAGGGTCGCGCGGATCGTAAATCTACGTGTCTTAAGACCTCACAAGATGGCTGCCCACAGTGCCGAAATTGTTTTGAGTATGAGGTCTTAATGTTTTGAGTATGTGGACCTAACTCGCCTGGGGAAGTTAGGACGTCGTAAATGAGATACGACGTCGTAAATTGCTTTGAGAATCCGGGCCCAGAGTTACAATCACTTAACCTTGTAGCAAACATCTCTTTAGAAAATATCACTGTTTCAGACAAAATGAAGTTTCTTCAATATTTAAATGACTCAGAGTTTACCTCAACACTAGATGATTTGTTACCTGTACATCTCTCACGAGAAGTTGTATTCCCTCTACACTTCATACCTGCATTCTCGCTAAGGGGATATTCTCTTGTTGGTAAATTGGAAGGCTACTGATTCCTCCTAACTATGCCATAAATCAGGTACTAATAATAAGGGATAAGTTTCGTGACACAAATTGGATGTATCAGAGAACTACGAAATCACCAACAAAAGAATCTCCCCTTAATTGTTTGTACTATTGTATTGTATTGTATTTAGACAAGTGACAGACGGTAATGAGGATACAAATGTATAGGTTAATTACATATTCCTACTCATTTATATAGGATGTATTTAATATATAATATATATTGTACATGTTATAATCAGTATTATCTGTAGACATAATAAAATAAAACTATCTACAGATTGCATGTATTAAAATAATAATATATATATTATGTATGTATGTAATATTCCTTCGAGGCAGAAGGATGGTGGTGGCCGAGCATTGTACCGGTTAAAATTACATTTAATAATCTACTTATAATACTTACATACTTACTTAGCTTCACTTACATGAGTGAATCATACATCACATGATGCCTTGAAACTGCTACATAGACATTAACGTGTTGGATACAAGGCGACCAGGTCGATGTGAACCACTGACACGCTAGCACAAAATGACGTCAAGAGTCATGACCTGCAGGGTGAACGCTATCTCGCTCCTCAGTTGGTTTAAGATAACCATAGCATTAACACGTTATCTTAGCGTATATAAAAAAGTTAGCTCTCAAGTCTAACTTAACCCATTTTGTGACTCTGTACCAAATACCTCGGGTTATTAATACAAAGTGTGTCAACCACAGATAACGCTTGCTATCTCTCCATACCATATTTATAGAGAACCATATAACTAAATACAACTCCGAAGAGACTACAGACTATAGCCAACGACCAGACTTCAACCAGTCGCCCAGCCACGTAATTATACCACACAACAAACCTGGTCTAAGTACCCCTACACCAGAACACAAATACATGCTTTTACATAATTTTCTTGTATGGCTAAATCTCTGAGACAGTATACCTGAAAATGGGGGAAAACTGATCAGAGAAACATTCACTGCATTGCAACACACCACCAGTGCAATGATGTAGGTAACAAAATACTGATTTCGAAAAATTAAACATGAAGCAGTTCTAGAACGTCTGGAAATTTTCAGACCGATCAACTGAAAAGTAGATTTGGTAAATACCGTCAACTTGCCGGTTGCATTTATAATATTTCATTAAGGCAAGTTTACGAATGTGAAATAAAATTGAGGTTCATGTATGTTCTTAGACTGTCTTTCTATAATGATATAAATAAAAGAAACTTGGAAGAAATAATCTGGGAGTTTGTACAAGACCAGAACTAGGCAAATTTATATTCTTTTGATTCTGATATAAACGAAGATGATATAGACAACTGCATGAATCTCCTTCCGGTTATGACATACCTGCTGGTTACTGTGTGTATGGGATGGTGATAATCTGAAGTGTAATGAATGTAAAGACCTACTCAGTTGTCATGAAGCCTTGGAATATCTACCTGATATCAATACATATGTACAGGGTATCAATAGAGAACAACTGATCCATCCAAGTAAATCTGTTGTTAATGTAGTAATGTTCTCCTATATAACCATTAACAACTCACAGTGTCTTATATTTATCAGAGCGATGAATCAAACTAATTTGGCAACTGAAATTTCGTTGAATACCTTGGCTGATAATGATGCCTTCTTGCCACTGAACAACTGTGATGCCGGACATGATGTGGAAAAAATACAGACATTTTGATATTTGCCTCATCAAATGCCTTGATGAGCAACTACTGTGCAACCATTAACGAAAACATTAAAAATTACATATAAAGAAAAAAGTTGGCAACTAACAAAACAAAGTATACGAGTTCACTCATTCTCCACCATCTCCCTTCTCTCACTCTTTCCACCATCTCTCCCTTCTCTCTCTTCTGTATCCCTGACTTCCTTCCTTTCTTCCTTCTCCTCCCTGCCATACCCTTTGGGACACCAGCACTTTTCATACATACCAGCCCATAATTATCACTCATCCATCCTTCCCACATCATACTATCCCATCCAGACCCAAACAACCTCCCCCACACCCCTTAAAATGTATTTCTGTCAAATCATACACATTCACTCATCTTAAAACATACAACAACTTCTCTTCACCTCATCCACCACCAACGTTTATCGCTACTACTGTCATGCATATACCACTGGCCACCCCTTTCCTCAATCCATCTGGCCAATTTTGTTCCTCAATCCCAAACCTTCCTGACCTCCCT
>JAWZYT010002550.1:22500-25000 GCA_034508575.1 Petrolisthes manimaculis | reverse complement strand
CACATATACACAGATCATAAGCCTCTAACAACAATCTTCGTGAACAACAAGACGGAGTACACTCCAAGACAATTCCGCCAAATGGACCTCATTTCACAGTTCACAACAGACATCCGACATGTCAAAGGAATCGAGAATACACCTGCAGATGTGCTGTCCCGCAACATCATAGCAGTCTCTTCAACTCTTATTAATTATGCCGCCATTGCTGCAGATCAAGCAAATGATGCTGAGCTCCAGCAATTAAAGGAAAATGCTGCATTAAAGATGAAGAAAGTTGAAATTCCAGGGACTAGCATACAGCTCTATGTAGACACATCTACTGGCGCTAACAGACCTTACCTGCCAAAGCGTCATCGATACCCTCTCTTCCATCAACTCCATGACCTCTCACCCTGGAATAAGAGCATCCCAGAAATGATGCGTTCAAGATTCATTTGGTTGGGCATTAACAAAGACGTCAGGAGTTGGACTCGCACCTTCGTCAAGTGCCAAGCTTCAAAAGTGACACGCCACACAATCTCTCCTGCTGCAACATTCACACCAGTCATGGACTCTTAAATGCATACAAACAGATACATACACATATACACGCAAATACACAAACATACTGTACTGTATAGTACATACGTGCATATTAACAAATACACTCCTTGCTGTACTCGAAATGCAACACTGAAATACACACACACACACACACTTGTCAACTGAAGCGTAGTACATAATTATTAGATTATACATAAACACATATATACCTACATTCACACACAAACAAACAAACAAACTCGGTTGAAGTATTTAGCTGACTTTAATCCCCCCCACGTCCATACGTTTATATATATTCCATTTCTATCTATTCTAGTTTTTCTGTGGGCAATAAAAAACGTAGCCAGGTAAATATGGCTGTCATACTGCTGCTGCTGTCGGCACTTTTTGGCATAGAATATTTGTCGGGTTCAAGCATGGGGATTTATTCCATTTTACTGGCAAACCAAGTCACGCATCATTCCAAATTAGTGTTCCCTTCCATTTTCATTCAATGTTCTCTCTCTCTCTCTCTCTCTCTCTCTCTCTCTCTCTCTCTCTCTCTCTCTCTCTCTCTCTCTCTCTCTCTCTCTCTCTCTGTGTGTGTGTGTGATGCAAAACCTAAACACAACACACACCACTTTTACTTTCTATCAGGATCGGTCGGAGATCATTATTATCATCATCTTCATTCTCATCCTCGATTTGGTTAGTTAGTTGTACCGTAGATTAGACAGAGTGGTGTGGGGTTGAAATTAATGTTGTTGTGTTGGAAAGCCCGGAACACCAAACACACACACACACACACACACAGAGAGAGAGAGAGAGAGAGAGAGAGAGAGAGAACGAGTGTGTGTGTGTGTGAAAGATGTATGCCCGGAACACCAGAGACAGAGAGAGAGAGAGAGAGAGTAAGTAAGTAAGTAAGTAAGTAAGTAATGTTTATTGCCATTAATTACTGACAGACAGTATTAGACATAATAAATACAAGGAACGAGGAACACAAACATATAAACAATCATATACATATACACTTCATACAAAGTTATTTATAGTACATCTAACTAGGACATCAAAATAATTATATACAATATATTATCTACAATATACAGATACGGATATTTATTTACAATCTCCATAATGAATACATATAAAAATGCAATACATTACGTGTAAATTTACATATCAAAACAATTATAATTACTATGATAAACAAACAATCCACTATTCGCAGACTTGTGAATTTTGCAAACGAAAGAAATAAATTTTAACAACATTTTTAAATTTAATAGGACTAGCACTATTTTTGAGGAGTCTTATATCTAAAGGTAGAGAATTCCATAATTGAGGTCCAAAGTAAAAGATGCTGTTTTTAAATAGTATTGTTCGAAATTGTGGACACACTAGATTGTTACTATATCGTCTGGTATGATGTGATGACTCTACAAATTTGAAGAAAGATCTATCCGAATTTTGTTTTACATTTTTGAAAATAGATATCATAAGAAAGCACTTATGGATACTATAAAAGTTGAGCAGCTTATGTTCTGAGAATATTTCAGTTATTGATTCAAACTTTCCTTTGAAAAATATACATCTTAAAATTTTGTTTTGGGCTACCATTATTTTATTTATGAAAGAAGGCCACGTGCAAGCCCACACTGAAACACAATAAATTAAATGAGGATAACATAGTGTGAAATAGATGCTTATCATTGCTTCAGTCGTGAGATAGCTACGAACCTTATATAAGATACCACACATTCTAGATAGTTTAACATATACATCATTTATATGATAATTTCAATTTAGGTTTTCATCAATATGTACACCAAGAAATTTTGTATTAGTTACACATTGTAGATTTACACCTTCTAAATCTAAGGTTGGCATCTGATTTTTTATAGAACGGTTTTGGAAAAGCATATATTTAGTCTTGGATATGTTAAGTTTTAGTTTATTTACTTTTATCCAA
>JAWZYT010002550.1:5000-15000 GCA_034508575.1 Petrolisthes manimaculis | reverse complement strand
GTAACAAAAAGGAGAAGAGAAGAAGCAAAAAGAAGAAGAAGAGGAAGAAGAGGAGGAGGAGGAAGAGGAGATGGTCGTGGAAGGAGGAGAAAAGAAGAAGAAAAGGAGGGAGGAGGAAAAGGTCGTGGAAGGAGGAATAAAGAAGTAAAATGATGATGAGGAGGAAAGATAATATTCCCTATATCGTCACCAACACAATCTCATATAGTCCAAGATGCTGTGAGGGTGTCCGGAATTTTTTACCCGAAATTTTGGCAAATGTTTTCTTTATTAATTCTGAAAAGAAAATAATCTATTGATGTGATCTTTTTTTTTTCTTCTCTAGTTTAGCGGTAATTGAGACATTTAAATGTGTGACAGAACGTTATGTAATGTACTATCGGCCACAAGTATTCTCACCCACCACTCATATGGGATCACCACGATTCATCTGGTAACACTGACTCGTATGTCCAGATGTACGATATCCTTCTGTTCCCCCTCTTCACTTTCCCTTCACATGAATTAGGCGATATATATATATATATATATATATATATATATATATATATATATATATATATATATATATATATATATATATATATATATATATATATATATATATATATATATATATATATATATATGTGTAGTTATTCTATGATCTCTTCATTCGGTCAAACTATTTACTTCTATGTCACTTTTCTGTGTTAAAGATTAATAAGAGAACTAGTCCCCCTCAATCTTTCTTTTCATTCTATAGCTCCCCCTCCTTCATCTCTCCCCCTTCCTCACTCTTTCTCTCCACTGCCCACTCTCTTCCCCCTCTTTCTCTCCACTGCTCCCTCCCGAACCCCTTTTTCTCGCCACTGTTCTCTCTGCCACTCTTTCTATTCATTGCTCGTTCCATCCCTTCTCTACCAAACATGCGCCTTCCATCCTCATCTGTCTCTCTTGTTCCCTTCATTCCTCAATTCCTCTCTCTCTCATTCCCTTAACTTATCCTGTAACTCTCTCTATCTGTCGTTTTCCTTTCCTCTTTCTACTTACTCACACTCTCTTCTCTACTAATCACTCTCATACTCTAATTGTTTTACCTCGTATTGAATTCGAATTTCTTTCGTATTTATTGCTTTTATCTATGAGTAACGTTTATTAACTTCTTCCTTGTATCTAGTGGTTTATTAAAGATATCTATTTTTGTCTGACTTAAATTTCTTAGTGATATTTGAGTCTGATGGATCATGAAATAAAAGGGTTTATTTATGATTGGTGGACTCCACATTTCTCCTAGACCTTATACTTTCCATCAATCCAGCCTAACGACAGGTTGGAATTTTTTTAGCATTGTCCATTAATATTTTCAAATAACAGTGTAGAATTTAATTTATTTCTCTCTGTTTTTGTTTATAGGGCGGTGCCATATCAATAATACTAACATTCATTTAATTTAATTCCTGATTCAGCAAGATAGGGCTAATGGAGAAAAGAAGCTGTTTCACAAATATAGTTATTCATATTGGATTGTGTGTACTGATGTTAAAACTATGAATTTATTTTATTCGTATACTGTAGGGGACTTGGTATTAGTTTATTACAGCTGCAGTGAAATGCAGTGGTATGAATATAGTGTGTTAGGCACTGCCATGAGAGGTTTGTTGTTTTGTTTCATAAATTTATAAAATACTAAGTTATTCGTAATTATAATGCAACTTTCTTTCTTGATTTTTTACACTTTTTTTTTGTGTGTGTGGACAGCCACGAACTGACCAGAGGTGGTTGAATCACATTTGTTTCGACTTCGTTCGACTGCATGAATCTTTCGAATCTCTAGGGTTGAAGCCAAAGGATTCCTACTCATTATAATACTATTTTCTGTCCTTTGGCTGACGTCAATACCCTGCATGATAAGCAAAGTTTTTCGGGATAGAATACAAGGAAACTACACATTCGTAGGATCATAAGCCCGATCAAATTACGATACCAGATTACAATAATATTATGACAGCCGACTTGGCATAGCTTAACTTATCTGAAAACAATCCAGATGTATTAATATCTCATTTCCTAGAATGAATGGTTCTGTGCTTTCTCCTGTTAAAATCTTTTCCTTGGATTTCTATAAGTTCAAGGAAACCAGAGCACACCGACGTATAAAATGGGAACAGTAATACATGTGCAGCTATGTTGAACAAATATTTTATATGCAAAAACGTAAACATTCGTTGTCGAGTATTTGCAAAAGTTTGTAATTACTTCATTAATTATTAGGCGAAAAAATGATGTGGCTAATACTGGAATTTGTCCTCAGATTGGAAAGTATAACTAAATAACAAACACACACGCACACACAGGTGGAGAGCAGAGAGAGAGAGAGAGAGAGAGAGTGAGTAATCGAGGGAGGGTGGAAAGGAGCAAGGAGAGACAGGCAAGGGAAGGGAGGGAGGTAGCAGGGGAGACAGAGAGGGAGGGAGGTAGCACGGGAGATGGAGAGCGGGGAGGGAAGGAACAGGAGACAGAGAGGGAGAAGAGGAAGGGGATAGGAAATGGAAACCTTAATATTCATCAATAAAATCATTCTAATTTCCCAGTAAATACAGTTTGACTGAATAGATGGATAAATCACAGTATTCATAGAATATTACTTCAAGGTATATACAGTAAATAACTACGAAAATGTAAAAGAAAAGTGAGGTAGGAAATAGAGAATATTATACATCTGGACATTGGAGACTGGGTTCAGTGTTACCAGATGAATTCTGGTTGAGGTTCATCAGAGGTGAGTTACAATACTTGTGGCCGATAGTACACAGAGGCAGCCCCGCCCCGCCCCGCCCCGCAGCTCGTAGAGTTGCCAAGTCGGAATAAACGTTAATTTTATTTGAGAATAACGTGTAAAATTTGAAATAAAATGCACGTTTATTCCGACTTGGCAACTCTACGAGCTGCGGGGCGGGTCGGGGTCCTGGGCGGGGCTGCAGGCTTGTTGGCATGACAATGAGTGGGAGGTCAGTAGTCGCTGAAGAGAGAGAGAGAGAGAGAGAATTACATAGAAACACAGACAAGGAGGGGGAGGAGCTTGTCTGGTGGGGTCTTCTTAGCTACTGACGTCAGGCCCAGTATTGCCAGTGTGAGGCAATCAGCTGATCGTTTGTAAATAATGTGTGTGTGTGTGTGTGTGTGAATGGAAGTTGACGGCCCCGAGGAGGTGAACTTGGTGTATATCAGAATATTAGGTGTGTTTAAAGGGGTTAAGGGGATGTACTGTATAATATATTATTCTTTATATTATATATATTATAATATATTATAATATATTATATATATATATATATATATATATATATATATATATATATATATATATATATATATATATATATATATATATATATATATATATATATATATATATATATATGTATCTGTATATGTTTTAAAATATTCGCAAAGTATCAATAAAACCCCAGTAATAATGTATATATATTTTTGAAGGGTTTATTACCCCAGCAGTATAGGGGGGAAAGTTTTCAGGGACTGTAAGCGACCCTGTGATGTAGTCAGAGAATTGAAGGTAAACGAATCCTTCAAATATTGCCACGAAACACCACCTATATTGAAGGAACGTGTTTCGTGGCCTAGTTAGTAGGAATCAGAAGCCTCCAATTCTCATACACGATCACAGGAACCTTAAGGAGGTTGTACAGTGTTGGTAATTCTGGAGTAACTGATTCCTCCAAGCTATTCCAATAACTGAGTCATGATTCGTATATCTGTTAATCCTGTTCTGTTTCCTGACATACTTTAGAGAAATCAAAACACTCCACTGTACCATGAATATACTATCCCATTAATATGTTAATATATTTCCAACTCATTCACCTATCGTATGATATATACTGTACGTCTGATACAAGATAACTATGTGTATACGTATGCATGTATTGAGAAAGTGTGTGTGGGTGGTTGGGATTAATTAAATTTTCTATTGTAGTGGATGTGGCAGCTTCCTCGTATATACATGAATATATCAATACTTCGATGAAATGAGAAACAGATAACGTGATCTATACAAGACAGATGACCTGACAAGTTTATGTATGTGTTTAATCGAATGTGTTTAATCGAGTAATAGTTAATCTAACATGTTTGCTTGGTGTGTATGAGAGATAGATAGAGATAGATAGAGATAGATAGATAGATAGAGAGAGAGAGAGGGAGAGTTACATTTGAATGTTTGTGTGTGTGTGTGACAGACAGAGAGAAACATAACATAAATTATAAGCTCTGAGTGTAGGAGTCAAAGAGGAATATAATGGAAAGCAGAACCAACCAAGACTGAAGGGGAGAAATCACTGGAACGAGAAAATAATGCATAGAGGCATATGGAAATGAGAGGGTCACTTAGTTCCAGTATAATTAGTTTGTATTCGAAATTCTTGTGTTGTTCTTATATTATGTAATGAAATGGAAGGATTGGGTTAAACAAAATAAAAAAACATACCGTACGGAGAAACAGAATTTCTTGTGCTCTATGTATAATAATTATGTAATGAAATGGAAAGATAGTGTTATATATTTCTATTGAATTATCTTCAAGGTTGCTTATGATTTATAGATGAACTGATATGTTTCATGACTTGCTTTGGCTGTTTGTCTGTCTGTCTGGTGAGGTCTGTCCGACTGTCTGTGTGTCTGTCTGTATACGGACTGACAGGGAAGAAACTAGCGCCACAAATTAAATTATTTCGCAGAGAGAGAGAGAGAGAGAGAGAGAGAGAAGGAGAGGAGGTGGAAAGATAAGACAAACTTACTGCTTTACTCTTTTCTCTCTCTCTCTCTCTCTCTCTCTCTCTCTCTCTCTCTCTCTCTCCATTAAAGTATTTCCAGCCAATCAGTCAGTCAGGCCTTGGCTTTCTAAGTAACTCAAACTAATGTTAAACTGACGTCACTTCACCATCGATTCTCAGCTGCCCATTTCACCCCACACATACACACGAAACTCCCTACCCTTCCCCTAACACGAAACTCCCTATCCTTCCCCCAACCACGAAACTCCCTACCCTCCCCAAACACGAAACTCCCTATCCTTCCCCCAACCACGAAACTCCCTACCCTTCCCCTAACACGAAACTCCCTATCCTTCCCCCAACCACGAAACTCCCTACCCTCCCCTAACACGAAACTCCCTACCCTTCCCTAACACGAAACTCTCTACCCTTCCCCTAACACAAACTCCCTACCCTTCCCTAACACGAAACTCCCTACCCTTCCCCTAACACAAACTCCCTACCCTTCCCCTAACACACGACCCCTGCCCTCCCCCAACCACGAAACTCCCTACCTTCCTCCCCTCCCCCCCCCCCCACACACACACACCTGCAGATCTCCTTTGCTACTGACGTCAGGCCCAATATTGCCAGCGGGAGCCAATCAGCTGATCGGTTGTAAATAATGTGTGTGTGTGTGTGTGTGTGTGTGTGTGTGTGTGTGTGTGTGTGAATGGAAGTTGTCGGCCCCGAGGAGGTGAACTTGGTGTATATCAGAATATTGGGTGTTTAAAGGGTTAAGGGGATGTACTGTATAATATATTATTCTTTATATTATCTTATGATGAATTTAACACCCGTTTGTCACTTCCCTTATATATATATATATATATATATATATATATATATATATATATATATATATATATATATATATATATATGTGTGTGTGTGTGTGTGTGTGTGTAAGTAAGTAAGTAGTAAGTAAGTAAGTAAAGGTTTATTGCCCTTAAATTTTCAATACATAACATAACATAACACATTTATACAATGGCATAGCCTGTCAAGCCGAAGCTTCCCGACAGACTTGATTACATATTATAACATATGAATGTTCACACTGCAACACACAGCTAGAGCATAATATGAATAGTAATGAGCAATGCAATAATTGTAGTGATATTTACAAATCCCAAGACAACAATGCAATAGTTATAGTAATATTTACAAATCATAAAATAATAATAATAACAATCAACAATATCATCATCCATACCATAGTAACACACCAAATATACAATATATACAAACTTATTTCAATATTAACTATTTTGGTAGTTATATAAATATGTTTTTATAGATTTTTAAAAAATTGATAAGCTACCATTATAAAGAAGAGTTTTAATTCTTAATGGCAATGAATTCCATAATTGAGGACCGAAGCATAGTACACTGTGTTTAAAAAGAGATGTTCTGAATTGTGGACATATGAGATTGACATTATTACCACGAGTGTTGTATAATGTACATACCACTCTCAAAGGTTGACCTCCACAGTATTGTGTAAGATGTTTGTATATATTTAATAGTACAAAATATTTATGAATGTTTGTGAAATTAAGAAAATTTTGTGTATTTATTATATTTCGTGTGGACTGAAACCTATTCATATAAAATATGCATCTAAAGATTTTATTTTGAGCTATTGATAATTTTTTAATGAAGGACTGCCAGGTACATGCCCAGACTGATACACAATAGGTGATGTGGGGGTAACAAAGTGTATAGTAAATACTAATGAGGGATTCAGGTGTGAGAAAATTACGAATTCTGAATAAAATGCCACACATTCTTGCCAATTTACCTGCAACAAGTGAGATCTGTTGATTCCAATTCATATTCTCATCTATACAAACTCCCAAAAATTTTGTGAATTTTACTCTGTCTAGTGTGTTTCCTTCTATGGTTACAGGAAGAATGTTATGTTGTAGTGAACGGTTTTGAAATAATATATAATTAGTTTTTGCGATATTCAAACTTAAATTATTTATCTTAATCCAATTATTATTATTTATTTTTTTTTGTGCGTGCGTGCGTGCGTGCGTGCGTGCGTGCGTGCGTGCGTGCGCGTGCGCGTGTGTGTGTTGGTTCTGTTAAGCGGAGATTCACTTGTTGGTGAATTGGAATGTTTCAAATTCCTTGAGACTATGCCAAGAAACAGATCTTCTATGAGTACCATTGAGGGTGTCTGTTTTCTGGTATAGTAATAGGTGGAATCAGCAGCCACATAATTTACCAGCTCCATTTAGTTCAGGAGAAAATTAGGTTTTGGTAAATTTGGAGCAACTGATACCTCCAAACTATTCCAAGCAACAGAACATCATTATTTTTGCTCATCTGGTCTTGTTTCCTGGCATACTTTGAAGGAATCGAGACACTCCAATGTATCAAATAATTAAGCCTATATAATGATCTGCTGTGGATGATGAAGAAGATGGATGTACAGTCGTGGTCAATAATAATCATCTACATATAGGTATCGAAAAAACAATTTACTGTTTAATGTTTTCACGTTTACATATAATATTATTGTTTTAAGTAGAGTGTACTTGCTTGTATTAAATTAAAAGATGGTAGTTAACCTATTTATTGAAAAGTTTATCATCTTAGGAACAGAGGGAAGCTGTCAAACTCTTACATGAGTTACCCCCCTATATGGATGATTATATTTCACCACGACTGTATGTATGTATGGATGGATGAGTGGTGTTGCTTAGGTAAGGTTGGTGGTGTGGTAGTATAGAGGCAACAACATTGGTAGTGTTAATGATGATGTGGTATTCTGTAATAATAATAATAATAATAATAATATACGGTTTATTAGTAAATGGCAGCTGATAGGCTGAAAATATACATAATACATTTAAAATAAAAAATAAAATGAGGATGAATGAATGAATACATGGCATGGTGTGGGATGCGTGTGTGTATGTGTGTGTGTGTGTGTGTGTGGCATGGTGTGGGATGCGTGTGTGTGTGTGGTGTGTGTGTGTGTGTGGTGTGTGGCATGGTGTGGGATGCGTGTGTGTATGTGGTGTGTGTGTGTGTGGCATAGTGTGGGATGTGTGTGGTGTGTGTGCGTGTGTGTGGCATAGTGTGGGATGTGTGTGTGTGTGTGTGTGGCATAGTGTGGGATGTGTGTGTGTGTGTGTGTGTGTCATGGTGTGGGATGCGTGTGTGTGTGTGTGTGTGGTGTGTGTGGCATAGTGTGGGATGTGTGTGTGTGTATCTTAAAAATTGCAACCTTTCCAAACTTTCAAAAAATCACAAAAAATATTCCATGTTCATTCCATGATAAAATGTGGCATCTTCACTACCTGGTGTGACATCAGATTGGGGGGTGGAGACGAGTGGGTGGGGTGGAGGGGCGAGCACAGCGAGCAGGGGTAGTAGGGCGAGCGCAGTGAGCCGTGATTTTGGGGGGCTGGGGCAGCGCCGCAGGCAAAGCCCAGTGCTTGTCATGATAAAAAAAAAAAATTATAGCAGACAATCTTTTTATTTTCGTCGAGGTTTGTTCTTTCCGTCAAGCCAGGCGGAAACGAGCGAATGAGGGCAGGGAGGGAGGGTGAGAGGAGGGAGGAATGGTGGGAGGGTGAGAGGAGGTAGAGAAGGAGGAAAGGAAGGGTTTGGAGAGAAGGGAGGGATGGAGGAAAGGGTTTAGAGAGAAGGGAAGGAGGGAGGGGAAAGGAAGGACAGGCAGGAGAAGAGGGAGGGAAGGGTGTAGAGAGAAGGGAGGGAGGGGAAAGGACAGGCAGGGAGAGAGGGAGAGAGGGGAAAGGAGGGCAGGGAGAGAGGGAGGGAAGGGTGTAGAGAGAAGGGAGGGAGGGGAAAGGAAGGACAGGCAGGGAGAGAGGGAGGGAAGGGTGGAGGGAGGGTGGGGAAAGGACAGGCAGGGAGAGAGGGAGGGAAGGGTGTAGGGAGGGAGGAAGGGAAAGGAGAGGCAGGGAGAGAGGGAGGGAGGGGAAAGGAGGGCAGGGTGGGAGTGAGGGCTGGGGAGGGAACTATAGGGACTGAAAGGGAGCAGGGTGGTAGGGAAAGGAGGAAAGATGGATGGCAGGAAAGGGAAACATGCAGGGAAGAGAGGGAAAATGGATGACATGGGAAGAAGGAAGGGAGGGGAAGGAGGTAGGGAGAAATGGAGGGGAGGGAGGAAGGTAGGCTTAGTGAAGATGAAACCAAGTTCAATATTTACTCCCCAACTTTTACTATTTCCATCTTTTTTAGAGGGTCGAGTCGGAGGTAATTTAGGCTTTGTGAGGATTAATTATAGCTATATTTAAAAGTGTGCAAGAAAGAATGTGTGTAAGGAAGTGAAAGAGTGAGAGGGACAGAAAGACAGTAAAGGAAAATAACACACACACACACACAAGTTTTGCATGAGGAAGGTTAGGTGGTTGTGCTTGGGTTGTACGGACCTGCTGTGGTGGTGGTGGTGGTGGTGGTTAGGCTTGTGTGGTGATGTTATGATGGTGTTTTGTGGTGGTTGGTGGAACATGTGTGTGTGGGTGGGGTGTTATTGTATGTTAGAGGGGTGAGGTGTTGTAGTGTGTGTGTGGGTGGGGTGTTGTGGTGTGTTAGGGTGGTGAGGTGTTGTAGTGTGTGTGGGTGGGGTGTTGCGGTGTGTTAGGGTGGTGAGGTGAGGTAGTGTGTGTGTTGTGGTGTGTTAGGGTGGTGAGGTGTTGTAGTGTGTGTGGGTGGGGTGTAGTGCGTGTGGTTGCTGGTGGGGTGTTGTAGTGTGTGTGGGCTACGGTAGGGTTTTGTAGTGGTTGGAGAGTAGCATACTGTTTTATATTAGTGTTTGTGTGGTGCTGATATGGATGTAGTTGTGTAGTGGTAGAGTGATAGCTATGTGGTCGTTGTGTGGTGATGGTGTGATGTTTTGGTGGTGGAAGAGTAGTACTGCCCTTGTTTACCCTCAGTTATGGTTTCTATATATTATGATCTGGTACGGTGGTGTTCATTCCCATATCACAAAGAAAATCGTAAACCATCAAGCCAATATCGAGGCCTAGCTGAAATGGGAGGGCTGGAGAGGAGAGGGGAAAAGTTTGAGGTGGGAGTGGAAGATAGAATAAGGGAGGGAAGGGGAGGGAAGGAAGGGGGGAGGGAGGAGAATTATTGAGGATAGCAATGTGGTGGAGGAAGAGGGAGAATAGAGGTGGGAGGGGAGGGAATGACAAGTAGAAGAG
>JAWZYT010002549.1:80000-82500 GCA_034508575.1 Petrolisthes manimaculis | reverse complement strand
TACAAATAATAAAAATAATAATAATAATAATACAGTAATAATAGAAATAATATAAATAGTAGAATGTGCGTGAAATAATAATAATAATAATAATAATAATAATGATGATAAGGTGGTGAATTATGAGGTTGGGAAGGCGTGGCGTGGGGAGGCGTGGGTCTGGTGGCGTCCCGAGAGAGAGAGAAGTTGAGATTTGATATTTGGTTGAGCATGTCTGTCTGTCCCTCTGTCCTTCCTAAAAGTATCAGTAATACCAATACGCTTTCTGTTTTTAGATCCAGACTGATCAAGTATTTATTGCAACATTCATATGACTAGAAATGATATTTTCCTGCAAACGATGGATATATTTTACTCTACATGTATTCCATAATTATTTTAATATTATTTTATATTTACTCTTTTAAAAACATTCAGTTTTAATGTTATTTTATATTTACTCTCTTTTAACAATATTCAATTTTAATGATATTTTTTATTAATTTTACTCTCTTTTAACAACATTCAGTTTTAATGATATTTTATATTTACTCTTTTAAAAAACATTCAGTTTTAATGATATTTTATATTTACTCTCTTTTAACAACATTCAGTTTTAATGATATTTTTTATTTTTATTTTCTTTTAAAAACATTCAGTTTTAATGATATTTTTTATTTACTCTCTTTTAACAACATTCAGTTTTAATGATATTTTTTATTTACTCTCTTTTAACTTTTTTTTATATCACTACTGTAATTTTATATTTATTGTAATTTTATGTACTACTGTAATTTCATATTCACTCATAGCAAACCTAATTTACTTTTCTATGTTATTTAATTTATATAATGTTTGACGTGTAGACGACAGTCTACCATAATATGTACTGACTGTAATAGCCACTACCCTGTGCAAAAATAAATGAACTTCAATTTCAATTTGAAAAATTTGAAAAATTCTCCCTCTTCTTCCCCCTTCTCCCTCCTCTTCCCCTACCCTTCCCTCCCCTCTTCCCCTTCCCCTATTCTCTTACCCCCCTCCCTCCTCTTCTCCTACCCTCCCCTCCCTCCTCTTCCCCTCTTTCTCTCTTTGCCCCTTTTATTTTCTATATTATATTCAATATTATACTGGATTTACTTTTGAATTATTAAGCACAACAACAAAACACCCTAAGTCGTATAAATATATGTTCTTCATTATTTAAAACTCCCTTTAAAATAGATTATATTTAGAGATGGATAGTATAAAATCATGATAGTAAGGCCACGTATAAATACTATTGTGGTTATCCATACAAATATACGTTTTCATTTAGTGTGTGTTATAAAGAAAACGATATGTTTTAACATATACTCGAATAATGCTTAGGGAGCCCTGTGATGTAGTCAGAAAATGGGAAGATATACACGAGTCCTTCAAAAAAAATATTGCCACGAAACACACACACACACACACACACACACACACACCTACTGTATATGGAAGGAGCTTGTTTAATTCGTGGCATGGTTAGGAGGAATCAGAAGCTTCCAATTTTCATACACGATCACAGGGTCCTTAAAAAATATATATGGTATTAACTTGTTCAATGGTATAGGCACGTGACAACTTGGAAGACAGTGTTGATAAATTTTACCATAATACAAACAATAATAGGAACGCTAACCATACCTAACCTAACCTAATAGGAATCTAACCTAACCTAATATAAATCTAACCTAACCTAATAGAAATCTAACTTAACGCTAACCTAACCTAATAGGAACATAACTTAACCTAATAGGAATACTAACCAAATCTAACCTAACCTACCAAAACGTCTTACTGACCCCTGGTGCAAAAATGTCACAAAAAACTGAAAAGTACTGAATAAAGTTAATGTATTTAAACAGTTATATTGCTATCTTTAAAATACAGTATGATACTGTACTGTACTTCCTCCAATACTGTATAAATTATGGTAACTTACTTGTGAATTAATGTTGCTTGTTGAAACTTGAACTGCTTGGGTCTGTTTTAATTACATCTATTAAAAAAAGCATGGAATTGAACCTAGGCCACTTAGAGTCTATCAATTATTCCTTGTCTGCTCAACTTATCTTCATTGCCCGGATTTTCTTCAGTTCTCGCTTCAATGAGGTCCAAAAATTGATGTACTGTACAACTTTCTTTAACTTATTTTTTTCTTGCAATAATTTGAATGCGAGGTTTTGCACGGTGGTTGCTGGTCCGTATTAAGTCAATTAAGGTGTGTTTCACCTGTATTGCCCATGAAAGTGCAGCCATAATACAGAGCAGCTGAAAAAAAGTTAATAATGAACAAATTCTAATGAGCAGGACCTTCCATGCGGCAGATGAAAGCAGAATGTAAACAAACCCAGAAATCAAATCAACGTTCCATGCTCATAATTATTATTTTAACAATTAAATTCGGTGTATATAATATGTAAAAAATCTAGGAATACAATTTTTTTATTCAGATAATATTATTTAACACCACATACATTTAATATGACAC
>JAWZYT010002549.1:15000-75000 GCA_034508575.1 Petrolisthes manimaculis | reverse complement strand
TGTGTGTGTGTGTATGTGTGTGTGTTATGTGTGTGTGTGTGTGTGTGTGTGTGTCTGTGTGTGTGTGTGTGTGTGTGTTCATTCTCAGGGTCATACATACATACATATACTCGTAAAGGGATCATTCTATTTTTTTTTTCTGTTTCATTGGAGTGCCTTGATTCCTCCAAAGTATGCAGGAAACAGGACCAGATGCAGAGAGAGAGAGAGAGAGAGAGAGAGAGAGAGAGAGAGAGAGAGAGAGAGAGAGAGAGAGAGAGAGAGAGATATGAGGGGATGTAATGCTAAATAAATATATAATAATTAATAAACAAGGACCCTGTGATTGTGTATATGAGAATTGGAGGCTTCTGATTCCTCCTAACCATGCCACGAAACAAGCTCCTCCCATATAGGTGTGTGTGTTCGTGGTGTTATTTGAAGGACTCATTTACCTCCAATTTTCTAACTACATCACAGGGCACTACCTACCTACCTACTTACTTACTTACTTACTTACTTACCTACCTCATTACCTACCTACCTACCTACCTACCTCATTACCTACCTACCTACCTACCTCATTACCTACCTACCTACCTCATTATCTACCTACCTCGTTATCTACCTACCTCGTTATCTACCTACCTACCTCTCTCTTTCGTTACCTACCTACCTACCTTCCTCATTACCTACCTACCTTATACCTACCTACGCTGACAACTGTTGCGTAGCGCCTTCTCTCCTGGCACTATCCCCTCTTTCCCCTCCCCTCCCTCCCTCCCCCCTTCCCTCCCACTATCACCTCCCATTTTCCCATTCCCCTCTTCTCTCTCTTCCTTCATCCTTCCAACTGCGTCTCCTAAGCCCCACTCCCCCTCCCCCCCTCCTCCCCCACCCCTCTTTCTTTCTCACTCCCCCTCCTCCCCCACCCCTCTTTCTTCTCACTCCCCATCCCCCCTCCTCCCCCGCCCCACCCCTCTTTCCTTTTGTTCTCCCCTCTTTGATGCTTTTGTCTATACCCCTTCCCCTCACTTCTTTCTTTCATACACGGAAGTGGACGTACACGAGGGGGGACAGGACATTTTCGTCACAAAAAACACCCTACTAATTACTTAATTACACATACTTCACTTCCGGCTTATGGTCTAGTGGTGTATAATTACTAAACCATATATATATATATATATATGTACTGTATAGTTAGACATAGTGTATGAACCTTCCTGCTGTCCTATATAAATTCCATGTTAGTTTTTCCATACTACATGGTATCTTTTCATTTCCTGCCAGCTTCGGCTGGAGGGAGTGGTGGGTGGGGGAGGAGCCTTCTTCTTTGCTATATTTTCCCTCACTCTTGCTGGTTAGATACAATAGCAAAATCAAGCAGCCTCGAAAGGACCAGTAGGTCTGTTGCTGTTTGAATGTCCTTTGTATTCCTTTGTATTCCTTTGTAACTTTTCCCTCAACCCCCTTCCAAGCATTCAGTCACCACCTCCTGATACCCTCCTCCATCCCTCCTCCTCCCTTCCTCTTCCATCCCTCCATCCCTCCTCCTCCATCCCTCCCCTCGCTTTCGTCTTCTCTCCCATCCCCTTCTATCTATTACCCTTCTCTTACCCCTTCCTAACCCCTCTTTACCACCCTGTCTCTGTCACCTGGTTCACCCTCCTTTCCTCCCTCCCTCCTTCACCTGTCCCCACCACTCCCCTCCCTCCTCCCTCTATCCCCACCCTCCCCCTCCCTCTCTCACCTGTCCCCACCCTCCCCCTCCCTCCTCCCTCTCTCACCTGTCCCCACCCTCCCCCTCCCTCTCTCACCTGCCCCCCTCCCCACTCCCTTCCCGATACTCAGAACTTCCTCCCTTCCCCCTCCACCTCCTCCTCCCTAAATACCCTTTCGTCCATGTTCCCTTCGGAGCGGGCACGACGCATGGGGTGTGTATATAACGAGAGGAGGAAACGCCACCCAACTCAGAACAAGGAGAACCAAGCTACGTGTTACTATACCATACGTGAATATCGTCTAACCAATCAAATAAGCAACGTTTTACTACCCTACGTAAATCTCGTTTATAACCAAAACAAGGACAACTAAGTAACGTGCATATTACTAACGTACGTGAATCTCGTCTTATCAAAACAATAACAAAGGGACAGTTTGTGTTTGTCGACCACGTTATGTTTATGTTATAGTGTTAGTGAGAGAGAGAGAGAGAGAGACAAAGAGAGACAGTAGCTGCATGCAAAACAAAGAGAGAAACAGAGGGACATCAACAGCAGCAAGCAGCAGCAGCAACAGCAACAACAGCGAGAAAGAGAGACGGTGACACCCACATACATACACACACACACAAGGAGTATTCATCTACTTCAACAACACAAGGATAACTCACCACCAACACCACCACCACCACCACCAACAACAACAACAACAACAACACCACCACCACCAACAACAACAACACCACCACCACTACCACTTGCCTTCATAGCACCATTTGTTATTGTTGTTTCCAGCCAGTCAACCCCACACAGTCAGCAGGTCAGTCTTGGCTTTGTATGCATGGGTCAGTCTATATATGCAGTCTATCAAGGTCTGCATGGGAGTTGCATGGGGGGGGGAGTTGCTACAGGCACAAGCAAATACCCACCAACACTTTCCTTCCATCGTTCGTGCAAATAAATCAATTGGTATCGTATCTACATAATTATAATCTTTCAACAACACTTTATGTCACCTTGACATAATAATAATAATAATAATAATAATTATTATTATTATTATTATTATTATTATTATTATTATTATTATTATTATTATTGACCATCTTTCACTTCAATTGGGCTGTACCACCCATTCATGTGTCCAACTGTACATGTTAGTGAATGTCTTCCTGTTTTGACATTAATTTGCTTTTCAATTTATTGCAGTTAGTTTGAATAGTTTAATTTTAATTATTGTAAGAATAATGATATGCAATTTCAACTATAGTGTGTATATTAGTATTATGGATGCGTCGTCAAACCCTAATATATACGCTAAAAAAAAATCAATAAACGGTAACAGGTGAATCCAGAATTATATACCACGTTCTCTCAGTCTCTTGAAAGTAAAAGTCAGCTGATTCTGTAAACAAAGCCACGTGGTGAGCAGCGGGGATGGCCCACCTCAACACCACGCTAAAAATACCCCTGAGTCAAACGGGTGTGGTGTGCAATGCGAAGTTGGCTTGTCTTTACTCTCTGTTGAAGGGAAGGGATGGGATGGTGACGTGTTTCCCCAGGTGCTATATGCCCATCACTACTACCACCACCACCGCCACTACTACTACTACCCCCATCACTCCCCATTAACACAACAACACTACCACCACTACAACACTCCCACTACCACCACTACTACTCCCCCATCACTCCCCATTCATCACAACAACACTACCATCACTACTACTACCACCACTCCCCAATCAACACAACAACACTCAAATTTAGTGAATGGTTGGTGGGTTGGGATATTAATACTTGGCTGTTTGTTCATCACTATTTTACTATGTTTTATAAAGAAACATACATATTCACCAAGGTGTTTTATAATCTTCCCTACAATTCAGTCTTCAAATTTATAATAATATTTGGTAAAGCGATGATTCACACGACTATTATCTCTGCCTATATGAAGTGACAACATTACCTAAGAATATATATAGTAATAGAGGGAAGAAAGTGTTTTACATTTCACTATGATTGCAACCCAAACCCTCGTGTTAGACCACAAATGTTGCATCACTTTTATCCATGCAACAAAGTGCCTTAATAAACAATGAAAACTTGGCTTCCTTCCTTGCAACATCTCTCTCTCTCTCTCTCTCTCTCTCTCTCTCTCTCTCTCTCTCTAATTCCAACTAATATTTACCTGACCATGTTGTTGTTGTTGTTGTTGTTGCTGATTTTATTTTGCTTATTATCATGGCTACACCTGTTACTGTTGTTGTTGTTGTTTTTATTATTATTGTTTTTGTTGTTGCTGTTGTTGTTGTTGTTGTTAATATTGTTTTGTTTATTTTTATGACAACACCGGCTACTGCTGTTGTTGTTGTTGTTTTTGTTGTTGTTAATATTGTTTTGTTTATTATCATGACAACACCGGCTACTGTTGTTGTTGTTGCTAGTTTTCTTGTTACTATTGTTGTTGTTGTTGTTGTTGTTGTTGTTATTGTTGTTGTTGTTGTTGTGCACTCCTTGGTTGTTTCGTGGCATGGTCAGGAGGAATCAGAAGCCTCCAATTCCCATACACGATAATTATAAGGGTGAATTGGAAGGCCTCTGATTCCTCCAAAGTATGCCACGAAACAGCAGGACCAGATTAATAACAAAAATAATGGAAGCTTATCTGTTGCTTGGAATTGTTTTGGAGGAATCAGTTGCTCCAGATTTGCCAAGTAATATAAGGTAGACAAAAGGTATGGGAGTTGCCAAGAGAGAGAGAGAGAGAGAGAGAGAGAGAGAGAGAGAGAGAGAGAGATGGAGGGGTGAGAGGGAGGGTAATACTCTAAAAAGCCAACACACACACACACACACACACACAGAGAGAGAGAGAGAGAGAGAGAGAGAGAGAGAGAGAGAGACGGTAATACTGTTAGAAGCCAACAGAGAGAGAGAGAGAGAGAGAGAGAGAGAGAGAGAGAGAGAGAGGAGGGGGGGGAGAGAGGGGGGGTAGGGTCTATTTGTGTTTACGACCCGCGTGGTGCAAAGGAGGGGGGTGGGGGGGCGCTCATGGCAACACAGACCCAGGTGAGAGAGAGAGAGAGAGAGAGAGAGAGAGAGAGAGAGAGAGAGAGAGAGAGAGAGAGAGAGAGAGACTCATATGGTAACAGACCCAAAAATGAGAGAGAGAGAGAGAGAGAGAGAGAGAGAGAGAGAGAGAGAGGGGGGGGGGGACACTCATATGGTAACAGACCCAAAAATGAGAGAGAGAGAGAGAGAGAGAGAGAGAGAGAGAGAGAGAGAGAGAGAGAGAGAGAGTGGGGACACTCATATGGTAACAGTCCCAAAAATGAGAGAGAGAGAGCAGAGGAAATAAAGATAGGAGAAAATAAAGATAGGGGAGAAGCCAGCCAGAGAACTGTGTGGATAGGGACTGGGCCAAAGGAGAGAGAGAGAGAGAGAGAGAGAGAGAGAGAGAGAGAGAGATTATACATATCAGTTTAATTGTTTGCGATGGAAAGAGAGCAAGACATTTAATAATAATAATAATAAAGATGTTTGTATGTATGTGTGAATAAACGGTGACTACGACGCACCTTAATAATAATAATAATAATAATAATAATAATAATAATAATAATAATAATAAAGATGTTTGTATGTATGTGTGAATAAACGGTGACTACGACGCACCTTAATAATAATAATAATAATACTAATAATAATAATAGATACGACGTATGTGAGACAGTTTGGCGTCTTTTGTTCTGTGTATGACGTCACTATTTGGCTTGGTAGGGGAGCTTTGACCCCCCCCAGCCCCCCTCCCCTTTTGGCACAGTGTAAACAAGGAGTGTCTCTTTCCCCCCACCCCCACCCAACCCTCCCTGTTTCATGGCATAGTCAGGAGGAATTAGAAGCCTCCAATTTCCAAACACGATCACAGCCTCAGAGTCCATAAGGGGATACTTTTGGTACATTGGAGTGCCTTGATTCCTCCAAAGTATGCCAGGAAACAGGATCAGATGCACAAAAATAATGTTGTTCTGTTGCTTGGAATAGTTTGGAGGAATCATGCAGTTTGCTCCAGACCTACGTACCAACCACACTGTCCTATTACCCACGCTTTATAAGGGGAAATTCTCTTGTTAGTGAATTGGAAGGCTACTGATTCCTCCTAACTATATATATATATACCAGAAAACAGACGCCCTCAATGGCATCAATAGGGAATCAGCTGTTGTTTCGTGGCATAATAGTTTGGAGGAATGTAATAAGAAACTTAAATATTCACCAACAAGAAAATAATCTACCCTTCAAATTTTTTTTAATAATAATTAGTGAGTCGTGATGATGTTGTTGTTATTTTCAGATTGGAGGAATGTAATAATTAAAAAAAGATAATAATTAGTGAGTCGTGATGATGATGATGTTGTCAAATATTTAGTGAGTCGTGAATAATAACCCTTGATGTTGTTGTTTTCAGAATGCCCTCAGAAACCATAACTCCTGAGGTGGAGGAAGAAGAGGAGGGACTGGAAGGTAGTGTAGTCTCAGGGTCCGAAACTGAAGAGGAAGGCGAGAGTAGTAGTAGTAGTAGTAGTAGTAGTAGTAGTCATGACACCACTACTACCACCACTACTACAGACAGAGATAAAGGAGGGAGGATACAAGAAGAAGAAGGAGAAGATAATAATGATGAAGGGAAGAAACCACCTCGACAGACCACCATACAAAGGGAACTTGCTGATGCTATCGTTCGTCTGGCACCAATAGACGAACTCAAATTTCTTCTTCAGTGTGGTGCCAACGTGAGTGGATAAAAAGGTCAAAAATTATATGTGTGAGTTGAATAATACTTGTTGATTTATTGATTATATATATATTATTATTTATGTTTTTTGTATACCACGTACGTTTTTTTTTTGGGTTCTTGATTGATGAGAGTAACTGCAGTAATTGGGAGATAATTACATTTTTTGTATTTGTCCTTCAGCTATTTGTTGGTGCCACGAAACACACACACACCAATTATTATTATGTTTGTATTAATTATTATAAAATGAGTTTGTATGTTTGTTTCGTGGCATGATGATGATGGAGAAAGAAATCATGCAGAAGCCTCCAATAATTTTTTTTTTTGTTTAAACACAATACTGTATATATATTATTTTAAACACTATACATATATATATTTTTCTTTTGTTTTGTCAGGTGAAAGATTCGGTGACCCAAGGCCTCACACCACTACATTATGCTGTGTGGCAAAGATATCCTGAAGCGGCTGAATTCCTTATTAGTGAAGGTATGTATTGTATGTATGTATGTACTGTATGTATTTATTGTATTGTATGTATGTATGTATTGTATGTATTTATTGTATTGTATGTATGTATGTTTGTATTGTATTGTATGTATGTATGTATGTATGTATGTATTGTATGTATGTATGTATGTATTTATTGTATTGTATGTATTTATTGTATTGTATTGTATTGTATGTATGTATTGTATTGTATGTATTTATTGTATTGTATGTATGTATGTTTGTATTGTATTGTATGTATGTATGTATGTATGTATGTATTGTATGTATGTATGTATGTATTTATTGTATTGTATGTATTTATTGTATTGTATTGTATTGTATGTATGTATTGTATTGTATGTATGTATTGTATTGTATGTATGTACTGTATGTATTTATTGTATTGTATTGTATGTATGTATTTATTGTATTGTATGTATGTATGTATGTATGTAATGTATGTATGTATGTATTGTATTGTATTGTATGTATGTATGTATTTATTGTATTGTATGTATGTATGTATTGTATTGTATGTATGTAATGTATGTACTGTATGTATTTATTGTATTGTATGTATGTATTGTATTGTATGTATTTATTGTATTGTATGTATGTATGTATTGTATTGTATGTATTGTATTGTATGTATTGTATTGTATGTATGTCTATGATAATATTTGTCAGTTTGTATGTAAAATATGTCATATAGAGAGATCCGTGCAAATATTTCATGTAGTTAATTTTATGCTAATATTTGTCAATTTGTACGTAAAATATGTTATATATTTTGTGTCGTTAATTTTATGCTAATATTTGTTAGTTTGTACGTAAAATATGTCATATAGGGAGATCCATGCAAATTTTTCGTGTCGTTAATTTTATTATAATGTTTGTCAATTTGTACGTAAAATATATCATATAGGGAGATCCATGCAAATATTTTGTGTCATTAATGTTATTCTAATATTTATCAGTTTGTACAATATACAGCATTTAGGGAGATCCGTGCAAATATTTTGTATCGTTAAATTTACGGTAATATATTGGTCAGGGTGCGACATCAATGCTCGTGATGAGATTGGCTACACTGCACTACATCTGTCCGCTGAGCATGGCTACACAGAGATGATGAAGGTCCTCCTCAAACACAATGCACAGGTCAATTTCAACATCCCTCCCGAATTTGATGACGACTTCCCCACAGACGCCCTTGATGAACCCCTCCGTCTGGCACTGAAGGTTAGACAAAGAAAGGCTGGATGGCTGTCTTTTGAGATGCAAATACTGTAAAGTATTATTGTTTTATGTACTGTATTATATATAATTAATATGTGATTGTTTTTCAACTTTTACTATTTTCTTTGAATTGAATGTTTCAGGTGTTAGTTCTAGTTTAGGGATTACACTTTCCTTTTGAGTTACACCTCTGTTCAGTCCTTTAAAATTATACTGTACCTCTGCATCTAAACATGTACAATACAGTATATACATTTTTTTTTTCCAGCATGACCACCATGATGCAACCCGCCTACTTTTGGAACATGGTGCTAACCCAAACACACGTTACTTCTTTGGTTCAGAAATCAATTTGGTGAACCCTCTCAACACCCAACTGTTGCACGTCCTCTTGTCTTATGGAGCAAACCCTAATGCACATGATCGTCAAGGCTTCACTCCAATCATGAAGTGTTGTCGCCTCCAACAGGTTTGTCTTGTTTCCATTACTTCAGATATTAAAAAACTCACCTGCACAAATAATGCCTTAATAAATACTTATCACTTATGTAATGAGCTGGTGTTGGATGGAATATGTTTAGGATCAATGAGGCTTCTAAATTCCACAGCACTAAATTTTGTAACTTTGTAAAGTTGGAGTTAACCAGTGTCTACTGACTGGCTGCTTTCATTTATACTGTATGTTATTTACATTGCTGTCCCAAACTGAACCAATAATATCTTCTTACCAATATGCTTCAAGAACTGCCATCCCATTAGTTTTACCTGTCTTAGCTTCTCCTTACACTTTATTCTTTGGGGATAATCCTGAGTGTGACGACCAGCTACTAAAACGCGCCATCTTTTCTAAAGCCGGAAAGGGCAACAAAGTGCTAGTGGTGAGCTGTGTAACTTTCTCCCTTGAAGGATGCCTCAGATGAGATGGAGACACGTGAAACCATCTCAGGTGTGGAGGTCCTAAAACACTTCGCCCAGACGCTCATGGTGAGTGAAGGCTGCAGGGGGAAGATCTGGTTCTTTGGTCTCAGTCTGTTATTGGTTCACACCTTGTTCCACCATTTCATTACCAATTACCAGCACTTTTCATCCTTGCCACTCAAACTGAAACATATTGTATATAACCCATAATCTCTTCTCTCTCTCACTGATAAAGCAACAACTGCTTCCACTGTAAAATGAAAGTTAACGATATAAAGGAGTTACCGGTAGTTCAGAGTTGATTAGACGAGTACTTGAATTCATATCATCATGTTTTAGATTTCACAATTTAAAAGTAAATACCCTAATGCACAGCTCTAAGAACCAATACAGCTTACACTGAAACTATCATTTGTGAAAAAGAATATACAGTATCTAGCCTTTACTGGTAACCTGCTGATCAAGTAAAATATTGGCTGACACAAGTACAGTACAGTATAGTGTAAAATCCTCCTTATACAGTAATGCATCCTTTTCCTTGATAACCTCTATGATTGCTTGTCTTGACTTTGTATTGTAACATCTGTTCCCAGAAAATAATCCTACTGTTAATGATGTTCAGATCTTATGCATAATTATGTACAGTTGCCAAAAAATTTATTGCGACAACTATTGATACAACATTAAATATATTACATGTCCGTAGTTGTTTGTAGGGATTATAAGTATGTATTATAGAAGGATATGTATATTTCCTTCTGTTATACATGCTTATAGTCCATATACAAATAGTTGTGGATATTGCTATGGTTAAAGTTCTATCAAGATTTGTCGCAATACCTTTTTTGGCAACTGTACATATAATAATGCATGTGAAGCCACTAGGTTACAAAATGATAAAACTTACATACTGTACAATGTTTAGAACTATATTGTCACACTTACCAACCTTCTTAAAAAACTTATTTATTTACTAATTATAAACATATCACAAACATAACTCTGAAATTTCTTACAAAAGGTTATAACACAATAGAAACTTGCTGAAGTGTCAGGAGTTAAAAGAAAGGACATAAATTTATAAGTCGATAGGAGTGTAGGTGATCCATACATCTTTGTTGACAGGCAAGGAACCAGGTCTTGTGTTGTAGCAAATGCTTTTCGTTGGCACAACCACGCCCCAAGGTCTCCCAGCATTAATTAAGTCCAGCTCTCCTTTGGTTGAATAATTTTGTTTGATGCTGTAGTCTTCTTATTTATGGTTTGTAATATTTTTCTATAAATAGAGTAAAATGAGTATACTGTATGTACTGTATTTCTCTGTTGAGGAATATAGTCATGAAGTGTTTTTGGAGTCAGTTATCTACAGTTGTAACTACTGTGCAAATTTTATACGTTTTGCCTAAAGAATCTTGTGATATCATTACTTTGCTGGGTTAAGGGACCCTGTGATGTACTGTAGTCAGAATATTGGAGGTAAATGAGTCCTTCAAATATTGCCACAAAACACCATCTACTGTACAGTACTGTATGTATATTGAAAGTGTTTGTTTTGTGGCATAGTCAGGAGGAATCAGTAGCCTCCAATTCTCATACTGTACATGATCACAGGGTCCTTGAGGCAAGTTGTGTCCGACATCTGCTTCATGTAGACTTTGACCCCCACTATGTCGGCATTGGCAATCACCAGCTTTATCAACTTGTTTTCTTTGTAATAATGCCTAAGCAGGAGTATTTTATTTTATTTTTTTCATTATTTTCTTTGCCATAGGAAATAATTGCTTGTTCAATGCCGACAAGCAGCTTCACTCACTGTGACTTATGAATTCTCTGGTTAATCATTTAATATTAATGATATTTATTTTATGTCAAGCATTTCAGTAAAGATGTGCATTGAACATTGTTATTTTGCCACTTGACAAGCTAAATTTGTAAAAGCATTAATGTGTTATGCATCATATGTTGTTGTATGTCAATGAACTATATATTTCCTTACTATATAATTATGATATTGTATAGTGTATGCTTTTAAGGACCCTGTATTCGTGTATGAAAATTGGAGGCTTCTGATTCCTCCTGAATATGCCACGAAACAAACTCCTTCCATATAGGTGGTGTTTCATGGCAATATTTGAAGGACTACTACACCTCCAATTTTCTGACTACATCACAGGGTCCCTTAATATAAACGTTATCCTGGTTATTCTAGTATAGTCCAAACAAATGAAGTATGATTTGTTTTCCATGTAGATATATTCATGCAGAAATTGTACAATATTTGTCTTGTGTATATTGTAACCCTTCTTTTTTAATTAATGTGGTTTGCATGTTGATTTTTTTTTTATTGCTTACATTATAAACACTATTATATTCTAACCTATCTTCTGTCAGTATAGGAGGAATCATGAGCAAGAATATTAAAATGCACCACCATGCCAGAACAAATTAAAAGTCTTCAGGTACAAAACATAATTAGTATACAGAACTGAATGCTGATGTCTTCTACCAATATTTCATAATCTGCTCTGTCCTGGAACTTCCTATTGAGAAGTAAAATTGTCTGGTAGTAATAATTAGAGAATAATAATTGAAGTAGAGTCATGTATGTATCAATAACGTGCTGTATTCCTCGTAAGTAATGATGAGGTACATACAGTATTGCTATATCAACACTTTTCTTCACCAGTAAACAACATGCTTCCATTTTTCAAGTTTCTTTTCAATGTAATCAGTATAATAGTATTTCTCCTCATGATTCACCCAGATTATAGTAAGTTTCCCTCTAATGTATTCCTTGTTGGGTTTATCTTCATATACAGTAGTTGATTTATAGATTCCTTCATTTGAATTCCTGCTGTGACATACAATCATTAGGTTTCTTCTTATTCTTGCTTTAGGTTATAAAGGAAGTTCAGTACAGTAGTTGGTTTAGCAAGGCTCAGGGTGACTTAATTAATATTTTAAAACTGTAATATACAGGACTTCCTTTTCAATGTTCTTCACTAACATATACTAATAGAATTTCAGGAGCAAGATTTTTTTTAATAATTATTATGATATTCTGTATCCTATTGAATATTTTGTGTGTATGAATGTTGTTGATACTCTGCATGTTTAATTTGTTATTTACTCTAGACAGAATGTAGAATATTCTTAGTGATATTTCAGGAGTTGATGTTGACCCAAGTTTTTAGTTTTTTCAGTGGCATTACCATAACCTATAATACATAGGTCTTTTGTAATACTGTACTGTATACTGATTTGCACATATTTAATTATACAAAGTTTTGCCCTTGTAATTTTATAAGGATTTTCTACCACTTCATGCAGTACAGTACATACATATTGTACAATATATGTAGTAGTCAAAGGTAAGGTGGTAATAGGATAATATAATTTCTGTACAGTACACAACAGACCATCATATCATAAAACTTTACAGTGTACAGTACTGATTAATAACCTGACTGGATTTTAATTTGTACTCTCTCTATTTGCTCAATGTTATCCAATATTCACCTTGCATTCTATCTTTCTTTCCTTTTCTTTATTTACTGTATTTCCTTTACTCTCCCACCTCTCTATCACCTTCTCTCCCGTCATACCCTAGTAGCCCACAAGGTCTTCCAGGCCTAGAGTGGTCTTCTTTCATCCTCAGTCAATGTGTCGTTCTTGATCCATTTACCAGTGTTTGTAAGGAGCTAAAGGAGACAGTACAGTACAGTGTTGGTAAATCTGGAACAACTGCCGATTCCTCCAGACTATTCCAAGCAACAACAGGCCACTATTAGTTTGTCTAATCTGGTCCTGCATCCTGGCATACATACTGTACATACTTTGGAGGAATTGAGGCACTCCAATGTACCAAAAGTGTATTATTTTTTATTATGTACCCCCTCAAGTGGTTACAGTAGTGGTTTATTTTCTCACAGGGATTGGAATCTGTGTTGCTGCTCATATCCTTCGGTGCCAATGTCAATGCCCGCACTGAAGCCAGACACGACTACAGGTAAACAACTCATCCCTGACCCCATGCAGAGTGACAGTATGTACAGAACATTTTTGGCCCAAGTTTATATTCCTTACTTTATCTGTCACTCGTAAAAAGTATGGATTTATGTTTCCTGCATGGTACTGTAATTTCTTTTTTGTCCTCTTGTTTTCTTTCCTACCCGGTACTGTACAGTCGGCAGCATAAGTCCTGTCACCTCACCTGCTTCACCGAGACAGGCAGTGTTCATGGACTCAAGAAATAAGCACGTTTTCTGCACCTAATAATCTCGAGTCTATGAACATCGCGTGCCTCGGTGAAGCAAGTGAGGCGACAGGACTTTTGCTACCGACTGTACATTGTTTGCCCTCGTTTATATTCCTTACTTTATCTGTCACTCGTAAAAAGTAAAAATTAATGTTTCCTGCCCAGTACTGTAACTTCATTTTTGTCCCCATGTTTTCTTTCCTACTCGGTACTGTACATCCTGAGCTGGAGTCCCCCACCCCTTGAAAAGAAAGACTTGAACTATTAATAATGATAAAATCCAAATCCTGCAATGAACAGTACTACACATTAACTCTAAATATTATGCCTTGGAATTCCTAGTTTTGAATAATATCTTTATGTGAATAATATTTGTACAGTAGTGTGAATTTACTGTACCTGCATGTTCCACGTAATGAGAAAAATCCTCCAACATTCTATAACTGTACTCTCTTATATTTCCTTCACTTTAATCACCCATGTATTCATTACTGTACTAAAATGCAACCTCTGTATTTCACAAAGATGTCTATTTGACTGACTCCTATTTTACTAATTATTAAACTGTGATTTTTGTTACATCCTCACAGTGTTTGTACAATCTTCATGCAAAATATATACAGTACACTGATTTTTTTTCCAACATACTGTACTTAGAATCTATGGTTCTATGTTTATACAACAGAAATGTGGTAAAGACAAATACAGTACTATACACATTTATGTATGCAAAAACATTCATTCATGGTGCATACGATGGCGTGGTACGGGTACGACGGCTTTATTTTTTTTCTATGGAGCAATCGTACTGGTGCCACGTCATCGTATACAAAATAAATGTTCTTGAATATGGTCCACGGTATTAACCAACTCTTAACACATTATCCTGCTCAGGTAATTTATGTTGATCACAGATTTGAAACAATAATGATAATAATATAAAGAGAAAATATTATTACAGGTACAGTATTCAGTTTAATAACACAGATACATTTCATAGATATGTGACATCCTACACGTCACAAGGTGTTATTGTACAGTACCTGTAACCAACTGAGACTTGGCTTTCATCAGGTCATAATTATTACCATTCAATAAGTATTTTCGTGGATATGTGTCATTGTTTATATTTTGGAATTTGAAGACGTGTACTATCAACCAAAATAAAGAGACAGGCTTCTATGTTATCATCGCATCTCACCATTATCATTCCATTCCCATATTCACATCATACCGACAGTCCCACAATTATCATTTTTTTCTCCATTTCCCTTTCCCCTCCTCTTTATCACTCAGGAGGAATTGGCTGCATTCTGACTCAGGCCCTCCCTCCGCTCTGACCCCCCTCAACAGGTCTGTGCTACACTATGCAGTCCTCTCTGGTTCCGTCCCCATCGTCAACCTCCTCCTCAAGCAGGGTGCCCGGGTCAACTTTGAGCCAGAGTACAACAAGCCTACGCCCCTCGACCTGGCAATTCTCAAGGGTGATGTGGAGATTGTTCGGCTCATCCTTCAAAATGGTGAGTTGTGGCACTTGTAATGTATCTATTATATTGGGTCGGTACAGTTGCCAAAAAAGGTATTGTGACAACTATTGATACAACATTAAATATATTAATGTCCATAGTTCTTTGTAGAGATTATAAGTACAGTATGTATTATAGAAGGATATGTATATTTCCTTCTGTTATACATGCTTATAGTCCATACAAATAGTTGTGGATATTACTAGGGTTAAAGTTCCTTCAAGATTTGTAGCAATACCTTTTTTGGCAACTGTACATGGTATGGTTGGCCACAGGAATTCTTACACAGGCTATATGGAAAGAGAGGTCATTCATTATTCTGAATGTACTGTACTGTAATAAATGGTCTTCCAAGTGACTTGATTATTGAAAAACGACAAACTAATAACAATATTGTATTGCAGTTACATGGTCTTAAATTTTCTATACAGTATGCTAAAATCCCTTAAAAATAACAATGTGTGTATGAATTCTTGTGGGGTCATTAATTCTGTGCTGATCCAAGACGCAACATGAATCACAACCCTCCTTACATCCCACTACAGTACTGTACAGTACTCCCAATTCACTTCAGTTGGTAGACATTCATATTGTGTCTCAGATCAGGACAACATTATTGACCCCCAGTGTATTGTATTTACAGACTTGTGAGATAATTCCATCAAGGCTCTATTTTAACAGATTATCTGCCATATTATTACATGTACAATTGGCCTCAGGAATTCATACACAAAGCATTGGTTACAAGTGGTGTTTATTCTACACATAATGTAGGCATTGTTCTGCTGACTAATTAAAGTATTACCCAAATAACGTTAATAGAAACATTTGGTGTTTGGAAATTAATGGACTAAATTTTCCAATAGCTACAAACCTTTGATGTCACAGTGGTGTATACAAATTCCTGAGACCGACTGTGCATATGGTAGTACAGTAGATACAAGTGTATTTTTGTTTAGTGGGCACCTACCATACTGTTACATGTTTATGTTTGGGGGCACCTGTCTCTTTCATTCAAGTAGCTCTTACTCACTGGAATTTTGTTACTGTGTCTGGTATAAACAAATGTATCGTAAGACACAAGAAATATACACAAAATAGATACAAAACCCAGCTGTTTCTGTTGTTTTTACATTCACATACAGTATGACTTTTCTCAGTGACCCAAATCACTGCTGAGAGAGCTGGCTATATGTACCACTCACATCCTAACTCTGGTATTATTATTATTATTGTTTAGGTGCTAACTTGGATGCCAGCTCTCCCATTATTGGTTCACCTCTTCATATGGCCTGCAGTGAAGGGATTCCCAACAGAATGGAGATCCTTCAGCTTCTTTTAGACAATGGAGCCAACCCAAATCTTATAATTGTGGGTGAAGATAATAAACCCATCAAGCCTCCTCTTGGGGAATATCTAGCATCTAATGAAGACCCTGATGTGGAAGTGGTCAAGATGTTCCTCAAGCATGGTGCTGAGGTAAGTTATGGTGATGAAATAATAGATGAAATAACATGATAGGCTACAGGTGCTGAGATGAAATAATAGATGAAATAACATGATAGGCTACAGGTACTGAGATGAATTAATAAATGAAATAACATGATAGGCTACAGTAGTTGTGGTAGGTTATGGAGATGAATTAATAGATGAAATAACATGATAGGCTACAGGTGTTGAGGTAGGTTATGGAGATGAATTAATAGATGAAATAACATGATAGGCTATAGTAGTTGATGTACTATGGTGGTACATCTTGAATTAGGATAGTCCATCTCTTCGCAACACTTGAATTAGGATAGTACTGTACATCTCTTTCCTACAGTAGTTTATGTACCGTGATAGACTACAGTAGTTGATAGTTTAGAGGGAAAGCAATACAGTACTGGCTGGTGAAATAGAAAGTAACTGGAGAATTTTGAGTGAGTGACAATGGTGTGACTTCAGTGTGTTGGGACTGGGAAAGGTTGAGGGAAAAAAATTGTACACGAAGAGATGCATTTGGGAGGCGAGGACTGTAGAATGATGTACACTCTTGATACGTAATTCCTGACCAGAGACGAACGGCAGGCACCACACACACACATATCCTGCATTTGAACTCAGCCTCTATAGGTGTACTGGGTGGGATAATGAACCATACCAGGCGATTCGAAGCTTTCTCCTCCTCACACTCTGGTCAGAAATTATGCATCACGAGTGTACAGTACTTCAATGTTCGCATCAGAAGCATGGACATAGATTAGGGCACCAGAATTGAGAATGGGTAGAGTAGGGATGGACTATCTAAGAGGAGAATGTGGTTTTGTGAAGTGGGAGGGTGAGAGTTATATATATGTTTTTCATGCAGATTTGCTTGAGCATGATAAAATATTTTGTACTCGTATCATAATTTTATTCTTTTCTTAGTGAACTATGATGGTGGTGTTTCTCTGAAGGTCCTGCAGTCATATTCCCCATAAGTATATTAATATTAGCCTTTATGCATTTTGTACTGAGAATGTTAAGGGGAGAGTATACCTTTGAAACATTAGAGTGCCTTGATTCCTCCAAAGTATGCCAGGAAACAGGACCAGATTAGCAAAAATAATGGTGGACTGTTGCTGAGAATAGTTTGGAGGAATAAATTGCTCCAGATTTACCAACACTATACTTCACCCTTAAAGATGAATATTACAGTATTAAGAACCATTTTATCCTCTACTGTATTATAGGTTGTGATGCAGAGTCAGAATAGAGACCCTCGAGGACTTCTCAACTGTCTTCCCAACCTGACCAAGAAACCAGAGGTGCTCATTACACTACTTGAAGCTGCACATCACTTTGACCTTTCCATCATTAAACACTCATCACTGATTGACAATGAACAGCGGAAGATCTATCTCGAGGTAAAAAAGAAAGATAGGTTTAAAAAATTGGTATAGTACTTAAGAAAGCCAGAGATATATATTTGGAAGCAAGGATAGAAATGGGCCAATTTGCATTACATGAATGATCGATAGAGATTTGTAAGAAATGAATGTTTAAGTTTGTATCTGTAACATGTTTATAAATTAACAGTAAGTGGAATGGTTCTTTATTTTGGATAATAGTACTGTACTGAACTTGTGTAGGAGGGGATGAGAATTTGGTGAGGTTGACAAATGAGGTTGACAAATGTAGGTAGGTTTGAAATAACCTCATGTTTTTATATGTACAGTAACTTTCCATTTACAATATAATCATACAAGTTGTCTGATAATAAATGAGCTAAGCCTGATATTTGGTTTACAGGTTGGACAGTCTCCACTTCCACTGAAACATTTGGTTCGTGTGTTTTTGAGGCAAGACTTGGGGGATAAGATTCCCACCAGACTTCATGAACTTGACCTTCCTACAATCATGAAGAAATACCTTCTGTATGAGATTAGTTAATATGTTTTACAGTGTACAGTATACAGTTGTAGTTTTAAGGGTATACCGGTAGTTGGTAAGATGTTCAATGAAGCTGGTGTTAATGTAATCATGCATGAAGTAGGCCGACAGATTCATATTTCATGTTGGAAAATCTCCAAATATGATCTCCAAATATGACCTGAATATTATCCTTTACGAATTTTATCAAAACTAATGAAAGAATGTTGATGTGATATAGGAATAACATAAAAGTTCTATTAAGGATGTACAGTAGTTAGCCAGCTTTCTCATTTGATTATCTAGTAGTGTTTTGTTTCTTACACACTGTACATATCTCTACTAAAAACCAGATAAATCTCAGAGTACTATTCTACAATATAATGTTTCGTACTTAAATTGTTGGCTGTGCACATCAGAACCTAAAGTTCCTTCCTTCCACACGAGATCGAGGCAAAATGACGGCTGGCACGGACAACTGAGTGAAATTCTCTCGCTTTTTACCAGCGTTACCAGATCAAACAGTCTTTGGCAACCATTGGCCACTTGTGCCCACCACCCACCTACAAAATTGGTAACAGTGTCTGCCCGCAGTTAATTTGCCTCTCATGTGGAAGGGGCTTAACAGAAATATGAACCTTTACTGTACCTTGTTTTGTAGAATAATTCTGAGATATTGTAATTATATTTACTGAATAGATAATAATATGTATAGTTATGGTGAGTGGTCATCGAATATAGGAGTGCATTTCTATATACACTGTACAGTCTTATATTATTACTGTTTTATTATTTCTTGGGTATTTATAGAGTAAAATAAGAAGCCAACTCAACCTTGGAACACATTATCAGTGTTTAGCTTTAATAATCTAAATTTGTATATTACTCATGCCATACCATTAGTTACTTGCATCATACATATAATGAAAAATATTAAATAACTACAATACTGTATATAACTTTGTAATTAAAAATTACAGTGTTTTCTTAACAAATTTGATGCATTTTTACCACATTCTTTAATCTTTGAATGAGAAATGTGCAGAGTAATATAATATCTTTAATGTGTATAAATGATAATGAGTATGGCTAACATCCAGGAGTGAATTTTTTTTTGTATATAATGAACAGGTCCTTGATAAGAGGGTACAGTACAGTACAGTACAGTACTGTATATAGAAATGACATTCATATGTTTGTACAGTACCATATACACTTTTTGATACATATTAATTGTTTTGTATAATTATATAAAAAAACAACTGTATATATTTCATTTAAGCTGTTGCATCAAGTTGATGGATAAAAGTTGTGCCTGAGGAATTATCAAGATTTTCTAATGACAAAAGTATTAGCCATCATTTGACTACCGGTACTGTTTGTGGCAGAATATAAATATGACTTCAACATTTTATAAATATTTATAAAATTCAGGATATTTTATATGCAGTACTGTACAGTACTATTGCTTGCCATTCTTGTGATATGTAAATCATTGTAGTTACATTACATTCATCAGTTCCAGAATAGCTGGCAATTTAGTTTCACATGTAAGAATGTATTAATTATAGTTTCATTTGAACAAACACACATTTCATGATGTTTCAGTTATCATTACTTCATACAGTATTGTAGATACTGTATGACCTTTATGATACACTGAACTTCAAACTAATGGTCTCATGTCGTAACATGACAAAGTGTCTTCATCAAATTTCCCAGTGTGTATTTTTAAGTACTTTGTATAGGCTTTTATAATTTCATACTTCTGGTATTACAGAGTTTTCTGTTTACATCTTTTTCATACTTTTGTGTGCTTGAGGCTGATAAGGTTTTGGCAGATACTTTATAATGGCTTAATGTCATTCCCGATGGCAATCCTCCCTGGCATTTCAGTACAGTATTTTACATAATTTTGTAGTTGTTATTTTGAGGAAAGAAGACAACTATGTGCTTTCTTTAAGTCCCTTCCACATGAGATGTAATAACACGGCAGGCACTGGCAACCCAGTGAAATTCTCTCGTATTTTACCACTGTTACCAGTCCCCAGCAGCCATTGGCCACCTTTGCCAACCACCCACCCACAAAATTGGTAACAGTGTCTTGCCTATTTTGTGGAAGGGACTTTACAGATGTTAACCAGTGAATATATTAAATATGTCATTCAGCAACTTTTACTCAAAAGCTGATAGTAATGACATTATCAAGTAGTGAGGTCTTTTTATTTCTTTGGAAAATAGAAACAGCACATATGTTGAATACTTCTGACAGTTTACATTAGATGTACAGTAAATAATCTGTTCCATGAATTATATATGTATTGTATATTGGATTCAGCTGATAAATATATTATACAAGTATTAATGTGTCCATAATTCCTTGTAGGGATTATAAGTACGTATTACAGAAGGATATGTATATTCCCTTCTGTTATACATGCTTATGGTCCCTAAAAATAGTTGTGGATATTACTGTACTGTACTATGGTTAAAGTTCTATCAAGATTTGTCGCAATACCTTTTTTGGCAACTGTACATGTTTGAATCTTGGTGATGAAAGGGGCCTGGCATTGTGGTACAGTATATTGATTCAGTTTAGCACAAACATATAGTCATTGTACACCAGGTGGGAGGTTTAACTTCATATGAAATTAATTATGGAGTTTTTTTTTTTTCAATCTTAGTGCTGGATGTACAGTCGGCGGCAAAAGTCCTGTCGCCTCACTTGTTTCACCGAGGCACCCGATGTTCATAGACTCGAGATTATTAGGTGAAGAAAACGTATGTATTTCTCGAGTCCATGAACACTGCTTGTCTCGGTGAAGCAAGTGAGGCGACAAGACTTCTACCGCCGACTGTACAGTACTGTAGTTGGTTTAGCATGCAAATGATTTTTTACATATCAGTGTAATGTATGTATATATGCATTGTTTGTATAATTAGTTTGTAAATATTTTTTCTAATATTTACATACAGTATATATTCTGTTTTACTATTTTATACTATTTTTTTATTTTTAATACTATTAATGTAGTAATAGGAAATACCAATTCATAAAGAAAAAAGTGATATGGTAGGTATGGAGTTGACACTTGGTAATCATTTGTATACAGTACTTGTCAAATGAAACTGATGAATAGCTATTTGCAGTTGATAATCTTGTAAATGGGATATGAACTTAATATTTACCGACCCCCGTGATGTAGTCGGAAAATTGGAGGTTGCCGAGTCCTTCTCATAATGCCACGAAACACCACCTACATTAATTAAGGTGGTAATTCTTTTTTGGTACATTGGAGTGCCTTGATTCCTCTAAAGTATGCTAGGAAACAGGACCAGAAGAACAAAAATAATGGTGTTCTGTTGCTTGGAATAGTTTGGAGGATTCAGTTGCTCCAGATTTACCAACACAGAACTTCCCCCCCTTAAAGAAGTTTGCTTTGTGGCAGAGTCAGGAGGAATCAGAAGCCACCAGGTCTCATACTCCATCACAGGGTTCCTTAATTACTGAAAATAGTGATGCAAGTTAGTTTTAATTTCTGATAAAAATTAGTGCCTTTGATCAGTGGTGCAGCCTTTTTTATGATGACGAGAAAAGGAGAGCAAGAGAATAAATTGTTCATGGAAAGTTTCAAGTTTGTTATGATAATTTTATATGGAAGAAAAGTTTAAATCTTATGATGACATGGAGAAGAGAGCAATTTCATAAGTTCCTTACATTGTTCATGGAAGTTTCAAGTTTGTTATTCTCTACAGTAATGATCTGTATTGTTTATTTTTATGACCTGTATTGTTTATTTTTACGGTTTGTTTTTGCACAGAATATCATGAGGGATTACTGCTTGTATCAGTGGTAATAATTTCCACTTTTGGACTTAGCTGGAAGTACTGACACCTTTCCTAAGTGTTGGCTCAGTTTACAGTAACAATGTGTATACCCTGTGATCACTATTTGGGGAAATCTTGCCTGATGAGAGAAATACAGGTCCACTTGGGGGCAATAATCCATTTCAACTATAATGGTATTTATAACCTCAAAAATTTATATCTGCATGTCATAAAGGTTAATAAATTCACAACCGGGGCTAGAAATACCAAATAGAGTGTAAAGAAATTATTGTTCACAATTTTAAAGATGTAACTTAACTTGGGCAATATATTTGCTTGAAAGAGGTAACAATAGGTTTTCAGTTTGGATTAGTTTTGTTTTTAATATTTGCCAAAATGTGGGTTCTTGTTGTGAACATGAAGTAGAAGTTGTAACAGTTGACATATAGTTTTTTTGTTTCATACAAATTTGTAGTGCATTCAGTGCACGAAAACTGTTGTAGAATACATTTATCACTTTCAATGATTTATTTAATGTCATAAACATGATATTAAGGAAGTATCATCAATAAATAATCATAAATATTATTGAATTTTTCACTATCATTGCTGTGAAAATTGATAATGGTATGTACTTATTAGACAGTGTTTTTGTTTTCATGTAAACAAGATCAGTGGATATAGAAGTTTTGGTGATATTCATTCAGGGAAAAGTGATACAGATGACTGAAAATTACTTTGAGCAAAGAGCAAAAATTGTTAAAGGGATGAAGATTGAGAAGTCTTTGAGTATAGCCTATTGCTCATATAGTACTGTATGTGAATCTGCTAAGAAGGATCAGAGGAAATGAGTTACTTGAGAGGTGCATGTGGACTTACTAGGTGGGATGGAGAAAGTAATGAGAGTGTGTATGAGAGATGTGGTATGAGTGAGAAGGCAATTGGTATTGAGTGTGGAGTGGTTGAGAGTGAAACGTAATACACTGAGGAGGTTTGGACATGCAGAGAGAATGAAAGGTGAAGAGTGTAAAGAAGGTGTATGGAAGTAAAGTTGTGGCACCTTGTGTGAGAGGCAGACCACCAGTTAGATGGCAGAACAGAGTGGAAGAGTATGTAAAGGAGAGAAACATGAGGGACAGGGGAGGGTTTGAACAAGTAAGGAGGGAGTGTTGAAACGGACAACTGGAGACACTTCTACCATGGCCACCCCTTTGGGGGGAGTTCCCGGAGGGAACAAGACGTCAGAGCTATAGATAGAATAAAATGCTAGAAACCCATTCCAACAAGCTAGTTCATATACCAAAGATACTGGTGGCAAGAAGACGAACATGCGCGTCTTCCCGTTTACTACCAGTACGAGCATTTTGCTACCAGTACGGGCATCTTTTCCTACCAAAATACCAAAAGATGCCAGAAAAAGTGTCCGTGTGACATGGGATTTATTACAATATATGGACTTCTGGACGTGTTGGTGGTGCCAAGGTAATTATAACTATATTTACCTTGCCACAATCCCCAGCCCATCTGAGTCGAAGCTATTGATCTGAAACAGCTCACCCAAATCATCACAACCCCCTCCCTCACTCTGACATACACATTTCTCACCAATGGAGACTTTGGGTGAGGTGTCGTCTAGAAACCACCTGCTCATAATCTCGGGTTTGGACTCGGGTTGTCTCGGGATAGTGGATTGCGAGTGTATCTAATAGGTGAGTTGCCAGATAAGATTATTCATCACCATTTCCACACTTCCACGGAACACACACACAGGCACAGTCAGAAATCTTCCCTTCCCGTTACCAGTTCATTGTAGCTCCTCTACATTTATTTACGAGTGGAAAACTGGAAATGTGAAACACCACCTATAAGGAAGGAGCTAGTTTCGTGGCATGGTCAGGAGGAATCAGAAGGCTCCAATTTTCATACACGATAACAGGGTCCTTAAGGGGTGGGTATAGTTTTGACATTTTTGTAGATAATGATTCCTCCAAACTATTCCAAGTAACAGGCCACCATTATTATTGTTAACCTGTTTCTGTTTCCTGGCATACTTTGGAGGAATCAAGGCACTCCAATGTACCACAAGTATACTCTCTCCTTAATGTAGTTTGAACCGGGTATTAGAGGGAGAAAATCTTGTTTGTGAATTGGAAGGACCGTGTGATTCCTGGCAGGGATATATAATTTTTACCTATCTTCTATATCTATTTTATTACCACATATAGTACCGTATATAATCTGAAAGTTTTGATAGTGATTCTTCAAGACTTTCTAAAGTAGAGAAATGGTTATAATGACAGATAAAATCCATTAATTATTATGATTTTTGCATGAAGTGAACGTGAGGACGGATACCCAGGAGTAGAAAACAACAACAATGAGTACTTTGGTTCGAAGACTTTCCACCTGCGTCCAACATCACTCCAGCAGACGAACTTCAATAGGTGCTACTGAACTATCCACTTCTCCTGCTGATACTGCTTCCAAATTCTCTTTACCTGATGATGAAGATGGTGATAATGTCCTTACTTCATCACTCCTTTACCCACAAGTTACACCACAGAAATTGGATCCTTTACCTCTTATTAATTCCTCTTCACCTCAGAAATTCGATCCTTTAACTTTTATCAATTCCTCTTCACCTCAGAAATTGGATCCTTTAACTTTTATTACTTCCCCTTCGCCACAAAAATTGGATCCTTTAACTTTTATCAATTCCTCTTCACCAAGACAACTCGAGTGTTGTTCTCCTGTTCAACTTAGCTCTTCCCTGGTTGGCAAGTCATATCTTCCTGCTGTATATTCTTCTCCCTTTAAATATGTACATGAGACTTCGCCCCATCTTACTCCCGGGACGTGGGTACCTCAAAATCAACTTCGCCGCTCGTCTGACTCTTCCCCGACACACCTACTAAAATGGACAACAACACCCTCACAGGAAAAGAGATTCTCCCTGGATGTCACTTGTCTTGCTGAGTTTAATGTTTCTCATGAGTTACCATCAACGAACACACCAACATCTGTCAAGTGAGTACATAATCTATTATATAGTTTATTTACATGTTACTTGTTGTTGTTGTTGAATATTCTATGCCCCGCTCCACCAACAGGGACTCTCTCAATATTATCAAACGTTATAATCACTTGTAATACTCATATCATCCATGTCGTAACACTCATGCAACAGATGTGTTTTCAGTATTTTCTTTTACAGTAATGCCTTAAGGGACCCTGTGATGTAGTCAGAAATTTGAAGATAAACGAGTCCTTCATATACTGCCACGAAACACCACCTATAAGGAAGGAGCTTGTTTCGTGGCATGGTTAGGTGGAAACAGAAGCCTCCAATTTTTTACACGATCACAGGGTCCTTAATTGTTTTCCACTTATTATGGGTGTGTATTGGACTGTTTGTAATTAATCTGTTCAGTAAACTATCTTGGTACTTTTGTGGCCAGGAGTTCGTCGATATTTTCTTCAGAACAACGCCCCCTGACCACTACCAGCAGGACGACCCTTCTCTCTGTAGGCCTACCTTACAACCCTCGACTTCATCTGTCCAGCCACTCACTCTCAGGGTCACCGGTAATATCACACTCCAACAGCAACACAACCAGAGCAACACAACAACAACAACAACAACCTCCTCCACCACAACAACAAGCACAACAACAACCTCCTCCACCACAACAACAAGCACAACAACAACCTCCACCACCACCACCACAACAACAACAACCTCCACCACCACCACCACAACAACAACAACCTCCACCACCACAACAACAACAACAACTACAATCACAACAACCTCCACCACCGCAACGACATCCACCACCACCACTACTTCTTCCACCACCAAGCCCCTTCAGTCCTTTTCTATCTCCTACACAGTTAACACCCACAGTTTCCCCTGAGGTAAGGTTCTTTCAGCACTGTTCTACCTTCTTAGATTGACGTGTAATATAATGATAATAATAAAAGGTGACGGCGAACGTTTTGATATTATGAGGTATATAGTGGTTGTCCATGTATCCAATTTAATTAACAGGTATCCTCTAATCACCAAATCACTTATATATTCAACAGGTGTTTGTAGAGAATTTGGGAGACTTTCCGATATCTCCTCCTCCTCTTCCTCCTCCAATCAAAGCCAAGAAAAAGTTCACATTCGATCTCCAGAAGGATGAATACCCATATTGTAATCATGAAAAAGTATACATCAAAGTTACTGCACCTGATTCAGAATTGACACTGGATATCACAAACGATGGTAAGTGTAAATGTTAATGTTTTGTTTGGCTGAAGCTTCGAACAGTTCAATTCACCAGTGAGCTATAATTTCAATGGAGATCTTATTGTGTATTTATTTACCACCGTCTCTAGGTATTCGAAGCACATACACCTGCTGAATACATATTAGTGCTCGTGACTGTACATACTTCCCCCTATAAAGGTGTTCGTTCCCACATACATCTCCAGAATCTGTCACCACGCCGAACCATCACCACCACAACCACCATACCACTTCACAATATCACCATCAGCACCATGCCACATCACAACAACAACAACCACATCAGCAACAACAACAACCACAGCAGCGACAACAACAACAACCACAGCAGCAACAACCGCAACAACCACAGCAGCAACAACAACAACCACAGCAGCGACAACAACAACAACCACAGCAGCAACAACGAGGCAAGCGACACAGTCTCTCCCACCACCATCACCAGACCACATCACAACAGCAACAACAACCACAACAGAAGCAGCAGCAACAACGAGGCAAGCGACACAGCCTCTCGTACCACCATCACCTTACAGTTTCCAGAGGATCCTTGGGTTGCTGGAGTGAGTTGAAAAAGTTGGAGTCCCGTCGAGCTTCTTGGAACGCCTTACCAACACGTAAATCTGCCATCTTCATTAATGGTAGCGATGAGGCAGATAGATATTACGTTTCCAGGTAAATAATAATTAATAAAGTATATTCTATTCTGTGGGTATCTTTAAATATTTCATAAACTATATTCTATTCTGTGGGTGGGTGTAAATGTCAACATCATAATTATATATCTCCTTTTAAACTAATCAAAATCACTAATTACAACTGAGCACCATGTTATGTTTGCAGGAGTGATTATGTGGCCACCTCACCACATAATATACCAATAGAATGTGAACCCAAGTTGTCCTCTTTGTTGTGTGATACTCTCTCTCCACCCAGGGGAAAAATTCTTGGACGTGGTGGTTTTGGTGTGGTTAAAGTTGCATGTTATGAAGGTAAGTTAATATTCCTGTCTTGGTGTGAGTGTGTGTGTGTGTGTCTCTTTTGGTGTGCGTGTGCCTGTGTGTGTGTGCGTGTGTGTGCTTGCCTGTGTTTGAGTATGTGTATGTGTGTGCTTACAGTCTCATCAGCCCCTAATTTATGCCTCATCTCATTATCAGGGATTATAATTATACTCTGGAGTCTTTCTATGCGTGAACAATTAACAATGCTCTCGTTTTTGCATACACAGGTCGGAAAGTGGCAGTGAAAGTGTTAAAGGGAAGACGTGGTGTGGCTACATGTATTAATGAAGCCAGAGTATTAGTGTTGCCTGTCAGTCCTCATGTGGTCCAGACACACGCTGTGGTCCAGTGTTGTCCCAGCCAACAAACTGCTCAAATATCCTGGTCCGTAGAGAAGGGAGGACAAGTAAGCTAGTCTGTTTTACCAAGGTACTGTACAGTTGCCAAAAAAGGTACTGCGACAACTATTGATACAACATTAAATATACTAATGTCCATAGTTGTTTGTAGGGATTATAAGTATGTATTGTAGTTTGTTTTTAATTTTCAGGATGAGATTGTCAGCTTGGATGTATTAAGGTCCCTGTTCAAGCTATCCTTAGATGACACAACACATCCTGATGGCCCAGAGGATGAGGATGAGGAGGATAGAAGTGTGTCATGGGGACTAGTAGTTAGTGAACTCTGTACTACACTCACACTACTCACACTCATCAATGATACCTCACACTCCATCACTACCTCCACCAAAATCAGGTCAGTAGAAGTTTCAGATTGGCATATGTCCAATAAACGTATACAGTTGGCTCCACTCCTGCGTTTCTCCCCTATCTTTGCCAATGTTGGGCCAGTCAGAAATTTAAAATATTCCAAACATTCATATCTTTCACTCTAAAAATATGAATGTTTCGAATTCTTAACTACTGGATCGGGATTAAAATTTCTGACAGACCCAACATTGGCAACGCGAGGAGAGAAACGCGGGAGTGGAACCAACTGTATATCATTTATAGATAATTTGTTTACCTTTAGCCAATTATATCTCTATGGTAGGTTAGTATAATTTGGGTGAGATATTATGATTTAAAATATTACATCGGATTTAAGGAGGAAATATAGTGTTGGCAAATCTGGAGCAACTGATTCCTCCAAACTATTCCATGCAACAGGACGCCTTTATTATTGTCCATTTGATCCCGTTTCCTGGCATATTTTGGAGGAATCGAGGCACTCCAATGTACCAAAAGTATACTCTCCCCTTAACCTGATATATTTACTAACTCCTTGTGGTGATATTTTGTTTACCTTTAGCCAATTATATCTCTATGGTAGGTTAGTATAATTTGGGTGAGATATTATATGATTTAAAAGATTATATCGGATTTTAAGGTGATATATTTACCAACTCCTTGTGGTGATATACAGGTTTACCCATGAGTTGGCCAAAGGATTGTCGTTCCTGCATAATGAAGGTTTGGTACACTTAGATGTGAAGCCTGCAAATGTACTTCTCACTCGACACTTTCACCTCAAGTTGGCTGACTTTGGCTGCTGCTCTGCTGAGGTTATCAACACAAAACCAGTAAGGTATTGTAACTTTTGGGTACTGTATATTATTGTTGTTCAAGTTTAGTATATATAAAGTTTTTCTGCTAAGGTTATCAACACAAAACCAGTAAGGTATTGTCACTTTTGGGTACTGTATATTATTGTTGTTCCAGTTCAATATATGTTAGGTTTTTCTGCTGAGGTTATCAACACAAAATCAGTAAGGTATTGTCACTTTTGGGTACTGTATATTATTGTTGAAGTTCCATATATATATAAAGTATAAAGTCTTTCTACTGAGATTATAAACACAAATTAGAACTAGTATGGTATTATCACTCTTTGGGTATAATATTTTAATGTTGTTGAAGTTCCGTGGGGTGTGTGGGAATAGGGGGGCAGACTTGGGGTGGGTAGAAAGCCTGTCCCCTACTCCCGCACCCCCTAAGTTTGTCCCCCTACTCCCACACACCCCTAAGCTTGTCCCCCTATTCCCGCACCCCCCTAAAGTGAGGTGGTAGGAACGGCTATGTACCAGGCGCCGGAAGTGTTGCGTGGTAAAGGTGGAAGTGGAGCCAGTGACGTGTTTTCCTTCGGAGTTACCATTTGGCAACTACTCACACGAACCTGTCCCTTCGCCAACATACACCCTCATGTGGTTATATATCAGGTCAGTCAGGGTCAAGCTGGGTCACTTATGGTTTTTTTTTATATTAGGTCATTTTATATATAAGGTCAGTCATGGGGTTATATATTAGGTCAGTCAGGGTCAGTTATGGGGTTATATATCAGGTCAGTCAGGGTCAAGCTGGGTCACTTATGGGGTTATTTATTATATTAGGTCATTTTATATATAAGGTCAGTCATGGGGTTATATATTAGGTCAGTCAGGGTCACTTATGGGGTTATATATTAGGTCAGTCAGGGTCAAGCTGGGTCACTTATGGGGTTATATATTAGGTCAGTCAGGGTCAATCGTGTGGTCAAAATTTCAGGTCAAAATCAAACACCTGAGCAAAGAGATGAATTGGCTTATAAAATATTGGTCAGGAATAATGATCAACTATAGTAACTGTGTGTGTGTGTGTGTGTGTTTTACGGTCAGGAATATAATACTCAACTATAGTCCATTTACTTATACTTGTCCCGCCGCTCCGTTTGAGCCTAGCCCCAGGTATGAATGGAGCTCTCTGATTGGCTGCCAGGACGCTCAAGGTACCACGCCATTTTTTGTAAACAACCAAGCACTTACTCTGCATTTGAAAGACGACATACCTCTAATAATTTACGTGTAGCTAGATTATTATATAGGTTATGCATTTTTATCTTACACCATTAAACTCTACATTAAATTTGGAACCTAAAAACACTCTCCAAAACATAATACAGACCAAAGAAAAAATATTATAGCGAGTTTAAGTCAGAATACGGCTTGGAAATGTTTATACCACTTTTTACATTGAAGTATTTTTTGTTTCATAGTTAGCATTTATATATAAAAATAATATTCATTCTCGTACAAAATTTTCTTATGAATATGACAATACCATCAGATTTTAGATAAATATAAATATAAGAGAAATACGAAACGTTTAATGAGACACTGTCATTCCCGACTTCAACAAAGATTACGTAAAATTAAGCTACTTTTTTTATTTAACATTATAGGTTTCCTACAAACAGATAATTTTATATGTTAATAAATAGAGTGTGGTTTGCCATACATGTTATCTGAAGGAAAGTATTATAATAATGTAATTAGAGAAAAAGAAGACTACAAGCTGTGAAAAATTGGACAATTGGCAACTGGTCATTGCCTATGGCAGAGAATGTACAAGAACAACCGCCTGCCCTCCCGAGTCCCTCCCCTCAGTCCCTTATTACTGGTTGTGGTATGATGTGGGAGTATCGCTCTGTTTACCGTCTTTCTTCTTTTTCTCTAATTACATTATTATAATACTTTACTTCAGATAACATGTATGGCAAACCACACTATTTATTAACATATAAAATTATCTGTTTGTAGGAAACCTATAATGTTAAATAAAAAAAGTAGCTTAATTTTACGTAATCTTTGTTGAAGTCGGGAATGACAGTGTCTCATTAAACGTTTCGTATTTCTCTTATATTTATATTTATCTAAAATCTGATGGTATTGTCATATTCATAAGAAAATTTTGTACGAGAATGAATATTATTTTTATATATAAATGCTAACTATGAAACAAAAAATACTTCAATGTAAAAAGTGGTATAAACATTTCCAAGCCGTATTCTGACTTAAACTCGCTATAATATTTTTTCTTTGGTCTGTATTATGTTTTGGAGAGTGTTTTTAGGTTCCAAATTTAATGTAGAGTTTAATGGTGTAAGATAAAAATGCATAACCTATATAATAATCTAGCTACACGTAAATTATTAGAGGTATGTCGTCTTTCAAATGCAGAGTAAGTGCTTGGTTGTTTACAAAAAATGGCGTGGTACCTTGAGCGTCCTGGCAGCCAATCAGAGAGCTCCATTCATACCTGGGGCTAGGCTCAAACGGAGCGGTGGGACAAGTATAAGTAAATGGACTATAGTAATTTTGTATGTGTGTGTGTGTTTGTTTGTTTTACGGGCAGGAATAATGCTCAACTAATAACTGTGTGTGTGTGTGTTTGTTTGTTTGCAGGTAGTACAGCAGCGTCTACGTCCCTCTGATTACTATAGTCCTCAGGTGCCTTGGTCATTTCTGGACAATGTTTTAATACGTCTGGCTCAAACGTGCTGGAATGAGATGCCTTGTTCCAGACCTTCAGCTGCTGACCTTTGTAGAAGATTGACCTTCCTTCGTCTGGCACAAAACAGCAGTATTTCCAGTCCTTCCAGATCAATAATGTAGCTTCCAGAATCTGTAATTAAGATAAGGGGATATTCCAGTCCTTCCAGATTGATTATGTAGCTTCCAGACTTGGTAATAAAGACAAGGGGAGATTCCAGTCCTTCCAGATTGATTATATAGCTTCCAGACTTGGTAATAAAGACAAGGGGATATTCCAGTTCTGTGGGATCGATTGTGTAGCTTCCAGACTTGATAATAAAGATAATGGGATCGATTCCAGTCCTTCCAGGTGGATTATGTTGGTTCCAGATCATTGGTAATTAACTATTTTATTCGTGCAATAATTTTAGTTTACGTTTGATTTTACCCGTTTCTTGTATTGTAGTTTATTACCATCTTAATTAATTAATTGTTCCCACCATTATTATAGAATTTTGGTTTTCATATTTTACTCGTGTCATGTTATTTTAACTTATACATAAATTATTTCGTTTTCATATTTCGTCTTATTTATTCATAAGTTAAAGGAAATGTAAGCTTTTCTTCACCAGTTTATATGGACTAGAATATAATATAGGATAGTAAGGTAATGTCTTCTTTACCGTTATAATTGGTGACCCTGCCAGGTGGCTTTCAGCTCTGTTGCACTACTGCTGGCAGCTGCCACTGGTTTACAGGGGCGTATATACAGTTGTGGTTAAATATAATCATAGGGGTAACTCACGTAAAAGTTTGACAGCTTCCCTCTGTTCCTTAGCTGATAAACTTTCCAATAAATAGGTTAAGTACCATCGTTTAATTTACTACAAGCAGCTACACACTACTTAAAACAATAACACACACACACACACACACACACACACGTTAACTACCATATTTTAATTTAATACAAGCAGCTACACATTACTTAAAACAATAACATCATATGTGAACATGAAATCATTAAACAGCAAATTGTTAAAGTTCCCCATATGTGGATGATTATTCTTGACCACGACTGTATGTAGAGTTGAGCAGTGCAAGAGAACATTCAAGACGGTCACGTTCCACTTTCCTTTGGTTTTGGATAAAAATACCAGGGTTTACTACAATGAACTGAAATATATAACCCTATAATACTCATATATTTATCTTGTACTTTCTCCTTATTTAACTGTACATATTATATACATACACGCAAGCTTCACCACGCTACGTGCACCAGCTGCTATGCTACTCATGCTACTCCACTCTTGCTACACCAAACGTCGCCTTATTACACTCCACACCCTCACCACTACACCACCCCCGACGTTCCCTCTCAACTTCACTACACCAAACGTCGCCTTACACCCCACACCCTTACCACTACACCGCTACTCCGCTACACCACCTCCGACGTTCCCAGCAGTCCTTCAGCTACCCCTCTCAACATCACTACACTGAACGTCGCCTTACACTCCACACCCTCACCGCTACACCCTCACCACTACACCTCTTCACCACTACACCTCTTCACCTCTACACTTCTACACCACCTTCAACGTTTCCAGCAGTGACTCCTTGCCAAAGTTAAGGTGGCAATTCTTTTTTGTAACATTGGAGTGCCTTGGAGTCCTCTAAAGTATGTCGGGAAACAGGACCATATGAACAAAAATAATGGTGTTCTAGCTGTTGGTTGGAATAGTTTGGAGGATTCAGCAGTTGTTCCAGATTTACCAACACAAGACTTCCCTCCTTAATTAAGACAGAGTTAACCATGTCTTAACCTTTATTCCTCGCAACACCACTACAACAGTCGACCTCCACGCTACAACTATACGCATCGATTCTAAGGTACAGTACCCCATACTCTTATTTTTACACTCTCGTCCTACCCTTCATAGTTTGCTTGCATACAGTTTTATCAGTGTTTATTATCAGTGTTTACATCCCCCAGTGTCCTATATATCCCACCCACGTTTGCTTTTGCCCTTATAGTACCAATTATAATTACAGTATACTATCCCCGCTGTTAAATAATTTGGTAAAGAAAAGTATGTACAGTCGCGAACCAATGACTTCCGGTTTGTGGTTTGTGAAAATGAACCTCACACTGTTTCGTTACCAACTCAAAACATCAGTTTGTCTGATCGTTCAGCATATATTTAACATTGTCTTCGCCTTCCTGTCAGCCAAGGGGGGTGCGAAACTTTGGTTCGCGACTATACAGTTGAGCAATTAAGTAGAAAGTGCAAGAAAAAAATGATTGTACTTGGCAATATTTTTCAGTATTGTTTTTCTTAACTTAAACCCTAGCTGGTATTATTATTATCAATGAATCACCAAGACTCCAGAGCCAATGTAAAGTGAAATGTATAACTGACTGAAATTTTGAGTGGTATGCTACGTACAGTTGGCCACACATGAAGCTGGTATGGCTCGATCGTTACTTGTTGGCCCTATACACTCCTATTTTATTTGCACTTTCGACTTGCTGATCATAGCATACACATTACCTCAGTGAATTATGTACACAGTTAACACACACACACACACACACACACACATTCTGGTATTGTATGTACAGCCGGCAGCATAAATTCGCGTCCATCTCGTGTACTTATAATGCTAATATGACCAGATAAAGTTACATTCTGAACCAGCAGTTTCTTTTCTAACGGTATATATATATAACTTACTACGTGAGAAGTACTCGTATGTATGTCAACTCTGCAAATAAAGTGTTGCAACATCATTCGGCTCGTACTTTAATTTGCAGGTGCAGAAATGTAGCGAACTTTTGCTGCCGACTGTACTGTACTTATATTCTATTCACTGTAGTGTACTTCCCTTGAAAACAACAGTGTGTGTGCGTGCGTGCGTGCGTGCGTCATCAAATTTGTCGTTGTGTGCAGTGCGTGGCAAGAGTTTTATGACTTTGGTACACGCAATGATGATATTCTCTCTCTCTCTCTCTCTCTCTCTCTCTCTCAGAATAATTATTTGCCCTTGATATGTGTTATGTTCTACAAGAATAATAATTTTAGTACAGCAGAATGCAAACAATATTAAATTTTCACCTTGACCAATGTTGCAGGAGGAGAAAAGAATAATATGTTATAGTACAGCAGAATACAAAAAATAATTTCCCCTTAATCAATATTTCACGAGGAGAAAAGAATAATAGCACTAGAATAATGTTAGTACAGCAGAATACAAACAATAATTTCAACTTGACCAATGTTGCAGGAGGAGAAAAGAATAATGCTAGTAGAACAAATAATACAAACAATAATTTCCCCTTGATCAATGTCTCAGGAATCAGGAGGAGAAAAGAATAATATCCCCTTTACTAATGTTTCAGGAAAAAAGAAAAAAATAGTACCGTTTAAAAGATGGACACGTGGATACAACTCATAACAACAACAATCACCACCACAACAACAACAACACTACTTCTACTACTGCTATTATTATGGAGTCTCAAGTGGAGGTGCTACACATATTGGTCTTCTATGGGTGTTCGAACTGGTTTTTTCTTTCCAATTATAGGACACAGCTTTGGAGTATTATTCTTTAAAAACCTGTGGACTTATATGGACATGGTGAGTGTGTTTGTGTGTTTGTGTGTGTGTGAAAGGATGTGAGTGATAATTTTTTTTTTTTTTTTTTCGTGTGTGTGTAAATGAAATGATGTGTTTGTGTAAATGAAATGATGTGTTTGTGTGAATGAAATGTGTTTGTGTGTGTGAATGAAATTATGTGAATGACGTGTGTGTGTGTGTGAATGAAATGATGTGTTTGTGTGAATGAAGTGATGTGTTTGTGTGAATGAATGAAATGATGTGAGTGACGTGTGTGTGTGTGTGAATGAAATGATGATGAGAGTGTGTGTGAATGAAATTATGTGAGTGAGTGCGTGTGAATGAAATGATGTGAGTGACGTGTGTGTGTGTGAATGAAATTATGTGAGTGTGTGTGTGTGTTAAAATAGGCCAGTGCATATATACTAGCCTAATGAAACCATATTAAACTTAACTTAACCTAACATCTAAACTTAACCTGAACAACTATAGCCTAATCTAACTTAACCTTACCCAACTTAACCTTGTCTAATGTGACCTAATCTAACCTTTATTTACAGGGACACAAGATATGTATCGAATTTGGAGGTTTCTATGGGACATACCAATTTACCAAGCCAGTACTATTTATCTCTGAACCGGACATAATGAAACTTATATTGACTAAAGACTTTGATCATTTCACTGACAGACCTGCCATAACTCCAGAAAAGGATAATATTAGTGGTCAGGCTATTGGGAATGCAAAGGGAGAGGAGTGGAAGGTTCTTAGAGCCATAATGTCACCTACTTTCTCCTCTGGTCAAGTCAAGAGGATGTTTTCTCTCATGTGTCAAAATGCAGATACACTAGTCACCTCTTGTTTACATCAGACCTCCAAGAACCCTGCCCTGGATATGATGGATATGTTTGGAAGGTTTACCATGGATACTATTGCTTCGTGTGCGTTTGGAATCGATTGCAGCTCCTTCGTTAGAGAGAAGTCTGAGTTTGTACAGATGGCAGAGACGGTCTTCAGCACAAGTTTCTCCGGTTTGGTTAAGATGTTTATAAGGATGTCTTTACCACGATTGGCAAGAGCACTGGGAATCTCTCGTGATGGGCCCGATGTTGACTTCTTCAAGGTTGTGGTGGAGGAGACTATGAGAGCCAGGCAGGAGAGTGGTCAGTGTCGTGGAGACTTCCTAGATCACATGTTGGAAACCAGGCACCAACACAACACACACACCACAGAGAAGGCCAAGACAGGTCAGTGAATGAGAGGGAGGGAGAGAGAGAGAGATTGTGTGTGTGTATAGGGGATATCTGTTAAATTCCAGATGAGAGAGAGAGAGAGAGAGAGAGAGAGATTGTGTGTTCATAGGATATCTGTTAAATTCCAGATGTGTGTATGAGATTGAAAGAGAGAGAGAGAGATTGTGTGTGTGTGTGTGAGTGTGTATAGAATATGTTTAATTCCGGATATGTGTACTTTATAAGATTGAAAGAGAGAGAGAATAGGTCAGCCAATGTGCAGGTGCATGGGTGTGAAGGATGGATGGATGGATGGCTGCTGGGAATTATTAGTAAAAGATGAAAAAAAAAAAAAAAAAAAAAAAAAAGGACAGGTGGAGAAGTGAAATCCCCTTTTAGTCACCTTTTATGACAAGCAGGGATACTGGGGAGGAATTCATAGCCCCATATCACAGAGGGAGAAAGGGGTGCGGGAGTAGGGGACAGACTTGGGGAGGGGGGGGTTGGGGGTTGCAGGAATAGGGGGACAGGCTTGGGGTGGGTAGAAAGCCTGTCTCTTATTCCCGAACACCCCTAAACCCCCCCAAGCCTGTCCCCTACTCCCACACACCCCTAACCTCCCCAAGCCTGTCCCCTACTCCCGCACCCCCTTATTATTAACCTACAAACATTACAGTACTGTCCAATGAAGTGGTATTGGCCCAGTGCGTTACATTACTATCGGTTGGCTTTGGCACGGTGTCGTCTACTCTGTACTTCGTGTCGCACCTTCTGGCACAACACCCGGACCACCAGCAGCGTCTTCGTCAGGAACTAGAGGCCTTGGTAGAGGAGGAAGGCCAACTCACATATCGGGGAATTATGGAGGCCAAATTCCTTCAGGCTTGTGTTAATGGTAAGGTATTATTATATTAATATTTATTTTTTATTATATATCGTCTGTCACTCTCATACCTTGGCAACCTATAACCAAATCTAACATCTAACCTAACCTTACCTAATCTAAATTAACTTAACTTAACCTAATCTAGCCTAATGCAATCCAACCTAACCTAATCTAACCTTACCGAATCTAAATTAACTTAACCTAATCAAACCTAACCTAACCTAACACAACCTAACAAGTAGATAGAGAGATAAATTGATAGACATAATTAGATTGAGAGATAAACTGATAGAATTTAACTGGAGTAATACATTTCTTGTCTCTCCCAACAGAAGCATTGAGACTTTATCCACCGGTAATGGCAACAGCAAGGATTTGCACCAAGCCTTATCAGTAAGTGTCATAATAGTTCACCTTGTTATCAGTCTCTATCTGTTAATAGTTAGTTATGTAATATAATTAATTAATCGGTAGTTGTTTTATGTTTGTATATTTTTTGTCCCGTACTTTGTTTTATTTTTGTTCGTTTATTTTCATCATCAGGCTATTCGAAGCAGAGCAGGTCGTGACTGTACATACATATCTTTATTTTAGTTTAATTAACATATTACTCATTCACTCAGATCCTTCCTTTCCATCCATACAACAGAATCCCAGGTACCCGGATCCGACTACGAGTAGGAGACGAGGTGATGTACAACATCCGGGCAGTACAGAGAGACCCACGCTTCTGGCAAAACCCTGACCAGTTCCAACCAGACCGCTTCCTACCCCACAACAACAACAACAACAACAACAACAAACACCCCATCACACCATACTCCTTCCTGCCCTTCTCAACAGGTCCCAGGAACTGTATAGGTAATGAGATGTTTAATGTTTGTTGTTGTGTTTATATTCTCCTGAGATGTAATGTTATTTGTTGTTTATATTCTCCTGAGATGTAATGTTGTTGTTTGTTGTGTTTATAACTTTATATTCTCCTCTGACTAGCATTGAATTATAATCTACAAGAGCATCATCATTAATTGTCTTTTAATAAACTCTTCTTGAGAGATTCATTACCATGCAAACACTCATTTTTCAGAGAGAGAGAGAGAGAGAGAGAGAGAGAGAGAGAGATACAGATACTGTACATACATACATACATAACCTTACTCCTTCCTACCAGCTATGCGTTTCGCCCAGATGAAAGTCAAAGTGGCCCTGTCCAAACTACTGCTGAAGTCCGAGTTGAAGTTGTCACCTGGACACGAGAACATTAAAATGAAGAACTGGTCCCTCTTTGCTGCACCAGTTAGTGAAAGTAGAATAGTTGTTATACCCATTACTTAATTTATTAAAAGGAAAAGAGTACAATGTTAAGGGGCCGCAGGAATAGGGGGACAGACTTGGGGGGTGGGAATATGGGGACAGGCTTAGGGAGGGTTTAGGGTGGGTTTTTTTTTGGCAGGTGTGGAAGTAGGGGGGATTTAGAGGGGTGTGGGAATAGGGGGACATGCTTGGGGGGGTTTAAGGGGGTGCATTTTTTTTTTTGGGGGGGGGAGTGTGGGCGTAGGGGTTTTGGGTGGGTTGAGGGTTTTTGGTGGGTGCGGGAGTAGGGGTACAAGCTTTGGGGGGTTTAGGGGGGTGTTGGAATAGGTTACAGGCTTTCTACCCAACCCCAAGCCTGTCTCCCTTTTCCCGCACCCCCCAGTTCCTCCCCCAAAAAAGTCTTTCATGTCACCACACAAATCACTCGTTCTTTAATATAATCACTAATTTTTTTATATATATATATATATAGAGAGAGAGAGAGAGATTTATCTCATATATATAACTATAGGATTATAAACTTATATTTTTATATACAGATAATTAATATATATGTAATAAAGTATACATCGTTTTCATATGTGTGTTTTTCTATGTATGTGTATGTAAATTTTCCATATATGTACAGTATGTATGTAATCTACAGTATGTGTCGTATAGTCTATCCCTCTATTGGTGAGAAAGTCCTGCAAGAGAGAACCATGAGGGCCCTGGAAAAAGAGAGATAGAGACATTGATCTATTTTCCCTAATATACCTGTATAATGTATATTATACCGGTATGTATCAAGGATAATAGACTATAAAGGATAGTCCACTGCAACGTCACTGTGATGACGTCGTAGATATCCGTGACGTCACGGGAGGCTCAGTCGCTAGCTGGAGCATAAAGATTATATCAGCTGATATTAATCGAAATAATTAGTTTCTTGGTAGCTGCACCTTGGTAGGTTATAAATATAATTACCATCACTGTAAAATTATTACCATTACCATCACTGTAAAATTATTACCATTACCATCACTGTAAAATTATTACCATTACCATCACTGTAAAATTTTTACCATTACCATCACCGTAAAATTTTTACCATTACCATCGCCGTAAATTTTTTACCATTACCATCATCGTAAAAATTTTACCATTACCATCGCCATAAAATTTTTACCATTACCATCGCCGTAAAATTTTTACTATTACCATCGCCGTAAAATTTTTACCATTACCATCGCAGATGACGGCTATAAAGACATTAATACATACTTCAGTAACTAGGAGTTTGACATAGATAAGATATATTAGATTATAGTCCTTAGAGTTTTGATTAAATAGCAGCTCATTTTGTTGATAAAATTGAAATAAAAATTGATACTGAGCAACAACGAAAATTCAAAGATTATAATGGGTATATCTCTCAACTGAGAAAGAGAAATACGTTGATAATTTTACAATGCTGTATATTATTTTATGGTTGTAATATATATAAACTAAGTACTGTTACTTTAGTTACAGCGTATACATAATAGAAATAAAAGAAAATTTGTTTATATTTTATTGTAATTCAATTATAAGCATTATACGAAATGAATATTATATTCAGCTTTTTTAGAGTTTTATAGTAGCTCATTTGTTAATATTAATATTTAATATAATATGATAATATAAAAATGAATACATAGCAACACAACAATAAAATAAAAAGTATAATATGCATGTTGTCCCCCTGGTGGCAGGGGTGGAAACTGAGAATCAATGTTGCCAAATATGGGGAATTTTCTTTAGAAATGGGGAATTAGAGATACCAATGGGGATATTATATTAAAATTGTTTAGGAGTAAATGAGAACATTCTACCAGACGAAATATAATCAATAATTATATATGGTAAATGTGCGACTATCTTCAAGAGTAAACAGGGAATATATCGGGTAAAAAGGAAAATTCTGCTGATGTTAAAGTTGGGGAAATTTTGTGAATCAGACCTGGCAACACTGGTGGCTACAGGATAAACAAAACAAAGATCAGCTGACGACCAAGACCCACCAACCAAACCAAGGCACTACGACGCAGTTTGTATAGTAACCACGATATTTAACCATTATTTCACGTGTTGCTGTAATCCCCAAGTACTCTAATAGGATGTTATAGCTCGTAGACGGTAAGCATCACCCTAATTAACCATTATATGTGATTAATATAGATGAGAAATGTGTTAAATAAGTGTAAATATAAGTTGGCTTGTTGTGAGGTCTTTGTTTTGCGTGCCTCAGGGGGGAGGGGGTATTTATAAACAACCTTGATGGTACAGTCACCAATACTATTATTCTTATTTATGTATACACCATTGCTTGGACCTTTGAACAGTCCAGTGAACTAATTCTAATGCAGGATTATTTGTATATTTATTGTGTATTCGAAACACATATAATAATATATAACATTAAATATTAACGTTAGAACTCGTGGCTACATTTATCTTATTAGTATTATTATTCTACCTTTGCCTTCCAAAACACGATCATAAGCACTGGTTAATTAGAATATATTTAATTACAGTAGATACTAGTTATAGGGTAATTATTACATCGTTAAAGTTTATTTATTTTTATTAAACAAAACAAAATTCACGCTAAATCAAGGAGCCTGTGATAGTGTATGGGAGTTGGAGGCATCTGATTCCTCCAGACTATGCCATGAAACAAACAGGCTCCTTCCATATAAGTTAGGTGTGTATGTGTGTGTGTTTCGTGGCAATATTTGAATGACTCGTTTACCTCCAATATTCTGACTACATAACACATAGGGTCCCATAAGGGGGTGCAGGAGTAGGAGACAGGCTTGGGGGGGGGGGGGGGACTGGGTGTGTGGGGGATTAGGGGACAGGGTTGGGGTGCGTGGGAATAGGGGGACAGGCTTGGGGGGGGGGAAAGTAAAATGTGGTAAGGTATGTTATGTTATAGGGAAAAGTAAAATGTGGTAAGGTATGTTATGTTATAGGGAAAAATAAAATGTGGTATGTTATGTTCCAGGGGCACCTAATATGTCATCCAACATGTCTGGTGAGAGTGGTCGCAGTTCCCGGCCGTGTGTGGGTCAGCAGGTGAGACCCGAGCCAGTGGTGGAGAAAACTTTCGTTGAGAGTGTCACCGGGTTTATCAATGAGGTGGGTATATACTGTATATTTATAGTACAGTAATACATTCTTTTGTCCTGTTTTTTGTAATGAATGTTACTTGTTACTTATTACTTGTTGTTGGATATTCTATGCCTCGCTCCACCAGCAACTGGTGCTCCGCAGGGCCTCCTTCAATATTATTAAACACTATAATCACTTGTAATGCTCATGTGTATATACAGTAAATCTTTTTTAACATTACACACCCATAAGTATACAATATGGGTGTGTATTGTACTGTTTGTAATGAATATGTGTACAGTAACCACTCTTGTACATTACACACCCATATACTGAAATATATATCAATGAATCACACAGGTGGCACCACAGACGTACAGTAACCCGTCACACTATGAAGGGAAGGAAACCATTATTTGGGTCAAGTTCGACTACTGTGACATTAACGACCTGGCACGCTTCAGGGACAAGATTGAGGTCAACGGCAACTCACCTCCACTCCTCCTCATTGTCGGATACACCTGTGGGGTCCAGGTGGGTGTGGTACACTTGTGATAAGATATTTCTGACCAGAGATGAACGGCAGGCACCACACACACACACACACACACACACACACACACACACACACACACACACACACACACACACACACACACACACACACACACACACACACACACACACACACACATGCACTCACACTGTTCTTTTAACACAGGCCCGGTAAATCATTTAAGTGTGTATGGTAATGAATAACACATGCCTGGGAAAACATACACACACACACACTCCTTATAACACAGCATCAATAAATCACTAGTCTTATTCTGTATGGTAGTGAATAACAGAAGCCAGGGAAAACATTGGGTGGTCTTCAGTAAATGTAAAATGAAGCAAGTTGTGTGTAATGAATAACACAAGCCTGGAAAAATATTGGGTATTGTATTCACACCTGCATTTCTTACAGATATGTTTAAAAGTAACTCTCCAATAATGTGTAAGGACTAATTCATTACTACAAGATTAATGGAAAGAGTGAAGAGAGATAATGAAATATATAAAATGTTTACACTATTACAAGCTTGGGTAATTGTGAGAGAGAAAATTGTGTTGGGTATTTATCATTTATTGTAGGCTTGGGTAAATGTAAAGAGTGAAGAGAGAGATAATGAAATATATAAATTTTTTACACTGTATTACAAGTTTGGGTAATTGAGAGAGAGAGAAATATGTGTTGAGTATTTATCATTTATTTTTTTATTGCAGGCTTGGGTAATCCCAGTGAACGGTGAGGCAATGGAGGTGTTGTCTTGGCGTCAGGGAGCAGTACGTACATTAAAGATCCTTCCTTCACCCTCCACCTCTGCCACTACCGTCGACCACTACTCACTCAAGCGACCCATCATTGCTCTCTGTGATACTGCCGGGCCAGGACCACACTTCTGCTCAGTCTCATTCATTTCACTCAAAACTGGTGAACAGGTGTGATAATAATGATAATAAAATATGTATTAATAGTACTAATACTGAAATATATAGTGATAATATGATAATAATGATAATAAAATATGTACTATTAGTAGTAATACTGAAATATCGGTATATAGTGATAATAATGCTAATAGAATATGTATTAATAGTAGTAATACTGAAGTATATAGTGATAAAATGATGATAATGATAATAATAAAATGAAAGAATTGATACCGAAATATGTAATACTAATAATAATATAATAGTATTGATGAATAGGTGTGTATATGTGTATGCTCTGTGAGGTTATTTATTTTCTTGTTTGGTGCAGGCAAAGATTGTTATTATTAATATTAGTATTATTTATTGTGATATTTGTTACAGGTAAAGATAATAAAATTCAAGCATCCGGTCCACGACATTGAGGCAAATAAGAATGTTGTAGTGATCATCTTCTCTGAGAAACTGGCCATATTTGATGCAGCAACACTTGAAGACACCTTTACTGTTACTACATGTTACCCTTGTCCTGGACCAAGGTAAACAATTATCCTAACAGATACACACATATATTTTTCTAGTTTGGGTGAGGTTGAATTCAGTTTGGCTGGTTAGGGTTGAGTTGGGTGAAGTGAGGTTATATTCAGTTGGGTTGGGTTGAATTTGATTTTTTATCTGACTACATATATACAACTGCATATCTAGTTATTTTTCTAGGTTAGATTAAATTATGTTGGGTTGGGTAAGGGTAGGTTAGGTTGGATATAGTCAGACTGTTCTCTCTCTCTCTCTCTCCCTTTCCTTGCCTGTCTATCTCTCTCCTTCCCTCCCTTTACTTGTCCTCCTCTTTTTCTCTCTGTGTATGTGCTTGACTTAAACCCCAATATATATATATATGTGTGTGTTATTCCAGTGTGAATCCCATTGCTCTTGGTGACCGTTGGTTGGCCTACGCAGACCGTCGCTTGGTGCCGCTACATCAGTCTTGTGCTGGCATGGTACCAGAGGGAACCACTTCATACAAGGCCAAGGTCTTTGATGCCGCAAAGTCACTTACTAAGGTTAGTTATACTTGTATGCATACATATTCCATAGTCATAGGTATAACACATACACACACACATTCAAAGTCACAGATATCACACATACACACATACAAATTCACAGGTACCATACACACACACACACACAATCAGAGGTACCATACACACACACATATATATATATATTTTCTAGTCACTTTCATACTAAATACTGTACAGTACACACATAAACATTTCATAAGCACAGGTACCATACACAAACACACACACACATATACAGTCACAGATACAATACATACACATCCAGTACACACATATTCAATTGTCACACACATACAATACAAGTCAGTCACATACATCTTTACAACCTTCTCTACTTTAGTCAGTGAAACACCCACAACAAATGAAAGCAATTCTAGGCAACTCAATTATTATGCCAGATTATTATGGCAAAAAAGTATTGGAACCACTTATACATTTACATGAACTGTTATTATCTATAGGGGAGTTCCAATACCACTTTTGCAGACTGTACACACTTTCATTACAAACAAACAATACATTACACGCCAATAACAGCAAACCGTACACCATCATTACATAACGACACATTGCTGTATTTGCTTTCGGGTGATGTGTTTTTTTTCTGGCCAATTTAAATGAAAGAGATATTGCATGTCAAATGTATACCTACTTTCTATGTTGTATCTTTAAGGGGGTAGTTCAATTGTGGTGTTAAATCTGGAGTAACCGATTCCTCCAAACTAGCTATTCCAAGCAACAACAACAACAAATACAGGCCCCCACCATCCTGTGCTGTTGTTGTTTCCTGGTATATATACTTTGAAGGAATCAAATAACTTCATTGTACCTAAAGTACAGTATATTATTATTATCATCCCATTAAAGTTTTTTATGTATTTTGTGTACCTTGGTATTTCATATATATTTAATGTGTATATACAGTAGACCCTTGATGATATGGTAATAAATACTTATATACTCCACTTCATTTTACACTCCTTGAAGACCACCCAATGTTTTCCCAGGCTTCTGTTATTCATTACTCACCACTTTAATTTACATTTAAGTGTTGGAACAATGGCTCTGTAGTGTGTGTGTGTGTGTGTGTGTGCGTGTCCCTGGAGTTATTGTATCGGTACCACATCATCATCATCATCACCATCAATGTTCTTACATACAACCTTTATTCAGAAGAAACAACTACATTTCATTCAACAACACCATTTCATTTATCAAAGTTAGGTTGGGTTGGATTGTATTTAGTTAGGTTTGGTTAGGTTAGATAAAGTTTGGTTAAATTAAGCTAGGTTGGATTAAGTTAGGGAACTTTCACACCAAAAGTGGCTCATCACAGTCTATCAGATGTGAGACATTCAGTATAACATTGGTGCAAACTGTGGAAACATATGTACATTTGTATGACTATATATATCACCAGAATACAGCTCAAAATATGACCAAGAGTAAGACAAGGTCAGATTAGGTTAAGTTCAGTTAGGTCAGGTAATTTTAGTTTAGGTGAGATTAGGTTAGGTCAGCTCAGGTCATTCTGGTTGAGGTTAGATTAGGTCAGCCCTCCCCATAATTACATTGTATTGAATATACTTATACTGCATTGATTTGTTACTGAGCACTTTTCTCCTTACTGTACATTTCATGCTGCTCTCTAGACATTTACCAAGGTTTGTTGTTCAGGGCATCAAAGTGTTATTATTATTACTATTATTAATTATAATTATATCACTCAAGCACTCCCACTGAAAACCCACTCAGGCACTCACTCATGCACACACTCTTTTACTCACTCACCCACTTACTCATACAATCATGCATGCACTCACTCACTCACTATCGCACTCCATCCTGCTACCACCACAATGATATTTTTAATATTATTTGTAGCTGCTGAAGCAAAGGCCCTCGATACAAGATGATAATTTTTATTACCATGCTTTTAACACATTCAGGCTCAGTATACCACTTTGTCTGTATGGTAATGAATAACAAAAGTATACCAGGAAACAACAGTATGGTACCAGATGAACAAAAATAATGGTGGCCTGTTGTTGCTTGTAAGAGTTTGGCATAGATTTTGTGTGTGTGTTAATCTCTATCTCTCTGACTGTCTCTGAATGTGTGTGTTGATCTCTCTCTCTCTCTTTTTGTATATGGGTGTGCTCATGTGTTTGTGTGTGAGTTCTCTGTCTGTATATGTATGTGTTAATCTAATATCTCTCTTTCTCTGTGTGTTATGTGTGTGTTAATCTCTATGTATATGTGCTTTAATCTCATTTTATATATATGTAAATATGTGTGTGTTAATCTCTCTACCTGTCTTCCAGGGTCTGAAGGAACTGAGTGAGAGCGTGGCATCTAATCTGATGGGTCAACGAGGAGGCTCAAGTTCAACTACAACAACAACAACAACACAACAATCACCACCAACCACAACAACCAACATACCCACACCAGGCATTGTTACTATTATTGATACACAGGTAATGTAGTTGTGGTGTGGTTATATTGTACTCACACACACACACCTTATAGTTAAACTAGAATATGAAGTCCTATACAGGGAGTCCACAGCATTGCCAAACCTTGCCCTAATTATGTTATCAAGTTTATGGTACAATTATTGTACCCCACAGCTGTGGGGGAAAAGAAAAAGAGAGAGAGAGCCTCTGGTTGCAGTACACCTCGCATGGATTTTCAATCCATGTGGGCAAATCTTGTCAAATCCACTAGAAAATGACCAGATCTTTATTCTAGCCCTGTGGGAGATGGCTAGTATTCACAGAGAATAAAAATTTAGTGTAGTATAGTGTAGCGTAATATAATGCAATAAAATAATACTAATACTGTCATTACATTACCAGGGTATAGGAGATAATAATAATAAAGAGTATTATCATTACATTACCAGGGTGTAGAGGGAGGTGAACTGAACCTGTCCAGCAGTAGTTCAAGTGACAGTGGCATTGTGGCACACTTCTGTAGTCACCAGGGTGCTCCAGTGGTTGCCTTGGCCTTTGACCCCACCGGTATGCTGCTCCTCACAGCAGACAAACTTGGACACAACTTCCACCTCTTCCGCCTCCAGCCGCACCCTCTGTCATCTGCCCAGTCCGCTGTACATCATCTGTACACACTCCACCGTGGGGATACCACTGCAAAGGTAATGTTGTTTTTGTTAGTAATGGTATGGTACCAGTACAATGGCTCTGTACTGTGTCTATTCTGAAAACCTTGAGTAAAAAAAATGTTATGGACAAGTGTTTTAACTGTATTTACCAATAATAATAACAACCTCCAATCACTCATCTATTTCTTCATCGTCTCTTTCATACAGGTAACAGACATCTCCTTCTCTCTGGACTCACGTTGGGTTGCTGTGTCAACTCATCGTGGCACAACACACGTCTTTCCTATCACTCCATATGGTGGAAACATTGGTGTACGCACACACACCTCTACATGCGTTGTTAACAGGTGAGCTAACCATGTTTTATTTTCATCCTATCTCTTAAATTTTGTTGCTTACTCTGTGTGTATGTGTATTTGGGAGGATGGTATTGGTTGTGGTGTGTGTTGGGGAAGATGGTATTGGTTATAGATGTGTGTGTGTGTCCTATATGTCATAGTATATATTATATATGTGAAAATACTGAGTCCTTGTTTCACATATCCACACATTCTAACATTCCCTCTTTTCCATTTCTACAGGTTAAGTCGTTTTCATCGTAGTGCTGGGTTGGATGACACTCCTTCCTCAGGCCGCAACTCACCGGTTCTTTCCGCCTCTCCGGGTTCCTCCAAGTTCGGGTTTGAAGTGAGTCCCACCCTGGCGTATCCCAACCCACGCTACCCACCGTATCCAAGCCCTACCGTCGTCAGGCCACTGGTGCAGCTACGACAACCCATACTACATAGTCTATTAGGTTAGTCACTCAGTCACACACACACATACATACACATACATCATCAGCTACGACAACCCATAATTCACAGTCTGTTAGATTAGTTACTCAATCACACACACACACCATTTTACACTCATTGAAGACCACCCAATATTTACTCAGGCTTATATTATTCATTACCATACACACTAAGCTATTTACTTTGCTTGTGTTAAAAGGATAGAGTTAGAATTAACTTACTGTATATATTTTTCTTTTACTGTATATATTTTTCTTTTATTGTATACGTTTATCTTTTACTATACGGTATATATTTTATTGTATATAATTTTCCCCTTTACAGGTACAATGGGTACAGGTCCTTCCCCCAGCAGGAGTCCACCTTCGGGCAAGTCTCCACGCTCCCCCAGTGGTGACGATATTATTAAGGTGAGTCGTGTGTGTGTCGTTGTAGTGCTTGTTGTCCCTCTTCTCTATCTTCTCTCCGCTTTCCTTCTGTTTCCTTTATACTTGCTGTCCCTCCCTGTATCTCCTTTATCTCCTTCTCTCTTCAATTGTCCCTATTCTCTATCTATCTAACAGCAGAACTATCAGATCACCTCCGAAAAACCTCAGACTTTCTTGTGGACTCGAACCAGGGTAATTCGCAGTCCCTCACTTTATCTACACTGCCACCGCCTTCCTGTGTGTGTGTATCATTGTTGTTTAAAGTATATGTGATCTGACATCAGTATAATTAAAGGTAAATATCTATACAAAACCCCTTCCACTATCCCAGGTGGCTAGTGTGTTTGGTAGTGCCCGTGGTTGGGTGGCCGGGTCCCCTACGGTGGCTCGAGACAAACAGCGACGCACAATGGACTCTCTATTCGTTATGGCGTACCACGGTAACCTTCTAGAATACCAACTGGAACCATCACCAGCACCATCACTACCACAGGAAAAGATTACTGAAGACTCACCTATACAACTACAGGTGAGAGAGAGAGAGAGAGGGAGGGAAAATGTGTATGTATCTGTTTATTGCAGGTTCATGCAAGTATACAGCGGTCACACATTCACACACACACCCAGAGAAAGAAATGAACTGTATGATTATGTTAGAGACACACATAACACACCTGTGTGTATTTTCAACAGGTTCATGCAAGTATATATACACACACACATACACACTAACAAACTTGTGTGTATTTTGAACAGGTTCATGCGAGTGCACAGTGGTCGTTGGTGAGAGAGTCGACAAGCAGTGAGTTACGACCACCCCTGGACCTGACCTCTCCCTTACTGGCACCACTCTCACCAACCAGACCACCATCACTCTCACCAGCACACTCATTAGACCATGACGACCCAGAGGAAAGGTGGATGGCTCAGGTATGGTGATGGTCATAGTAGTAATGGTGATAGTACTGTAGTAATAATAATGAAGGGTACACATTGGAAATAATAATGGTGATGTTGATGATAATAATAATAATAATATTAGTGATAATAATGAAGGGTACACATAGGAAATAATAATGGTTATGTTGATAATGATAATAGTAGTGATAATAATGAAGGGTACACAGGAAATAATAATGGTGATGTTGATAATGATAATAATAATAATAGTACCGGTAGTGATAATAATGAAGGATACACATAGGAAATAATGACGATGATGTTGATGATAATATTTGTTTGTAATTTAGACTTAACGCCTATCGACTAATAATTATATTAATAATCTAACTCACTCTCTCCATGTATGTACTGGTTGAAATAATAATAATTTCACTCGGATGTGTTTACAGGTAGAGATACACACACACGCAGGTCCACACCGGCGCCTGTGGATGGGACCCCAATTCAGCTTCAAGACCATCCCAGGCGTGACATACAGTACTACAGGCGGTGGCGGCTGTGGGGGTGGTGGTGGTGGTGGTGGCGGCTACTACGACACATCCGCCATCTCAGCCGCCTCACCATTAGACCATCCACCGCCACGTTCGTCACCCGTCAATATGCCCGGCAGTGGTGGAGCAAATGTTCTCATAGAGGCTGGATCACTAAGTAAGTTATTACAGTTTATATTTATATATTAAGATAGGTGAGTCTTAAATATCCTTTATATGTTAGGGCACCAACAGACTACTACCACCCCAGTCATTCTTTATCTCACTCAACACTGTACTCCCCCTCCCCACCACCATTAATTGTACATTTTCTCATTCCTCCACCCAACGAGGAGCCACGACCTGTCCCCTAGACTACTGTAATATACCCTCCCTATAAATCCTCCTTTCTCTCTCCCAAAAACCCTCCCTCTAAATCCTCCTTACTCTCTCGAAAACCCTCCCTCTAAATCCTCCTTTCACTCCCCCAAAGACTGTAATCATTCTCTCCCACCCCTCTCCCCCCCACAGCTGGCAGCCATGACCAGTCGCCACGTCTTCTTGAGAGGAACAGTGGTGACTCAGACAGCTTTGACCCCGAAACCATGATGACACAACTAAGGCATGACCTGGCTGATGCTATGATGGACTCACAACACCCAGCAACACACACACATACAGGTTAGTAAATAATACCCTCTGATGCTATGCCACTTTGTAAATACACATACACACATACATATGGGTTAGTAATTAATAACTCCTGATGCTATACCGCCTTACACATACACACATGTACATACACACACACACTTACTTACATACAGGTTAGTAAATAATGCCCCATGATACAGTTGGCGGCAAAAGTCCTGTCGCCTCACTTGCTTCACCAAGGCACGCAATGTTCATAGACATGAAATTATTAGGTGTAGAATATGTGTGTATATCTCGAGTCCATGAACACTGCCTGTCTGAAGCAGGTGAGGCGACACGACTTATGCCGCCGACTGTACTATAGAACCTCAAAGAAATGCTCCAAGGCTGGAAGATAATTTCAAAAGTTAGTATTAACAGGAGACTTTAACACCAATATTGATTGGAGAAATTTTGAAGCAAGGACAACAGAAACCCAATGGAACAATTTTATTTCACAACTTCTTGTTAACACAACATATTACTCAAATACAAGAATATGAGGAACTGATGAACCATCACTATTAGACTTCTATTATACAGCTTCATTAAATTTATCAATATCTTTTTAACACAGACTTAATAAATCACTTAGTGTTTATGATAATGAATAACAGAAGACTGGGTCAACATTGAGTGATCTTCAATGAGTGTAAAAGGAATAACAGAAGCTTGGGAAAATATTAGGTGGTCATCAATGAGTGTAAAATTACGTGGTGTGTAATGAATAACAGGGATGAGGTAATGTGCACTCTGATTGGCCCAGTGGTGAATGAAACGAGGATCGTGATTGGCTAGTCCAATCTTACTTCACAACATACAAGTTTTAATTTGCCCCATTGCTAACTATACAAAGGAAAATACAATGTGAAATAGATTACAGGGAAAACCTATTTGTGGTAAATTGGAAGGTTACTGATTCATCCAAGCTATGCCAGGAAACAAATCATCTTATTAGTATTACTCATATGGATCAGTTTTTTAGAGGATTCAGTAGCCTTCCAATTTACCCTTGGTTTTTTTTCTCTGCTTTGAAAAAACGAGAAAGAGAAGATGATAATTATATTTACTACTCATATCAAATCAAACAAACAAAAGGAAATTTATGACCTAACTTGATGATGTAAATACCTCCAAATGGATTAATTTCTTGGTATATCTATTTGTAGCATAATATACCGTTAGAAATTTTTTTTATGCGCTGTCTTGATGTTTAATAAGAAGTTGAAGTCGTATGATCTTTTTCTCTTTAACTATATTTCACTCTCTGATAAAATAAGTTCTTTTTTTTACCAAGATAGTATCGTTATTATTATTATTATTATTTTATTATTATTATTATTATTATTATTATTATTTAATCTTCACCACTAGGACGCAACAAGAGTCATGGTCCAATATACGGTCATCTCTGTTCACTTCAGAGTCTCGGTCCACAGCTGTTAGGTACCGTCTTTATTGGTATGTCACAATATACTCCACCTCTCATTCTCCCTTCCTCTTTCTCTCTCACTCACTCTATTTGAGCCCCCTTTCCTACCTCTTCCTTCCTCTCTCTTAGTGTGCTGAGTGGAGTGCACCTTTGACTTACCAAAGACTCAATATAACAAATGTAATGATTAATCTCAATGATGAATACACACACACACACACACATACACTTTAAATGATGATACAATACTAACAGTAAAGGATAATGATACACTAACAGTACTGTAGATCACAAGAACATAGCATCTCACTCTATTAAACACATTATGGAAGACTGCAATACACACAACCACACTCACCAACAACATAACACACTGTACACTCTTTGAGGGCACTGTGGCAAAGTCCGGTTCAGGCCATGACCTTCCTCAGAGGCTCAGGGCTCCTCGGCCAGACAGCATGAGAAACTTCAACAACAATATCTGTCCAATACTAACACAGTTTCAGTGAGTTTCATTATGTGGTCCAAAAAGTTTCAGGCATTAATTTTAAATGTGCACAGATATTGTGATATTGTATATATATATATATATATACAGTACCTCTTCCCCAAGGGTGTAGCCAGAAGAATCTCCAGTTTTTCCTGTTCTAACACTCCCTTCTTACTTGGTCAAACCCTCCACTGCCCCTCACATTTCTCTCCGTTAAACACTCTTCCGCTCTATTCTCCCCTGTGACCGGTAGTCTGCCTCTCACACCAGGTCCTACAACTACACTTCCATACATCTATCTTTGCAAACTCCACGACTTACATTCTCTACACATGTCCAAACCACCTCAATGTATAATGAAAGGAAATCTATCATTTAGTATTGGTGTAGGTAGTGACAAAAATATTCTAATGGTGATTGTGATGATGCAAATATTTTAGTGTTGGTAGTATTGATGGTAATATTAAAGTGTTGGTAATGTTGATGATGGTGTCTCAAGAATATTTTAGTGTTGGTAGTGGTATGTCAAGAATATTGTAGTGACGATAGTGGTGGTGATGGTGACTCAAGAAATATTTACCAAGACCAAGAACCAGAAAGAGAAATAGAGAGAGAGAGAGAGAGCTTCCCCCAACAACCACTACAACAACAACAACATTCATTATTAACTTCTCGGCCCCAGCTTGTTGTCTTATAATATATTAATGTATAGTAAGATAATAATAATACTAATACTAATAATTGCCTCCTTGTGGATACTAACTGTAAAATGGTGTAACATAAACAAACTAACCTTGGAAAATAACACCAGTGGATGCCAGTGTTACAGTACAGCTCTCTGTCACTGTGTGTGGTAACAGATCGTGTGTGACCAGTGTGATGTGACCATAGTTATTTATAAGAGTCATGAACAAAACAGGACTGGTAAACTATACATACCTTGTATATTGTACCAGTAATAATAATATTTATATATAAAGGTAAGCAAGATACACACAGACAGAGAGTGTTGGTGAAGTGATTAACAAGACTATTGTAGTGTATTGTATCAATAACAAGATTAAATTGGTGGTGATGATGTTATAAAGGTAAGCAAGATACAGAGACTCTTGATGAAATGAACAAGACAAGTAAAATATACGGCTGTAGATAACCAATGTACAGTATTGTACAAATAATAAGAATATTAATTTAATGGTGATGTTGACAAATAAGAGTATTAATTTAGTGGTGATGGTGTTGTAGTGATAAGCAAGACAACAGAGAGAGAAAGAGTGTTGGTGAAGGTGGTCTTGTTTCCCCCGCAGGTGGCGGTGGTGGCTGCCGTGGGTGGCCGGGTGCACCGAGCCGTGAGTGTGGCCTGGACATGACTGATGTGATGGACATAAGCTGTGACCCGCCTGGACCCTCACACCACCACGTTGGGGACGATGAAATACAGGCGGTGACACAGGTACCAGTCACACCTCCATCCACCTCAGCCAGGGCCTCACCACACACACCCAGCCTGGACGACACACCCCCAAGGGTACTCACATCATCCACCGAGGAGCTCTCCACCACACTGTGTCCCGGAGCTAGACACACCACCAATACAAACACCAACGTCTCTGACTCAGTGTGGGTTCCCATAGAGCGTCCTACACAACACAACAAGTCCTCATCTGTCTTCAGTCCAGAGTTTGTGGAGTTGGACCGACCATCATCACAGAGACACACCAACACACACACACAACGGTTGTCCCCCAAGTTGTGTCAGTCATCGACCGAACGGTTAATGCCATCATCAGGGCGACGCACACACGATGCAACAACATATACACGACAACACACACCATCAACGGCAACAACAACAACAGCTGCAGCATGTGTGGTGATTACATCATCGTCAACACACAACAACAACAAGTCCGAGTGTATGATTGAGTTAGGGAGTAGTCTAGGGTCAGACAGCGAAGAGAAAGGAGACAGTAAATATAAGAAGGAACAGGACCGTGACGACAACAATGAAGGTGATGACAGAATGACTGGGAACGTGTGGAGGAAATGTGTTGTGTCATCAGAGATACCTCAGATGTATCCTTCCCTGGTTAGCAAGTCTGCAGTGACATCAGCGTCTGACCACGAGTCCAGTGAATCACACGGCAGATTGGTATCGTCGAGGAGCAAAGCCAAACAGCCGCCCTCCACCACCGGTTCCGAGGATGACCTATGGACCACTACCGCTACCTCAGACGGACGGAAAGACAAGAGAAAGAAAAAGAAGAAGAACAGGACCAGCATGTCACAACAACAGGGAGACGAGGAGGAGGAATGTGAATCTAAACAACAACAACAACAGAGTCAGCAAGTAGTGGATATTACTACTACCCTTACAACAACCACCAGCAGCAATAACACACCTAATACACAATTATCATCATCATCATCACTATCCAGCCAACAACACCCTAACACTGACACACAACACTTCTCAACAATACCACTATCCACTACTACACACACACAACGCTCATCATCATCATTATCCACCCAATCCATGCACACCACCGACGACAACATATGTATCAGTAACTACTATGAGAGACCGAGCCAGAAATCCGACTTACTAAGCCACAAATCTGACCTACTGAGCCACAAATCTGACCCACTGAGCCACAAAGCTGACCCACTGAGCCACAAAGCTGAGCCACAACAACTGGAGATGGATGTGGATGTAGACTATTTCCACACAGCAGAGGAGTATCAGGAACCACCGCCCCTAGAGGAACGTGTGGAGGAGTTGGATGATCTACAACACCAGGAGTGCTTCTTGGAGCCACAGGTGGAGGAGCTGGACTTTGAGGAGGCACGGGAGATGGTGGTACAAACACTAGAAGACTTTGAACTACACCCTGAGGAAGAAGATGAAGAAGGGGAGAGAGAGAAGAAAAAGGTTGAGACACTTGATGAGGATACTAGTGTTAGTGGTGATGCCATGCTGAGGTCACTGCATGATGACAATGACCTGGCCCGTGCCCTGGAGGAAGCTTACTCCTCCGACGACAATGCCCCAACACGGCCCCTGCCACGGCCACGGCCGCGCACGCACTCTCGCACACGCACACAATCCCGCACACGCACATCCGAGATGTTCCCCTTCAAAGATGACACCTCGGAAGATGAGGGACAGTCAAAACAACAACAACAGAAACATAAGGGTGGTGGTGTTGGGGAGGTCTGGGGTAGTGGTGGGGGTGGGGGTGGGGGTGGGGGTGTGAGGAGACGTGGAGTCGGTGGTGGGACAGGTGATGAGACGAGTGAGACAAGTGGAGATGACCGGGGCGAGTCTAGCACTGACGACCGCAGGACAACAACCAGCGAGAGTGATGTGGGTGCCAGTCCTAACCCACGTACCACATCAGCAAACAAGGCAAAGAAGAAGAAAAAGAAGAAGCGATAATGGAAGGCAGAAAAGGAGTGATAAGAAGAAGTTGTGATAATGGAAGGAGAAGGAGCAATGATAATTGAAGGGGAAAGAGAAGGGTGAGGAGGAGTGATAACTGAAGGAGAAGAAGTGCTAATTGACGGGAAAAAAACTGAAAGGAGGAGAATGAAAAGGAGTGATAATTGACGTGGAAGAAGGCGTGTTAATTTTAGAAGAATAAGTGATAATTTAAATGAGTAAAAGAAGTGATCATTGAAGAAGAAATGAAAGTCCAAAAAAAAACACATTCTGTACTGTACATGGAAACTATAATGTTTTTACTGAGAAATAAAAGGCTACTGATTCCTCCAGAGTGTGCCACAACACAACCTATTTATAGAGTGTACTTGGGTAATCTTGAACACAAACACACACACACACAACTTCCTAATGCAAGAAATAAAAGGTACTCTCAGTCTTTCATAATTATACACAACTGGTCAGCTTTGGAGCACACACACACACACACACACACACACACACACACACACACACACACACACACACACACACACACACACACACACACTCACACCAGTACCACACTGTCATATGCACCATGAATATTCTTGAATGCAGCTCTATAAACTGTGATGGTTGTAGACAGAAAACACTCACTTGAAAGCAGCCTTCTATGCCTTTAAACACAAAACACTTTAAACACTTTTAAACACTTTAAACACTTCTTGGCTTCTAGACATCTTGAACAAAAATGTACATGATTTTTCTACCCCTCTCCTATCACACATTATATCTCACAGACTTTAGTGTTTATCTTGCATAGGATTAAAAACAAATAATGGAGTAAGTGGTCTTATTATTCTGTCATTATGAAGGAATCAGTAGCCTCTCATTTACCTTTAAAAAAAAAAATCTATATCTTTGGTCTAATTTTGCTTGTGATGGAGTATTTATTATTATTATTATAGGTTTAGTGTTATTGACTCTACCAGTTGGCTGTGGGTGATATGTAAAAATGTCCATGGTGTTGTTGTTGATATTCTTGCATATGGCCCTGATGTCTTTAGTTCATTTTATTTGTCTGTCTGTCTGTCTGTCTGCGTGTTTGTTTGTTGGTTGGTTGGTTAGCAAAATCACGCCTGAAATTTATATGTGAATATTTTTGAAGACAGTTTTACCAGATTTCCCAAGAGTTGTCCTTTTATCTGGCTACAGTGGATTCATAATCTGAATCCAGACATTATTTTTACTTTGTATTTATTTTATTTCATAAGGAAGAAACTCTTGATGGTAAATTGGAGGGCTACTGATTCCTTCAAACTATATCATGAAACAACAGTTCCTCTATTGGTAACATTGAGGTGTTCTGTTTCCTAGCATAGTTTGGAGGAATCAGTAGCACTCCAATTCCCCTTATTAATTTAAATGACGAGTGCAAACACATCTCTTCCCTCCTCACCCTCCCAACAAGCACCTTCCCAATCCCCCCACCTCCCCACCCTCCTTTCCCCTACCCTCACCTCCCCACCCTTTTCCCTACCCTCACCTCCCCACCCTTTTCCCTACCCCCCCTTCCCCACCCTGGCACCTTCGTAGTAGAATAATTATTATGGATCACAAATTTTGCAATACAGTATTTATTAAGGGAAAACAATAATATACTTATATATATATTATATACTATTATTCCCTTAAAGACCCACATGATGTAGTGCAAATTCCACAGTGGTTAGTTTTATTTATTTATTTATTTATTTATTTTTAATTTTTTTTTTATGTTCCAACACTGGACATGGGCTTCATCTAGCCCGTTACCGTGGCCCAGGTCAACTGCTACTCACACACACACACATCACGATGACTTTTGTTTGCAAGCACCCTAACTAAAGAAACTGAAATGTGTAAATGACTTGTGAGTGAATTATTGGATGAATTTAATGACTCCACTATCAAACTAATGTAATAATAGAATTACAGTAACTGACAGATTTTGTGGATATGGATTCTGAGTTTGTCGTTGGATATAATTAAGACTGACAAGGGTGGTTGGTTGGTTGGTTGGTTAGTGAGGATCATAACAAACCAAAACCATTGTGGAATCGGCCCTAAGTCAGAAAATTGGAGGTTGACGAGTCCTTCAAACATTGCCACGAAACACCATCTTCACTGAAGGAGCTTGTTTTGTGGCATAGTTAGGAGGAATTGGAAGACACCAAGCCTCATACATGATCACAGGGTCTCTTTAGGGGGTAATAATAATAATAATAATAATAATAATGATAATAATAATATACTCTGGGTACATTGGAGCATCCTGATTCCTCCAAAGTATATTACCTATGCCAGGAAACAAACAATATGAATAAATTAACAGTAATAATGGTGGCCTGCTGTTGTTTGGAGGAATCGTTTGCTCCAACTCAACACAAATAATAATAATATTAATGGTAGTGGCCTGGTGTTGTTGCTTGGAAGAGTGTTTTGGAGGAATCATTTGCTCCAGATTTACCACCACCACCAATGCTGTAGGCCTACTATTTATTTTCTTATCTTAATTAATAAAGAAATTAGTGACTACATCTATTTTTATTGGTTAAAATGTTGGCGGTGAATCTGGAGTAAATGTTTCCTCCAAATTATTCCAAGCAAAAAAAAAAAAGGCCACCATTATTATTATTATTTGTGTTAAAATGGAGCAAATGTTTCCTCCAAATGTACGAAAAGTATATTATTATTATTATCCCCTTAATTTAGATTTTGAAAAAGAATAATTAGTTGACTGCATACAATTATTATTTTTTATTTTAGTGGATAGAGAATATACCATAGACCTTGGATAATATACAATGAATAATTATATACTTGTATCCACCACTTACTTCACTTGTACACTTATTGAAAACCACCATTATACATTTTCCCATGGTTGTATGGTTTGTGTTATTCAATACATACATACACACACACGCTTCATTTTACTCTCATTGAAGAACGCCATTATACATTGTCCCAGGTTTGTGTTATTCAATACACACATACATACACACACACACTTAATTTTACACTCATTGAAGATCATCATTATACATTTCCCCAGGCTTGTGTTATTCATTACACACATACATACACACACATACACTTCATTTTATACTCATTAAACACCACCAATATTTGTTTTCCCAGGTTTGTGTTATTCAATACATACATACATACATACACACTTCATTTTATTTTAATTGAAGATCACCATTATACATTTTCCCAGACTTGTGTTATTCATTACCATACAAACTACATAAGTATTAATTGAGCCTGTGTTAAGGTGGTAATTGTATTTTGTTATATTGGAGTGCCTTGATTCCTCTAAAGCATCCTAGGAAACAGGACTAGACAAGCAAAAATAATGGTGTTCTGTTGCTTGGAATAGTTTGGAGGATTCAGTTGCTCCAAATTTACCAACACCGAATTTCCTCCTTAAAAGGATAACAAGTGTATGAATTATTTCTCTACCATAACTAACAATTATTTGTAAAAAATAATTATTATGAGAAAAAAAAATGGCAGAATTGAGTCTAATTTTAGTGGATAGAGAAAATGTAATTGATTGTTCTTCTCTTCCGTAATTTATGTAAGCGAATTTATGAAATGAAAAACTGTGATATAAAAAATGTAAAATG
>JAWZYT010002549.1:0-12500 GCA_034508575.1 Petrolisthes manimaculis | reverse complement strand
AAAATAATAGTTACGGTGATATTAAAGAATTTACAAGTGATGGAATCAAACTGTGTACAGATGGGATATATAAGGGAAGGTGATAGAAGGAAAGGAGAGACAGGGAGAAGGAAATAGAAGGAAAGGAGGGACAAGGAGAAGGAAAAGAGGGAAAGGAGAGACAAGGAAACAGAAGGAAAGGAGGGACAGGAAGAAGGAAACAGAAGGAAAGGAGAGACAGGGAGAAGGAAACAGAAGGAAAGGAGGGACAGGGAGAAGGTGATAGAAGGAAAGGAGAGACAGGGAGAAGGAAATAGAAGGAAAGGAGGGACAAGGAGAAGGAAACAGAAGGAAAGGAGGCACAGGGAGAAGGTGATAAAGAGGTGGGCTGTTTCCCTTTAATTTTAAACCAATTTTATTTCCAACATTTTAATTAAGGAAGTAATGCAATGTTGGTGTTGGAAAATCTGGAGCAACTGATTCCTCCAAACTATTCCAAGCAACAACAGCCAGCCAACACCATTATTTTTATTTATCTGGTGCTGTTGTTTCCTGACATACTTTGGAGAAATCAAGGCACTCCAGTGTACCAAAACTATATCATTTTCCCCTTAAACAAAACTGCTGCACTCTAGTTACCATTAAGGTGGTACTGTCATTCTTTTTTGGTACATTGGAGTGCTTTGATTCCTCCAATGTATGCCAGGAAACAGAACCAAATGAGGGAAAATAATATAATCTGTTGCTTGTAATAGCTTGGAGGATTCAGTTGCTCCAGATTTACCAACACAAAAAAAAAATTCCCCCTTAATGTACAAATATACTAACCATTCCTAGAAACACTACTACTACAACAACTACAGTATATAATTTACACTACATGTATTGTATATATATATAGCTTGTAGTGTCAATGCTTTTGCTCCACAATGTAACAATTGGCTGTGTGATTCTGTGAAAGGATATGTGTGTTTTTGTTTATGCTTTTCATGTAATAGTGTAGTGGTTATTATTACATTCACACCACTATATAAAAATTAAGGTATAGTATAGAACTAATATATTTAAATAAACAATTAACCTTCACCCCCCATCCCACTCCCCAGCCCCCCACCCCCCTCCCCATGCCCGCCCACCCATCTGAAGGTTCCCACACACCCCACCCACACACCCCTTCACCTCCCACCTACCCACCTACCTACCAACACACACACCCACCCACTAACCTACATGATAGTGTTAGTAGTGATGTGTAGTGTATAGTCAATATGTGCCCAATATATAGGTATACAGTACCAATATGTTCCTGTTTTGTGCTCATTCCAAATATTTTTATTAGTTTTGTTGTGTAATGCAAAGTTTTTGTGTTTTATATCAAGGATTTAATGTACAGTACAAGGAAACTGAGATGAAAAAATGAAATAGTATTTGTACTATTTTATGTATAACTTTTGTATAATTTTCTTGCATTATAATGATTATTATTATATTGGTAATATCTGAACCTGAATATACGTGATGCATTTATTCAATTATTACAATGTATTATGTATGTATTATTAATATGTAATATAATATGTTACCTATTTTACTTTAACCTGTGTAGGCTATTATCTAGTACAAGTACCGCCGAGCAGTATTGTTCATTTCCCCACCCAGTACACATATAGAGGCTGAGTTCGAATGCAGGGTATGTGTGTGTGGGGGGGGACTAGGGGGACAGGCTTGGTAGGGGGGGACTGGGGAGGGGGAATAGGGGGACAGGCTTGGGGTGGGTAGAAAGCCTGTCCCCTATTACTGCATCCCCCTAATCCCCCAAGCCTGTCCCCTTACTCCCGCACCCCCCACACCCACCTAAACTCCCCCAAGCCTGTCCCCTTATTCCCGCACCCCCCAACCCCCCCAAGCCTGTCCCCCTAATCCCTCACCCACCTAAACCCCCCAAGCCTGTCCCCCTATTCCTGCACCCCCTTAATTAAGTGATATACGAGGGAGTGAAGCCAACTGTATATTCTAATTCAGATGTAAGGGTTTGTAACTTTGTATGCATTTCTTTTTCTTTCATTGGTTCATCATTATTTATTAAAGTTAGCGGTTATCCAATCAGTGTTGCCAGGTCTGCTTAGCGAAATCTCCCAACTTCAACATCAGAATTTCCCTGTTTACCTCAAATATTCCCTGTTTACTTTTGAAGATAGTCGTACAGTCGCGGCACAGTCCTTGACCACAGATTATTAAAAGTTGAGTACAACAAAATTATTGAATTAAAAAATTATTTGATATCATCCATGATTCTAAATAATATTTGTAATGTAAATGCATATATATAGGTTTTAATTAAAAGTACTAGAAAACATCCGCATTTTTAATAGGCTGATATGGTATCTAATTTATTGGTTATTATTTTATACCTTTAGTAAATCCTTGTCCATCTCCGGTAAAAACTCGGCCATGGTCGCTTGTTGTTTGCTGATGACAGATGACACCAAAATTTACCGAGGCATGAAATTTATACATAGATTTACATAGTTTTTACAGCCGGATCTTGGTCACTAATAGGGTACAGTATATAATTTTCCCATTGGTAGTCGACTAAAAATTTCCACATCTAGGGAAAAATCCCCAAATTTGGCAGTACTGTATAACCCAATTGGCAGACGACAGCGACAACAGCGCCAAGTCAGGTGATGTTGTTTTGTAGTGTGCAGTGTTGCCAGAACAACATCTATTATGACGCAATATTGGGCTACTATTTTGTTTATTGAGATGTTGATAACATGACCCCCCCTCCCCACCCACAAAAATAAAATAAAACGCACACACCTGCGCACGAAGAAAAGACATACATCAATAATACGTCTGCTATTGAGGGTTAATTACTATGAAACAATATTAGGCTACCATTTCTTTCTTGAGATTTGAGCAACATTACGCCAAACCAAACACAACTGATGAAATGTGTGTGTACTTCATTAGATATTTAGGAGACAGTAATGTTATTTTCCACTTGGAATTCAAACTTTCAATTGTCCATAAAACATATTATAGAATATCAATACTAAAAGTGAGCAAACAGTTATATCGCCAGACGACCAACAGAAGATATTTGGTGTTTACGTTTTCAACAGCTTACAATAAAATAATAGACCTACATATATATTATATTTTACTGTTGTGGTTATGTTCATAACTTTTTTACTGCCAGTTCGAACTTTCTAAGATTTCTTAAACATATTATTTAATCTTAGCTATTACGGTATAATATTTGATAGTCTTACCAAATCGCACACACACACACACATCGAATCATAATAATATGAGCTCTCTCTTTCATCTTATTTACCATTATATTTAATAATAATCTAGTCTTATTTTATGGATGAGGTATGATGCTCTTGCTCTTGTTGTTACAGGTACCCCGGGTGTTTATTCCAGGGTTGGCCTTTGTATCGCCAGCTCCTGTAAATAGAAATAAAAAAAAAACACGCATATAAATAAAAATATTATATTCATTCGATATCTATATCTTGCATACTCTATTTTCTCCAAAAAATTCTTTCACAGCACCAAATACCAATATATCTGTGGTCGTCGTCGTCGTCGTTAAAAGTCATCATTGGGCTATAAAGGACTATTCAAAATGGCTATAATTTTGGCGTTTTAAGTGAGTATTGGAGCCATTTTGGAGGTGGTAACAGTAGTGGAGTCTGAAGTCATGGCGTGTTGTTGGTCTTGTGTGTGAAGTGTTGTGTTGTGTGTCTTACCATACAAACAAACAAGTTCTAAACACTACCTAACACTACCTAGACGTGGTAAACAACATGTAAACCGTAAACAAAGCCTTTAATAATAATGATGCAGAGTGTGTTAGCCTACGGTAGACTCTTCTCTCGTACCTTAGCTAATGGAATATATAACGTTACAACCGTATCACAACAACAACCTACTAATAACACCAATAATAACACCACCAGTGCTAATTCCACATCAAAAAAGACGTTTAATGCCAAAAAATTACGGTTTCTGACAGCTGTAAGTGGTTTTCCCAAGAACAACAATAATAATAATAACAGGTCCTTAGAAAAAGTTAAACCTGGGAAATTTGGTGATGATGCTTATTTTGTGGTGAAACAAGCACACGCTGATGTTATAGGTGAGTGTTTGTGTGTTTGTTTATGTGTGTGTTTTATTTTACGTATGTGTGTATGTAAATTTCATGCAAGAACTGTATAAGTGTTTTATTATACGTATGTGTGTTTATTTTGTGGTGAAACAAGCACACGCTCATGTTATAGGTGTGTTTGTGTGTTTGTTTTGTGTTTTGTTATACGTATGTGTGTATGTATGTATATAAATTTCATGTAAGAACTATAACTTAAGTGTTTTGGGAATATTTTTACAAGTTGCTACAACTCGATTTCAAATTTTTTACTATTACCAGTGTTTATATTTCACTATTACAAACAACTTTTCTATATACCATTTCTTCTGCAAATGCTGCATAACAGTAATTACCTCTTATAGTTAGGTCCCGGTAGTCTGCCCAAGTTAGGTCCCGGTAGTGTGTCCCAGTCCAGATTAGGTTAGGTTAGGTCCAGGTAGTGTGTCCCAGTCCAGATTAGGTTAGGTTAGGTCCCGGTAGTGTGTCCCAGTCCAGATTAGGTTAGGTTAGGTCCAGGTAGTGTGTCCCAGTCCAGATTAGGTTAGGTCAAGTCAGGTGAGGTCTGACTAATTTCTACTGTATATTTTTTCCTGCTTAGGTCCCGGTAGTCTGCCCAGGTTAGGTCCTGGTAGTCTGCCCAGGTTAGGTCCCGGTAGTCTGCCCTGGTTAGGTCCCGGTAGTCACACTAAATCCTTCTAGGAAATAAAAAAATTCCAGTGAAATCCTGTTGTGGCAACTTGTAAAAATTTACCGTGTTTTGTTATACGTATGTGTGTATTTTGTATGTGTAAATTTCATGTAACTTAAAGAGTTGCACACGCTGATGTTCTGTGTGTTTATTTTGTGTTTTGTTATGCATATGTGTGTGACTGTATGTAAATTTAATCATTGAGATGTATGGCAAATGTGTGTATGTTTATTTTGTTTTATTATACGTAGCCTATGTGTGTGTATTGCGTTTTGTTATACGTATGTGAGTGTATGTGTGTTTATTTTGTGTTTTATTATACGTATGTGAGTGTATATGTGTTTATTTTGTGTTTTATTAGATGTACAGTCGTGGTCAAATATAATCATCCATATAGGGGTAACTCACGTAAGATTTTGACAGCTTATCTCTGTTCCTTAGCTGATAAACTTTTCAATAAATAGGTTAAGTACCTTCGTTTAATTTACTACAAACAGCTACACACTACTTAAAACAATAACACACGTTAACTACCATATTTTAATTTAATACAAGCAGCTACACATTACTTAAAACAATAATATCATATGTGAACATGAAAACATTAAACAGCAAATTGTTAAAGTTACCCATATGTGGATGATTATTATTGACCACGACTGTATGTGAGTGTATAAGTGTTTTATATGTATGTATGTGTATATGTGTGTTTCTTTTGTTTTATTATTTGTATGTGAGTATATAAGTACAGTATTTTTATTTTGTGTTTATACATACTGTATACTGTATGTGTTTATTTTGTGTTTTATACATATATGTGTTTATTTTGTGTTTTATTATATGTATGTGAGTGAATAAGTGTGTTTATTTTGTGTTTCATATGTATATGAGTGTATAAGTGTTTATTATGTGTTTTATTATACATATGTGTGTGTATGTGTATGTACAGACTAAGTTTCTGACATGCTGAGCCCGTATTAATTCAAAGGTTAGGTGATAAATGTATTCATCTTATATCAAAGGATGACTGATTTTCCTCGGGAATTTTTTGGCATGGCTGAAAAAGTAAAATACCTTAGCCTACATAGTTGGAATTGATTCTTTTTTAAACTGGTGATTGATTTGTATTTCCTCATTTAACGTTACTTTGTTGTTCAATAGATTTCAGGATATTTTCTTGTACAGTAACGATAGGACCTCGATATAAAATAATACTCATTGATACATATACAATGAAGCAAACACATACTGTACAATGAAGGAAACACATACACATAATGAAGCACACGCATACACATAATGAAGCACACACATACAGACATACAGACACACATATGATGAAGCACACTTACACACCGTCCTCTCTTATTACTAGTACAGTATTGATAAAAAATATGTTTATAGATCCATAGCAAAGCACCCAATCATTAACTGTGGAACCCATGGTAAAAAAAAATACAATATATACTTGTTGAGTATGTGTGTGTATAGAAACTCCAGTGTGTGTGTATGTGTGTGTTTGCTTCAATGTGAATGTATCCAGTGTGTGTGTATGTTTGTGTGTGTGTAGGCCTATGTGTAATATAATACAGTATTGATGGTAAATTTGGAGCAACTGATTCCCTCCAAATTATTCCAAGCAACAACAGGACATCATTATGTATTATTATGTTACCTATTCCTGTTGTTTCCTGGCATACTTTGGAGGAATCTAGGTGCTCCAATGTACCAAATATATACAAAGAGAAAAATGTACTCCAGATGTGGACTACAGTATTTGGCTGGGTAAAGGCATGTGTGTGTGTGTGCCAGACATGGGTAATAAAGTGTGGGGGAGGGAGAATGGGAGAGAGAGAGAAAAGGAGGATAATTATGATAAAGAGAGGAAGAGAGAGAAAAGGAGGGAGGAAAAGAAGGATAATTAAGAGAAAGAGAGAGGAAGAGAGAAAAGGTTGGAGGAAAAGGAGGATAATTATGAGAAAGAGGGGATGATTTAAGAATTTCTGAATTCACTATAATGTATATTTTAAAATCATTATTCACTATTTTGGACCATTCTAAGACACTTCATCTATGGTGTTTCTCTCTCAAACCTAACCTAACCATATGGTATTTATTAAGGATATATATATATATATATATTTATATATATATACAGAGAGAGAGAGGGGGGGGGGAAGGGGAGGCTGATTACTTATGAAGGCATACGATTCTGTGTGTGTTCCTTCTCCTCCTCTTTCTTTCTCTGGCAGTTCACTCACCTCGGCCCAAGCACATATCATGTCACCTTGCAAACTCTCCCTATCCCCGCTCCCCCTGACACACACACACACATTCTTCTCACACAATAACATACATTTATATATATTGACTGACAAACACGTATCATAAATATAATATGCCTTTATGTATATATGCAAAATTAAAGATAAATCATAAGTGAGACAATACTGTTAGTACTCCCTTTAACCTTCTCCATCCTAACATACATACATACATACATACACTGTTACCAAGCGCTTGTGGCCCTGGCCCATAAGAGGTATATCCTAGTAGTACTTACATGGGTAGGGAGGGAGGATGAAGGGGAGAGATGGAGAGAGAAGGGAAGGAGGATAGGGGAGGGTTGAGAGAGTAGCATGAGCTGTGTGTGTGTAGTCCTGTGAGTTGATGTGTACGTATGTTACTGTACGACATGTGTGTGTGTATGTGTGTGTGTGTGTAGGAAACTTCCCTCCCTGAAACTTTGGTAATATCATCTGGTATAGCCTAATCTAGGAGGAGTTAAGTTCAGACATTTTCCAAAAGCTCGCCAAAATCATATTAAAGGAATATAATAATAATATATGTGTGTGTGTTAAGGAATTTATTATTATCATTATTATTATTATTGTTATTATCATCATTATTATGTAATTGGAGTTTATTGTGGGCACCAATTTCTATATTATTACCCTAAGAGGGAGATGATGTTAGGGGTGACCTTGATAGCCTAGCTTTCTGTGCCTCGTGGTGGGTAACTACGTCTCTCTCTCTCTCACTCTCTCTCTCTCTCTCTCCAATGCATAAATATAATGGTCTTAATATTGTTGTTGTTGTTATTATTATTATTTTATGAGATTGATACTGAGGAGTGTGACTGGTTCTCTCTCTCTCAATTTTTGTCTGTTCACACATACACTATCACACAGTATTAGTCTGTTCATGGACGCTAACATACACACTCTCTGTTTTTCTCTGTTCACACACACACACACACTCATGTTTTTCTCCGTTCACACACACACACACACACTCTCTCTCTCTCTCATGTTTTGTCTCCGTTCACACACACACACTCTCTCTCATGTTTTGTCTCCGTCCACATACACACTCTCATGTTTTATCTCCGTTCACACACACACATACACACACACTGACCTTCAAAATACCACACATACCACCTCTTTAATTCCCATTCTTTCTTCTATTTCCTTCCTTCCAATGTAACACTTTTTCCTTCCCTCATTTGTAACACAATTTTTCCTTCCCTTTGTAACACTTTTTCCTTTCCTTCCTTCCTTCTTTATCTACCACATGCTTTCCTCCTTTCATTCTTTCGGTACCAACTTTCTTTTCTTTCTTATCTTCCTTCCTTCCTTTCTCACACCTTCATTCCTTCTTCTTTCCTTCCTTGCTTCGATTCCTTCTTCCATAATAATAATAATAATAATAATAATAATAATAGTACAATTGTGACTGCTAAAAAAAAACTAAACACACACACACACACACAAAACAGAAGATTGATTGAAAGAAAATTCCTTCACTGGAATCATGAGCACTTTTATAAATTGAGAGAGAGAGAGAGAGAGAGAGAGAGAGAGTGTGTGTGTGTGTGTGTGTGTGTGTGTGTGTGTGTGTGTACCATGAAGGGAAATACCGAAATAGGTGATAGTTTTTTTTTCCTAACTGTGGCCTTGTGTGAAATGTAGGCCTCTCAGCTATCACATAGGCTTATTTTCTCTCTCTCTTCACACCGTAATAATATATCCATTCTTTACACACACACACACACACACACACACACACACACACACACACACACACACACACACACACACACACACACACACACACAGCCTGCCTCCAATGCTGACTTCTCTCTCCACACTGTATTAACATGAATGGTAAGGCAGGCATTGTTAATTATGTACACATTATAAGACATACTATATAAAATTTGTAGTGAGAGAGAGAGAGAGAGAGAGAATTGCATTGGAGACGAAAGAGAAAGGGGGTAGGGGTCTGTGTGTGTTAAAAGAAATTGATATAATAATACAGGAGAGAATATGTGTGTGTGTGTGGGAGGGGGGATGAGTCAGTTTGAACCCGATACGTGTTATTCCTGTTTGTTAGGTTAATGTCTATTTGTTTGATTAAAAAGATAATATTAGTTCTCGCTCCCATATATATATTAGGACTTAACCACCTACCATACAGTAAATAATTGTTATGATTATCTGTATATATATTAATGTACTCTTGTTATGATAGAATTTAGGTAATGATGTAATATAATTCTCTCTCTCTCTAACAAAATTGGACCAAATACCCCAAATTTCAACCAAGCAGTATCCAATAGCCTCGATATATAAATACTGTCTGTATACTTGGACTAAATAGTCATTAGAACCCTGTGATGTAGAGTCAGGAAATTGGAGGTGAACGAGTCCTTTAAATATTGCCATGAAACACTACCAAAAGGGAGTGAGCTTGATTTTTTTGGCATAGTCTGGAGGAATCAGAAACCTCCAATTCTCCTTAAGGGACTCTGTGATGTAGTCAGAAAATTGGAGATATACGAGTCCTTCAAACTTTGCCACGAAACACCATCTATATAGAAAGAACATGTTTCGTGGCATAGTAAGGAGGAATCAGAAGCCACCAATTCTCAAACACGATCACAGGGTCCTTAAACAGATACCCCACTTGGCACCTTTGATTTGGTCTAATTTTATCACCTGTTTCTTGTTATTGCTTGTGTGTTTCTCCATAATAAGTGTTCATTGATTCAACTGTCCCTCCTTTCATTCTATTTATATTATTCTTGTTGTTCCACCTTTCTATCACCTCACTTCATTTTAATGCCTCAACTGTCCCTCCTTTCCTTCTATTTCTATTATGATTATTATCCCACCTTTCTATCACCTTCTCACTTCATTTCAATGCCTCAACTGTCCCTCCTTTCCTTCTATTTCTATTATGATTATTATCCCACCTTTCTATCACCTTCTCACTTCATTTCAATGCCTCAACTGTCCCTCCTTTCCTTCTATTTCTATTATGATTATTATCCCACCTTTCTATCACCTTCTCACTTCATTTCAATGCCTCAACTGTCCCTCCTTTCCTTCTATTTCTATTATGATTATTATCCCACCTTTCTATCACCTTCTCACTTCATTTCAATGCCTCAACTGTCCCTCCTTTCCTTCTATTTCTATTATGATTATTATCCCACCTTTCTATCACCTTCTCACTTCATTTCAATGCTTCAAATGTCCCTCTATTCCTTCTATTTCCTTCTAGTTTGATGTTCAGCATAGCATTACTTTACATATCACAACATAGCATCATACAGCATAGCATAACACAACATTGCATCACATGGGAACCCCGTTAAAAATACCACAAACATATTTCAAGCCACGTGGTTTATAAGAGAGAGAGGGAGGGAGGAAGGGGTAAAGAGGAGTAAGGAAGGGAGAATAAGATTAAAATAAGATAAATGGGATGATGAGATGAATACGAGGCTAAATATTGATGTGAGAGAGAGAGGGGGGGGGGTAAAGATGAGTAAGGGAGGGTGAATGAGGTGTTGGGTGAATATATGATGAGTGAGATATTAAGGGAATGAATGAGTGAGTAAAGAGACACACGGTGTAAGTTAATTAATACGATAGGGTGAATAAAATGGATAAATGAAGATAGCATGAATAATATGAGTAAGGAAGAGTAAATAAGAGAAGAATGAGAGGGAGAGTGAGTAAGGGAGAGTAAGGAGAGAAAATGAGTAAAGTAAGGCATGGTGTGTGTGTGTGTGTGTGTGTGTGTGTGTGTTGGCAGCTCTCCATGGTCACGAGAACAAGCTGCTACCCCCCTCTCCCCCCTCACACCCTCACCCCCCTTTCTCTCTCTTTCCTCCCCCTTTCTTTCTCTCACTGCTCTCGTGTTTCCCTCCCTCTCCCCTCACCCCCCTCCTCTCTTTCCTCCCCCTTTCTTTCTCTCACTGCTCTCGTGTTTCCCTCCCTCTCCCCTCTCTCCCCTTCTCTCTCTTTCCTCCCCCTCTCTTTCCTCCCCCTCTCGTGTTTCCCTCCCTCTCCCCTTCTCTCTTTCCTTCCCCTTTCTTTCTCTCACTGCTCTCGTGTTTCCCTCCCTCTCTCCCCTTCTCTTTCCTTCCCTTTTCTTTCTCTCACTGCTCTCGTGTTTCCCTCCCTCTCTCCTCTCTTTATTTTCTCCCTCTCCCTCTGACTCTCACTCACTCTTTTCTCCTCCTTTTTCTCTCTCTTTCTCTGTACAAATACAGCAGTTATCCTGTTAGTTTCCTCGACACCTTCGTTTTCTGTGATAACCTAAAAGCAAACCCACTTTTCTTATGACACAGTGTACGGTAACTTTTTTATATTCAAACCTATTTATTACTACTACTACTACTACTACTACCACCACCACTACTACTACTACCACTACTACTACTACCACCACCACTACTACCACCACCACTACTACCACCACCAATACCCCCAAAATTATTATTATTGCCAGCACAACTACTACTACCACCACCACCAAAACTACCTAAATCTCTCTCTCTCTCTGTGAACCAAACAAACTTATTGGTCTTAACATATTGCAACCATAGGGTAAATTTATTTTTCGAAGAGTGGGAATGAGAGAGAAAGGGAGGGAGGGAAGGAGAGAGAAAGGGTGGGAAGGAGAGAGAAGGGGGGGAAGGAGAGAGAAAGGGAGGGAAGGAGAGAGAAAGGGTGGGAAGGAGAGAGAAAGGGTGGGAAGGAGAGAGAAAGGGAGGGAAGGAGAGAGAAAGGGAGGGAAGGAGAGAGAAAGGGAGGAAAGGAGAGAGAAGGGAGGAAGGAGAGAGAAGGGAGGGAAGGAGAGAGAAGGGAGGGAAGGAGAGAGAAAGGGAGGGAAGGAGAGAGAGAAAGGAATGAAGGAGAGAAAGGGAGAGAGAAAGTAATCACAACTTTATATTTTTATGTCTTCTCCTTGTCCTATTGGTAATAAAAAAGCAAATAAAAGATAGAAAGAGTCAACTGGTTATCTCTCTCTCTCTCTCTCTCTCTCTCTCTCTCTCTCTCTCTCTCTCTCTCTCTCTACTATTCTTTCCACAGCTTCTTTCTCCCATCACCATTCATCACTAATAATCCTCTCTCTCTCTCTCATCACTTCCTCAACTTCATCATTTCAGGGGATTATCTTAACAGTCTCTCTCTCTCTCTCTCTCTCTCTCTCTCTCTCTCTCTCTCTCTCTCTCTCTCTCTCTCTATCTCTCTCTCTCTCTCTCTCCTGGTTCTCTCTACAAACATGGGAAAAATCTACAGACAACAGAGGCATATATATAAGAATGTGTGTGTGTGTGTGTGTGTGGAGTGAGAGTGAGAGTGAGGAGGA